>CAKKXW010000003.1:26602385-26619720 GCA_920937365.1 Sphaerophoria rueppellii | reverse complement strand
TGCGGTGAAGTGGTAGTCGTGACAGAAAGTTGTTCCCGCACGGGAACGATAGTGTCCCAAGCGACACAAACGTGATCCCAGGAAGAGGCTCCTGACTAACTAGATCAGCGATTGGATATTGTCAGTACGAGCCACCAAGTGCCATTGCTTGAGCAAGTGAGCGTGGTACTACCTGGGCTCGAACTTCAATCTTGACCAACCAAACCACTCCCGGCGTTTATCGTCGAAACAAAGGGAGTAATTTTTCGACTGATCGGGAAATATTAAAGTTGGCTGAGTTATTCATAATCCTACAATGTATGTGCACCTTTAGGAAGTTTGTTGGTAGCGAAGTCCGCAAACAGTGCTGAATTAGAGTATTTGCATATCTGGCAATACCGTAGCTGAAGACGGAAACACGCGTTTTTATTGTCAGCAAAATTTCTAATAGCAAGCCAGACGACGGCCATTTTTTCATTCACATTCCATCATCGTTCGAGTTAACACACAATTTCACCAGTACAAGTTTTTTTTTTACGAGCACGATCTGGAAATCTATATTTCTTTTTAAGAAAAAATGTGTCCTAGTCCGCTCATCACCATAAAGGATAAGGTAAGCGAATATTTGTTTTACTATTATTAATTTGTGAATCGGATTGCCCATATCGTGAGAAGAACTTCTTATGGGAATCCATAAAAAAAATGTGTCGCACTATCTAAATGCAAACTTTCTTCCTTATTCCTTTATAAGGAATCTTATCCGTTCCCATTGAGGATCAATGTCGACCCAGTGGTGAGTCATTCCCATTATCAAAACGCCCAAGAGCTGTTGTGAAAGACAAGACAGCTCTATGCCCTGTGCCGGCCAGAGTCCACCACACGGAGGCGTGCGTCGTTATCCCTTTAGCTGGATATGTCCAGCTATCAGCCAACCGTAAGCAACAAAACCCAACAATATAAGAGCCACTGTGAGGAGTCCCAAGACCCCGCAGCGAAAGAGGTACTGTTCAGGAAGTAGCAAATGGAGAAATCAAACGAATCCTAACCTAAACCAGATACACCAGGTAAACGCCCTTTCATATACGTTATTGTAAGCGAATGTGGCAGGCAAGACTCAGATTAGTCTCTGCCATCGAACGTCGAAGAGGAACGACGACAGCACTACGCTATACCATAATTGAGGTACATACATGAATGGGTATCTCCCACAACTTTGAACAAGCAAGAAATCTCTACCTGCGACCGGAATCCAGTGCCACTAATCGTTTGGATGATAAATTTAGCTTATTTATCTAGGCTCTAGGCTAGTTACTTTCAAAATATTTGTCCTTTTTAAAGATATCCTCTATTATCCGTGTGTTTTTTTGTTGTTGTTGTTGTTTATTACTGTTTTTTTTTTTTTGCACTTAATGTCCTTATTGAAGAATTCCTTTTACACCTGAAATTCACATTGCATGAAATGTGAATGAGTATGTGGAAGGTAAGAGTATAGCCGATTATACTGCGGATGAGTTAAAGGTCCTTATTTAATATTTGCATTTTTGGTCCATTAAGGATGACAAGACGGTTGAAGTAGGGGAAAAGTAGGCCCTTACTTCGATTATGGGTGGGTTGAGAGGCCAATTGGGGATTTTTATTACACCTTTAATCCCTCCTCCTTGTTGTGTCGAGATCGACACCTCTCATATCCTTCCATTTCATAAATTTTTAAGAACACGCGATGGAATTGGATATGTATTTTTTTTTTTTTGTTCTGTGCATATGCGATCACCTACGTATGCCTGTTTCCCATGAGATATTTGATAGTAAATAATTCTTATCAAGTGTCTCATATATAACAGCAGTGTGGATGATGGTATGGAACAGGCACTGACCGTACGAATAATTTGATGAGCTTCAAACTGATGTGTGGAAGTATAAATATAAATTCAGAATAAGTGCATCAATAACAGAAATGCCAAGGAATTTGAGATTGATTTTCCGGAAATTGCTTCTTTCCCTTTTGACAGCTGTCAAATCTCAAATGTCATTTCTCGGTCGTGGAAGGGCAAGCAAAGGCGCAATCTAAACACAATTTGGAAAATATTTTGTACTTTTCTTTAATATTTCAATAATTCATGCTTCTTTGCCAAAGCTAGCAGCACTTGAGTTTTCAGACTTCACTCATTGGTGGCAGCACAAACAAAATAACAAATAATTATAACATAACCTAAAAACTTCCTTTTCAATCGAGAACCTCAAGAAGAAGAACAGCTAAAGGAAATTTCACCAAGAAGAAATATTATAGAATTATTGAATTGAATAAGTAAAACAAAAAAACTTAATGTAAGCATAAAATTAAAAAACAAAAAAAAAATTAATGAAAATAATAAACACTATTTCACAGGAATTAAAGTCCTCAAAGGCAACAAAACTAATCTTTTTTTGTGAGGGCTAAATTCTCAATAATGCTTCTAGTAGTTTTTTCTTTCTTTTTTTTTTTTTTTTTTGAGAAAATGAAAATTTCAGGGTACGATGATGGAATGGACGAACAACGCAAGAAGGAATATATTGAAAAGGTTGCGAGGATTGCCACCTAGGATCCCTACCTTCTCAGGTGCACGGAGCAGTGTCTGCCGAAAAATGTTAACTATGTGAAGATTATTAATTTTATCTTCTGCGAGGAAGGAATACTTCAACAGGAGACAAGCTGGATGGGTGCGATCCATGGAAGGATGCCAACACAAAGACTTGTGCTTCATACTTTCGAAGGTATTTGTGTTTGTTTACTTAATTTAATTTTGTTTTTTGTTAATTAAAATTGTTAAGGTGCTTCATATCCAATCACTGAACCTTCCAGCCCTGTGTGTCTGGGCAGCAGTTGTAGATAGTGATGGGTTCATGAAAACTGCATAATGTACATGTGTTGCCGGGTTTGGTGAATGCTGCACTCACATTGGTTCAACTTTATTGCTCTGGAGTCCATAGCAAGAAAATATGAAGAAGACAGCCTAGTAATAAATTTAAAGATTTAGTATTTTACTAAAAATAAATGAAACATTAAACAACACAACCCAAGCATAGTTAACACATTGCATTTGCACGCGCACGTTCATTATTTGCCAGGTTAGCAAGTTATGAACTATTGCGATTCCCACGGATTCAGGATGTCACATATCGGCGTGTGGGGTGAATGGGGCGGGAACCCTGAAGGTCACTGATGAAACAGTTCACGATTAAAGTCAGTGAGCGTCAGGTAAGATTACTTTAAAGGAAATTAGATGTAAGTAAATCAGTTTTTTTCAGAGACATTGTCGTTAAATAAACTACTTTAAATGAATACCTTGCTTTTGCTTTGCCTGTAAGTCAAGGGCTGGAGTTCGTATTTTATTTTTTAGGATTTCCCGATGGAGAATCCTTAACTGCACAACCTCAGACATATTATTATGAAGACAAGCAAATTGCCCACTCATTAGCATTTTGGCGCTCAGAAATGTCATGGCAAGACGCGGTGTCCCTATCGAGATCTTCAGAGATAGTGGTACCAATTTCCATGGAGCTGAGCGCGAGCCAAGAGAGGCGCTGAAAGAAGTCAACACCGACAGATTGGTAGAAGCGTTCAAAACAACAGACACTTAATGGAGCTTCATTCCACCAGGGTCACCACATATGGGGGGCAGTTGGGAAAGGCTTGTGAGATCAGTAAAAACCTCTCTCTATGGCATAATGCCGACCAGAAACCCATCGGACGAATTGTTGCGAAGTATGCTCATGGAGGTCGAAAATATAATCAATTCTCGTCCCTTGACTCCCAATCATTTGATCTTGGGATTCTCAAATGGCAGCAAGCCACTTGCAGTATTCAAATGGCAGCAAGCCACTTGCAGTATTCGGCAATAGTACTATGGCACTTAAAAGAAATTGGCTCATATCGCAGCAGTATGCGGAAAGCTTCTGGCAGCGCTGGGTTAAGGAGTATCTTCCTACGATTACCAGACGAAACAAGTAGTTTGCACCCGTCAAGCCAATTGAAAAAGGCGACATTGTGCTCGTAATCGACCCCCAGTTTCCCAGAAATTGCTGGCCTAAAGGGCGTGTAATAGAAACTATAACCTTCAGAGATGGCCAGGTCCGAAGTGCCTTCGTCCAGACGACAAAAGGTATCTACCAAAAACCAGCAGTGAGATTGGCAGTCCTTGATGTCAAGCCTGAAGAAGACGTCAGCCCACAGGCGGTAATACCAAGGGGGAGTGTTAACAACCCTGGTGCACACACTTAGATGCACCTCAATATTCTAATACCTCCCTGTGCGGCTACCGGCTAATAACTAAACGAAAATGCCGGAAAGGAGATCATTCAGTTCTCGGCAGCCATTTTCTTTTTCATTCTTTACTTTTGCACCACACCGTTAAGCGGCAGCATCATATTATCAAGAGCATCATATATCATATCGAGTTATTTCCTTGCAATCATAATCAATCATTTCACAACAAATATTAAAAAAGACTAAAGTAAATAGAATTATTAACTATTGTAAACCATTAAAAGATGAAACCAATAAAATGTATTTAAAGGATTTTAAAATTCCTCCCAACCAATTGGAGCTTTATGAAATTTAGTCTTTCGGCACCAAACTGTGCCAACACTAGAGATAATAAATACATTTCTTTTATTCGATTAATAATAGTATCTATGTTGCCATTGGAGCTGTCGGCGCAGATGTGAACGGCTCTTAAAACAAAAAACACCGCATTCCACATTCAGAGGGCGCACTTGTTGTAGATGATAAAAGCTTGTTTGTGATTGGCTGACCAATCGGGGCGAGCGTTCTATTTTAATTTCTTTTTTTGACAACATCAAAAAAAGTGCAAGCCAGAATTGAGAATTCTAATTCATAAATTCAGTCGTCTTTTAATTATTGTCATGTCATAAGGTCGTAAAAATCACAAATTTTTAAACCATATAATATAAAAGGAAGTTTTGATTGTTCATGAATGTTTAATGTAAAACGCAAATGTAGACAATAAAATATCCTGTAATAAAAGGTCCCTAAACAAACATCGTCCAACAACAGCAAAAGGACTCAGGTAGTCCCACGCAGCTGCAGGTCATAAAGTAATAGAAGGAAAAGGATTTAGTCGAGTGCAGTCATAAACTCATAATTCATAAACTATCCAAAAACAACAAACATCCAACAACGCAAAAGGACCTACGCAGTCGAGAGCAGCTGCATGTCATAAAACATGCAAACAACCCAATTACAGAAAAAGGATTAGGTCGAGTGCAATTTCGATCCAACATTGGTACATTACGAAGAGTAAATGCACGATCATCAACCACTAAGCATAATAAGACGATGGTTGATCATAATGAAGATCAGAGAACGAGGACATTGTTGTCGTGGAAGCCGAACGAAGTAGTCGTCCTCAGCATTAGCAGAAAAAAAGAAAACTGAATAATATATTAAAAACTTTAAAAACAATTTGTGTCGTTGTTTATACAAATGTATATTCTTTTTATTTGCCACAAAGAATTAAAATTCGCCAACCAGAGACTAAAAACTTTTGAAACGTTTGTGTTGGAAAATTATTACAACCATCCATGCAATAATGGATAATATTTGCCGAAAATGCAAAAAAAACGTCCGTGGCAAAACGGCAATACGATGCGCGGGAGTTACATGTGCAACCAAACTGCCCCCACACCATAACTGCTGACCTAAAGTAAAATCCGCAACCGCCCCATATAACCCGCCGGTCGGCTCATTCAACCCAGCGTCAGCGTCAAATTCGCAATTCTGCGATTTGCTTTGTATTCAAATTCCAAGAATCACAATTGGAGCAGTTCTGCAATTTGTTATATTTTATTTTATTTTATTTGTGCTTTGTATTCCAAGAGTCATAATCTGCAATTTATTTTATTTTATTTTATTTGTGCAATTCTCCAATTCAATTAAAATCGATTTGTAATTCAGAAGTTAGCTCGTAGACTTTAAGGAAAAATAAAACAGTCAATTTTATAACGTCGAACTTAAAAGTTGTTTTTTTTTTTTAAAGAAGCTCGGCAGCAGATCTTAACTCGGGCGTATGCAATAAAATTTTCCATGTCGGGGTTGGTTGCAGCGAAAACGACTCATACAGTGCTAACGTTTTAGAAACTTGTGAAAATATTAGATTCATGTGTGGTGATTGCATTTTATATATTCACAATGTTGATTTTCCATTGAAAGATATGACATCCACATCAGTGATAAATAGAAATAGTGAATATTTAAAAGAATATAAAGAAGAATTCGAATCAGCAATTGATACAAACAAACGGGAAATTATGAATTTACTGGAGGCAATTGAAAATTGTTCAAAAACATGAGCAGAATATTGGGACAAGAGCAGTGTCCTAGGGAACAGCAGAACAGCGCGACGTAGGCAACGTCCTTAAGAGCAAACAACACGAGCAACAACCAACAACATGAGCATTGAACAATATGAAACACATCATCGATGAGCAGTACTTGCGGACCGAGGTCGTCGTCAACAACTTACTCGAGAGCAAGCCACATCTTTTTCCATATCGACTCGATGAGCGGTACTTGCGGCCCCAGAACGATCGAGTCGAACATCTGGCATGGGGTGATTTAAGCCACACCCTTTTCCATATCGTCTTGTTAGCAACAGCATGTTGCTTGCATCGAAATAAAATTTATTCATCTTTGTGCTTTTATAGAATACAGGTCCACTTTTGCTTTAAATAAATTTTATATTTTAAAATATGAGCATTTGATTCCTTATTTCATACAAAAAGAGAAATATCAAAAGAATAGAGGAAATGAAGAGTGCACAACAAATATGTGAGAAGAGTGTAAATGAGCTAACAAAAAGTACATAAATATACAAAGACCTTTAGAGAGCAAAGCGAGAAAATGTGTAAGGATGTGAAAGATATTAAATCGTAAAGATAGTAATCGAAAGTGTGAAAGAGATGAGGGTAGATATAGTCAAAGAATTAAGGAATAGTGAAAATAATAAAGCTTCACATGTAGATGAGTTGAAGAAAGTTGTAATTGTGAGTGCGCCAGTCATATTAAAACCTAAAGCCAAACAAGAAAGCGAGAAGACAAAGTGAAAAATTAAAGAAACAATTAAGCCATCAGCATTGAGCGTAGGAGTGAGTGGAATTGTCAATAGACAGGTTGGTGCGGTTGCAATTCGGTGTGAAAACAATGAAACGCCTTCGAAATTGGCTAATGAGATGAAAGATAAATTGAGTGAAAAGTATGAAGTTCATTTACCGAAAATTTTAATATCAGTTTTAAGAGTGAAAATATGGAAGGAAGTAAAAGAATAGAGTGTCGACGACCAAAAAGGGCAATGAATTTAAAGAAGCGATCAAACAGATCGAGTACAATTTCGAAATCATTTATATTATATGCTATTTCCTTTTTTATTCAGTCAAAATTTTCCGACATTTTGTATTCATTGATTCTGTATTCGTTGTTGAAGAAAGAACTCTTACCAATCGGTAAAGAAAAAGAATAATCAAACTTACTTTAAATAAATATTTAATTATATCCTTGTTTCACAAGTTAAATTTCGATTTTCATTTTCTTTAACACAGAGGCTATTAAAAAACAAAATAATGTGCAGTGTAATTATATAAAATGTATTAAGGTATACAAACTGTATAAAAATGAAAGAGTGATTGCTTATTGCTTATTGTGGCAAGCAATCAGTACGGAGCTTTGGTAGGAGATACAAGGGGGAAGAGGAAGAGTTGAGGAAGTACTGATATTTGCCGACAATAATCTTTTCAGCGCTGATAAATAGATTACGTAAACACTGCTAGTAAAAGTGTAGTGTTTGATTAGGTGTATTGATAGGAAATGTTGTGTAAACAATGTAATGATGTGGAGTGTTGAGTTGTGGGTATAAAAGGGCAGTGTTGAGTTGTGGACATTTAGTCATGTATCAACTACTAAGTGGTAAATTAGTGCGTCGTAGTTCAAATTTTAGTGTTTCACATATATTGCAAAATGAGTCTGTCACTAAAGAAAAATTGTTAGTGAAGAGCTGTTTGAAAACGCTCAAAAATTTTCCTAATTACGGAGAACGAGATGGAGAATTTAATACTGGATCTATCGACATGTTGCCCGGAGGAAGCGGAACAAGACATGGAAACTCTACTGAAGTTAATGGAGGAAATAATGGAATTCAAGAGAGGTTCTTCGCAAGAGTTGCTGGTGACACTAGAGAACAAAGACACGACTGCTTGGCCAGAAGAATATTTGGAGCTACACAATCGACCGCAGGAACTTCTAGGTACTTGTCTGGCGTATTCTACACAGGACAATACGGAAAAGATAATTACGTCATTGAAGATGTACGTAAAAAAGCAAGAAACTCCTTATTTAAATGGGTTGTCGGACATTGCGACCACTATCACGTCGTCCACGACTGCTCGTACGCAAATTGCACTTGTCGATGCTTTGGGTATAACTTTAGAAGATCCACTCGAAAAACTGTACTCACAAAGGACCTTAAAGAGGAAGACATTATACCTATCGTCCTTTGGTGAAGGACGGCGAACCAAAGTACTGGACATTAGAGGAAAAAACTATGCCAGATTATATGATAAATTTGAAGATATATCCGCTGGCATACCTCAATCTGCAATGAACACGAAGGACATGTGGAAGTATGCCTCAGCGAGGATGAAACTTTATGGCATGAATACAGGCCTTACAGCATTATCTTCAAGCAGCGAAGAAACTGATAGCGTCAGAAATACAGAGTCTGGAGGAAAGACAGCAGGAAAGAGAAGAAGACGAAATACCGGAGAAAAAAAGGAGACGGCGCAAGAACAACTAGAAAAGGAAATAATGCGTATATGTAAAGTATCCTTTCATGACTTCGTAACAACTGAAGAGTTTTTAAATTCTTCCTGGAGATTTGCTAATCCTATGAGTGTCATGTTTAAAAATGCAATTTCTAGTTGTAAGTTAAAGTTTTAGAATATGAGGTTACGTGATTATAGAGCTTTCTACGAGTCAACAACAATAATGCCTTATTGAGATACCAATACAAAAGAAGAGTTTGACAACAAGCACATGGACATAAAAACGTCAAAAGCTATTGCTTTGAAACTTCTAATATTTCAATTTACACAACAAAGTATTGGCAAGGATTTCAATGTTTTCAATGTTGTATGAAATAATAGACGGCGAAAGCATGATGGATCACCTCAACAATTTCTTTGGTACGATCGACAAATTGGCTCAGATGGAAATTGGTATAGCTGAAGATTCGCTTACCATTCTTCTGTTGCACAGCATCCCAGAAAGCTACGAAATTTCCGATGTGCTATTGAAGCACGGCGATTAACCAGCACCTAAAGCACTTAAAATACAACTCTTGGAAGAATTTAATGCGATTTAACACGATGCAGAAGCACTTGCAGCGGATCGTCTTACTCGCAAGGAATTCCATCACACCAGAAAGAATTCAAGAATGCAAGATCGTGGGAAAAAATAAAAGTGACGAACATTATTTCGATTTTTTAAAAAGTAATCACCCAAAATTGAATGGCCAAATCCTCGCTAGTTCCGAGTCTTTTTGTTATTTCCATGAACTGTCGAAGTTTTTTTTTCCGGATTTGAATGGTCATTTCCTTTCCTTGCCTGAATTGAGCTAAATTCCTTCGGCCGTATACAGTTCGGGTGTTTTCATAAACGTCAGCCTAACTTAGGCCTATTTAAGATCTGTTCATAAACTCAGAAACTGCGTCGTGCAAACGCAGATGAATTGCAGTAGGCATGTTCATAAACGTCATAATTGTCATCAGCGTCGGGCAGATTGTGCAGCCATTTTATATTCACTGCAGATAGAAGAGCAAACAATTTGATCGTTCAAAAATGTAATTTATTATTCATATTTTCAATAAATTTGTGGTTTTAAATTAAATTTGTATCCTTTTTAAGGGAAGGAGATGCTGCAAGCTGGAATACGGCAAAAATAAAGCTTTTACTCGACGTAAGGATCAAATGGGAAGGAGAGTTCAACAGGGGGAAAAGGAAAAAAAACTTCCCTGTGGAGGATGGTGCTCCAGGACATGCAAAAAGTTGACCCATTCTTCAACACGTGGGAACACTTCAATACGTTCGACGAAACATATGGCTTTTGTTTTCATTTTCATTCAATAATTGATCGCATATAATTTTCAGGACAAATTCTTTCAAAGCAGCCATTTCTGTGTTTCTGATTTTTGTCTGACGTTTATGAACATCCAGTGACTAACATAAAATTGTACTAAAGCAGGCCTGCACGCGTTCTGCAGAATTGGTGCCTTCATTTATGCAACAAAGCAGAAAGACGATTGTACTAACGCAGATTTCCGACGTTTATGAAAACACCCTTCAATTGAAGCATCCACGTGGTTTCTCGAATTGTATGGCCAAGATCTTGCTGGTGCTGCAACAACTACGACCATTTTCACATTTTTTCTAGTTCTCGACTCGGCATGATTTTTTTTATTTTTTTTTTGTGGATAACATGGACGGCGGAAAAGACTGAGAACTAGCTGCAAAATTGCCAGCACGCCGAAACATAATTTTTTTCCCCTTTAGCCTAATCAAGCCCAAGTCTGGTCACAGATCCGTCATTTGCAGGCGGCCCCACATTCTACACAAAATATGGGAAATCAAATCGAAATTTTCAGCGAAAGACCGACCAACAATTAACTTCAAGTAAGCCGTATGTAAGTACAAGCAGGAAAAAGGCTTACAAATGTATCTAATTTTTGCAAAAAACCTGGGCACATAGCACAAAAACTCTAAAAATTAAACAACTCTCACAGCAGCTAGAAAGCGAGATCTATTCTTTTTTATAATCAAGTTATGAACCAACATCAGATGCTAGGGAAAAACCAAACCAGTGGACGAAAAGGTTTGCTCACTAAAATGAAGTTTATTTAAAAAGAATTGTATAACGCCCATCCCAATAACAATGCTATGACCCAAATTAGGGTCACGAAACAACGGGCTTAATTCAACTGTTCTCATTACAATGTTTCGAAACATTATTGCAAGTTCAGAGATTTTGATTCGACATCGTAGTGAGGACAAGGGAAAACAACCTCCAAGTGCTTCGTTGTCTTTATTGGGCCATGGATTGAGTTTCGATAGAGAAATAACAATACGTTTTGTTTTGACGTGTTCGAGATATCCACCATGCAGACTTGTATCCATATTCAAATATGCCTGCGTAATTAAAACGTGTGAGCAAATTGATCAATTAAAAATAACGCTTCTTTAAAGCTTGGACACCACCCGAGTTCAACCCGAAAAAAAACTATTCGAATTGAAGAAATCGTTGGTGTTCTCCTTAATTCAACTATGGTTATAATGGAAACAACAAATTTCAAGTGTTTGTGTAAGAGAAATGTAGACAGTAGTTTGCAAAACAAAGTGGTTCCACTATGCCTCAAACAGACGTACATATTTGAATTCAATTTACACACTCTCTTATGGAAAGCAATGATACATGCAGTGCTGTACTACACGACGACGTCTGTTGTCAACTGTTTGATTTTGAACCCTAGTATTTAAATATTTGACTACCATGACTCTCGAACGACACTCGATCATTGCAGCTGCATAAATTTAAAACGAGCCATTTGATTGGCCAGCCAATAAAAGAGATCTTTCAATTGTTCTCCTCTTTGTCTTAAATTCGTTAATTGCAATTTTCGTGGTAGTCGGAAAAAAACAGCAGCGGTGATCAGATCGTAGAACAGCAACAAGGAAACACAATTTTAAAACAACGCACGACGCACAACGCATATTACAAATATCCCATACATAATTTTATACTTGTAATTTCATTGAAATAAGTTCTTTAAAATAAAATGTAAACGTCTCTAATGTAGGATCGCATACAAACATACATGAATACATGACTAACACCACGAAATACTGTGAGATCGCATACCAACATACATGACTAACACAACGGAAATACTAAAAAAAAAAACAGCCAGCCATGTTCTCTTTTTTTTTTTAAATCTACTCAGTCAGTGGCAGTCGGCATCCAGTCTCCAAAGAGTACGCACTTACGCAGTTCGGTCGTGTCGTTTTTTTTTTATAAAGATTTCTAAAACTATTTTGCTAATAAATAATCTACTTATAAAATACATGTGTTATGTTTTATTTAACCCATTACCCACACTAATTCTAAATTTGCTGCATAGTTTAATCGTAGCCACAAAAAAAAAAAAACTAAAAGCAATCAAAATTAGATCTTGGCATCACTTATTTTGACATGATTTGTTTTGATTTAACGTTTATTATTTTGTGGTCTTTCCCAATCGTAGGCATTTAAGAAAGATGGAAGAAAAGTCAATAGAATTTGTCCGCAAAACACCATGTTTGTATGACAAGAAAAATCAATTCTTTGAATGGAGTCAGACAGAGCGTCAAATTCGCGAGAAATTGAAGCTCTGTTCAAATTTGGGCTTCGATATAGAAAACCGTAGTGCATGATATGCTTATTATACGGAAAACTTGAACCACTTAAAATTTAAAAAAAAAAAAAAGATGGAGCAGCGTCCATACTGTGGTTAGAATTGATAAGCAAAATCATTCCTAATGTAGACGGCGAGTCCATGAAAGAAATTCAGTACGGTCGGAATTCTCACCTACTTGGCTTTCACTCAATGCCAATATTGCTGGCCTGTTCGAAACAGTGTGGATCAGCAAGGAAATTAGTTCTTAGCCCACGAATATTGCAATAATCAACTCTGAAATTATCAATAATCAATAAACTTAAAAAAAAAATACCAAAACAGACGAGATATAAAAGAATTGTGTATTATATTGAAATTAAAAAGTCACAACAGTTGAAACAAAAACAACAAGTGTCACTTCAAAAAGTTATCGTGCAGCAAAATCATTAAAACTATGCACATGTGTTTTGAAAACAGCGCAGCATGCAGTTTTGATGCACATTTGTTTTCGGCATTAAGCAAAATAAAATATTTGTATTTGTGATATTGGTATAATTTTTTTTTTATAACTGAAATCTAGTAGGCTATGAATTTTGAAATATTTTTAGGGAATTTCTTACAACATATATATCTATTAGATATAAGGATATAACACTATCTTCAGTGTGCGTAGACTTTTGTCATCATGCAAAGTTCAGACTTCAGTCAATAAGTTAACTGTTGTTTCGGATATGGCATTGTCGACGCAGATGTAAATGGTTCTTAAGACAAACTGGCGATCTCCACATTCAGAGGGCGCACAACGCACTTGATGCAACGAAAGATTGTTTAGGATTGGTGCAAGGTAGAGTCGATTCATTCGTTTATTAATTGGTATTGTGTATGGTCATAGAGACACGAATTTTTAAACCGTCTTAAAGTAAGAAAAATTTATTATATTTTACTAGTGTAAAATAAATTTGTAATTATAAAAGTAAACGCGAATGTTCTATTTATTATTGGGCAAAATTCAAATTTTGCCAGCCGCCATCTAGAAACATTTTTAAAAATGTCTGTGTTCAAGAATTAATAAGACCATATGCAACAAGTACATGTCGTCATCACTACATTTTACCAGGACGGCTACGAAGACGCCAGCCTCCCGCCACATTCAACAACGCTTAGTTTTCTTCATTCTTTTGAAAAATTGAAGTCATATTTATCAAGCCAAATAAATTTTGTATCGTCGTTTGTATTGCTCATAAATCATAGGACAAGTAAATTCTGTCACCATTTGCCCTGTGCACATAATAAAATAAATTTCGTCGCCATTTGCCCTGTGCACATAAGAAAATGCAATTGTATATATGTTAGTCAATAAAGAGTGTAATCAAATGTAAGTATTATTATATTTATATGTAAGATCAAATGAATCGCCCCTGCCCTCTTTTACAATAATATTTTTGAACATTTAAATACAACAAACAAGTTCCCGTAAGTGAGTTTTGAGCGCCGTCCCCGTTGATGACACCGCCGCCTCCTCGTATCAGCACAAGATTCAACAAAGGCTAGGCACCGACACGTTATTCGCCCTACACAATGGAGAGATCACAGCAGCGACAGCAAATGCATCAGCCCCCAGCGCAACAAGAACAAAATCAACATGCAGCGGCTCTGGCAGCGCAACAAGAACAAAATCAACGTGCAGCGGCTCTGGCAGCACAACAAGAACAACATCAACGTGCAGCGCCTCTGGCAGCGCAACAAGAACAAAATCAACATGTAGCGGCTCTGGTAGCGCAACAAGAACAAAATCAACATGCAGCGGCTCTGGCAGCGCAACAAGAACAAAATCAACGTGCAGCGGCTCTGGCAGCACAACAAGAACAACATCAACGTGCAGCGGCTCTGGCAGCGCAACAAGAACAAAATCAACATGTAGCGGCTCTGATAGCGCAGATAGAAGCGCTTAAGGAGTCGGTTGAGAATTTGCGCACCGAGGCAAGTTTGAACCTCGTCGAAACACAACGCCTGAGAGTAGTCATCGACCAACAGACAGGAATGAATCCTATTAGAACAAGCCAGTATGAAGGTGCAGTGAGAGAGTCAAACCTAATGGATGGGAATGAAAGTTCGTCGCAATACAACTCTAATAATGGAGCCATAGTAGCCCACAACAAAAAAGCTTTACGATCTTCCACAATTCTCGGATAATCCAGAAAACTGGCCACTATTCCTAGCCAGCTACCAAGAAACGACAGCCAATTTTGGATACTCTGCCATCAAGAACACCATACGCCTGTAAAGGTGTCTACAAGGGGAAGCAAAGGAAGCCGTTAAATCTTTGACCATACACCATAATAACGTAGAAAAAGTGATAGCCACACTGGGTTTTCGTTTTGGTCATCCAGACTTAAAGGTTAAGGCCCAGCTGAATAAGGTACAGAATTTCCCAACTATAAGCGATCGAAACTCGCCGTACTACAGGTGGATAGTGAACCTCTACGAGGCTTCACGGAGGGTAGGATGTCGGCGCAGATGTAAACGGCTCTTAAGACAAACTGGCGATCTCCACATTCAGAGGGCGCACAACGCACTTGATGCAACGAAAGATTGTTTGTGATTGGCTAGCCAATCAGAGTGAGCGTTCTATTTCAAATTTTAAATTGACAAAAAAAAAGGGTGCAAGGCAGAGTCGATTCTTTCGTTCATTAATTGTCATTGTGTAAGTTACAGACGTACTACCAACCCACAACGTAATCAAGATCGAAATTCCATCGATCTCTTCCTTCACGGAACTTAAATAAACAATGGGATATAATATAGAACTTAATTACTCCACATCCTCCTCTAGAGATAAACACATATTCTGATGTGTCGCCAAATCTCAGATATTTTGATGTGTCAACAAATCTAATGTCCCAATGGTATCCAATAGAGAACTTAATTATTCCACATCCTCCTCTAGAGATAAACACATATTTTGATGTGTCAACAATTTTAATGCCACAAAAATAATAATCGCTTTATCATATCTTCAAAACAATAACAATCCCGTTCTTCATTTCCTTTGTTCAAATGAAGGCCACAGAGCCATAGAGTTAAGTCAAACATCAAATGTATTTTTGTTTTAAGTTCATATTTGATTAATAAAGTTGCTCTCTAGTAGGAGGCTTTAAAAAATATATTTTTTAGTATCCCGGAGGATACCTAGTATAAGTTGTATGGTCATAGAGACACAGATTCTTAAACCGTCTTTAAGTAAGAAAAATTTATTAGTTTCAAGTACCTCATGTAAAATGAATTTTTAACGATAAAAGTAAACGCGAATGTTTTATTTATTATTGCACAAATTCGCCAGACGCCATCTAGAAACAGGTGTTATTTAAAATTTAAAAAATTTAGGTAAACCTGAATGCATAACTGTTTTATTACAAGTAATCTGATGCACATATTTTCAAAAAGATTTGTGAATGAAAAGGTGTACGGAGACTTTTTTAAGAACCTACATTTATTTAATTACTTTTTCAACAATTAAAATATTCTTTATAGACTTTTAAGTCAAATAATAGGCAATTATGGGGAAAAGGGAACATCGATTAAAATGAATTAAACTGATTGTAATTCAAAGAAGAATCTTTTCTGATCTCATTTACCCCATCCCAAAGTCTATATCTAGAAGAAACGAAAGACGGTTGTCATTTAGGTACCCCTGATTCGTAAATGAAATGGGGTAAATGGGAACATTGCGAGGAGAAATTAAAACATCAAACCATTGCTCTAAATAATTATCACTAATGTGACTTAGCCATTAGACAGTGAGCCTTTGCATTACTTTATAAGTTTTACAAAATTGCTTGTTTTCTATTCCTTTTCTTTTTTTCAAATTCCGATGACTTTGAAACTGCAAAAAATCATTCCCATTTACCCCAACTGACCCTATAGCAACAATGTTTGGCTGTGCTGCAAACGGTAATCTATAGTATTTCCTTCGAGCAACACTAATTTGGTTAGGGACAAACACACACAAAACAATTATAGCCAAGTAAAAGTACTTACAGCAAACTTACCTTTTAAGAATAATCGACGGCCTGCCTGTCAATCTACACAGATCAAATCTCACATTGTTATGAAATTCAATAGCTGCTAGAAGATCCTGTTTGGAGCTAATTGGTATGAATAATGATTTCTGCCTAATTGCAAAGACATTCAACTAATTTGTTTGTGTTTACGATAAAAAAAAAATAAATAAACAAAATCGATAAAAAAAAAAACAAACTTTAACCATTGCCTTATATTTTTTTCTAAGAAATAAACATTATCCTATTACCAAGCTGAATTTTCATTTCTTGTTAATAAAAAAATACAAAAGTAGAGAAAAAAATATTTACAACAATGAATCCATCTCATTCATTCCAATCTATTAAAAATAAAAATACAAATATTTACATAAGAAAAAAAAAAAACCGGGTAACACTTTTTGCTTACAAAAAAAAAATCACTCCTAAACAATATTACAACAAAAATATGTTTGGCAAATTAATAAAGTTTTTATAGTTAGTTATCAGACCCATACTTTTTCTGGGCACAGCGGACTTAGTATAGTCGTGTGTGGATCTTCGGGTGTATAATAATCGGAATCTTCGGCGCCAGCTAATATATTCCCATCACCATCGGCCGATAGCGCTGGCCGATTTTTTCTCTACAAGCATAATACAACATGATTTGTGGGTTTTCTTTTTAATTTTCTTTTTTTTTTGTTTGGTTTTGGTTATTCTTTCAGTTAGCTGTCTATTATATATATAGATTGGAAGGCAGCGCAATCAATAAAAATCAGCTTGTTTTTTGTTCTCATTTTAAACTACTTTTCTGTACAAGAAGTTTACACATTATTGCTTTTCTG
>CAKKXW010000003.1:26585036-26600620 GCA_920937365.1 Sphaerophoria rueppellii | reverse complement strand
GCGAAGTTGTTAATTTTTTTGAATTTATAATAATAACGACAAGGAGTTCAATCAAATCATTATAAATATTTGACTTTGCAACTTTGCAAATTACGACTGAAAATGAAAAGCTACATTTTAACTTGGTGAAACGCCCACACTTTTCACTTTGCAAAAACACATACAAAATTGCAAAGTGAAAAGTCAGGAACTTTTCATTTTTGGTGAAACACTTTTTACTTTTACTTTGCAGAAAATTATTATTTTGAAAAGTTGCAAAGTGAAAAGTGAAAAGTTGTTGGTTCAATAGGGCCCTGATTCCTAAATAAAAAGGGGTAAAAGGGAACATTGCGAGGGGAAATTAAAACTTCAAACCATTGCTCTAAATAATTATCACTAATGTGACTTAGCCATTAGACAGTGAAGCCTTTGCATTACTTTATAAGTTTTACAAAATTTCTTCTTTTTTATTCCTTTTCTTTTTTCAAATTCCAATGACTTCGATATTGCAAAAACCCATTCCCATTTACCCCAATCGACCCTATAGCAACAATGTTTGGCTTTGCTGCAAACGGTAATCTATAGTATTTCCTTCGAGCAACACTAATATGGTTAGGGACAAACACACACAAAACAATTATAGCCAGGTAAAAGTACTTACAGCAAACTTACCTTTCAAGAATAATCGACGGCCTGACTGTCAATCTACACAGATCAAATCTCACTTTGTTATGAAATTCAATAGCTGCTAGAAGATCCTGTTTGGAGCTAATTGGTATGAATAATGATTTCTGCCTAATTGCAAAGACATTCAACTAATTTGTTTGTTTTTCACGATAAAAAAAAAAAAAAAACTAAACAAAATCGATAAAAAAAAAAACAAACTTTAACCATTGCCTTATATTTTTTTCTAAGAAATAAACATTATCCTATTACCAAGCTGAATTTTCATTTCTTGTTAATAAAAAAATACAAAAGTATAGAAAAAAATATTTACAACAATGAATCCATCTCATTCATTCCAATCTATTAAAAATAAAAATACAAATATTTACATACGAAAAAAAAACCGGGTAACACTTTTTGCTTACAAAAAAAAAAATCACTCCTAAACAATTTTACAACAAAAATATGTTTGGCAAATTAATAAAGTTTTTATAGTTAGTTATCAGACCCATACTTTTTCTGGGCACAGCGGACTTAGTATAGTCGTGTGTGGATCTTCGGGTGTATAATAATCGGAATCTTCGGCGCCAGCTAATATATTCCCATCACCATCGGCCGATAGCGCTGGCCGATTTTTTCTCTACAAGCATAATACAACATGATTTGTGGGTTTTCTTTTTAATTTTCTTTTTTTTTGTTTGGTTTTGGTTATTCTTGCAGTTAGCTGTCTATTATATATATAGATTGGAAGGCAGCGCAATCAATAAAAATCAGCTTGTTTTTTGTTCTCATTTTAAACTACTTTTCTGTACAAGAAGTTTACACATTATTGCTTTTCTGTTTGTTTTTTTTTTTTTTTTGGTTTAAATAAATTAAGCCTTAGTATTTTATTAATTTGTGCTGGTGTTTAAAGATGTACAAAATGAGGGGAAGGAAACAAAGAAAACGTAAAAAAAATCAAGTGTTAGAAGGTAAATTAAAAATATTACGGAAAATAACTAAAACGTAGTTGACGAGGCATTTTGTCTTAAAAATAAATTTAGCGGGAATTTCAAATTGTGAAAAATGGAAGAAAGCCGCAGCGAAAGCAACACAGCTCAAATATCATTGGAATTCCGGACCAATTTGGAGAGAATTGTTGTGGTTCTTCTTTTTTATGCCCTGGCTCCAATAATCCTTGCGTAATTCATTGGATCAAAAGATAATTATCAACTTCAATATCACATCAACAAAATGTACAGTGGCGAGCAAAATAATAGCAGTGTAATAGGCAAGAACCTATCATTTTTCATAAATCAATAACACAACCACTTTTTCGCAACTCTTAACTTTGTTTAAATGGCGCTTTGTGTAGTGTGATTCATTATTAAAAATATAAAATAATAGCAGTGATTGACAAATTTAATTTAAATTTTGATTTCAAAAGTGATAAAAAGTAAGTCCTGTTATTCTATTTTATATTTCCATTAAAATTGTAATAAAATTATTGAATTTATGAATTTAAAGTGGGTCGAGGCAAGCACTGCACAAGATTCAAGAAATTCTTGGTTGTTAGGCGAAGATCATACGGAACGCCATAACCTTTGAAGGAAAAGCAGAAACGAGGGGACGGAAACAATCTCTAACACCATCTGCGGTGAGGAGAATTCTAAGGAAGCATAACCTAAATGCTCGCAGTCCAAGAAAGGTTCCACTTTTAAAGAAGAACCATTTAGTGAAAAGGATGAAGTTTGCGCGCGAGCATTTAGGATGGGCTCCTGAAAAGTGGCGAAACTTTCTCTGGACCGATGAGAGCAAGGTGGTTCTCAATGGTGAATCTAAAAATGGCCGAAGTTTCCTATGGTAGGGTGGGTAATGGCCTCACTGCACTAACACCAGCAGTGCCTCTGACGTAGAGGTAGTCCGTCCGTCCATTCCTAGTCCTATTTTTCCCTTATGTGTTTAGGCCTGATCTGTGTATTTGTTTGCAGGTGAGGTTAGGTTTCGGCGGCAAGATCCTCCCCGTCCGACGAGCTGACGCCGTGCATCGCAAGCAGGCCGTCTCCCCGGAACATAGCATTATTTCCTTTTCCGACCCTATTATCCCATTCCTACTTTCCTTCCTCTTCCAAATCTGACTTGTCAGATTTTCCCAGAGCTCCCCTCCTCTTGCCTCGCAACAAATTGGCAGTTTGTGAAAAGACCCCCGAACATTGAATATAACCCCAGATTCACCACAAAAACAATTAAACATGGGGGATCCAGTATAATGGTTTGGTGATGCTTCTCCTATTATGGAGTTGGCCCAATATACTGGATCAAAAGCATTATGAATCAGAAATCCTTCAAAACACCGTGCTGCCATATGCCGAATACGAAATGCCGCTCAAATGGGTCTTCCAGCAGGATAACGACTCAAAGCATACCAGCAGAGCAGCCAGGCATTGGTTCCAAGATAATAGGATTGAGTGGCCTGCACAGCCACCTGACCTCAATCCCATCGAAAATCTTGGGCAGATATTAAAAAAGAAGTATTCAAGACAAAACCAAAAAATAAGAGAGAGTTATGGAGCGTTTCTGAGCAGGCTTGGCAGTCAATAACACCATCAAGATGTCAGGGACTTGTCAAGAGTCAATGAAACGTCGCTGTGAAGCAGTTGTAAAAAATAATGGCCATGAGAAGATGCGGACATCAGAAGTTGATATCACGTTGTCTCTAAGCCAGGATAGAACTTCTTTGATCGCTAAATTTCCACTTGGAAGACCCTATTTGGGCGGCTGAATGAGTGGCTTAGATTAAGCTTTCCTGAGTACATACCACTACCAACAAGATAATTAGTTTTGAACCCAATTGTATAAAAGTGGATACTTCTGTCTTCCAGAAATTCTTTGTCTTCCCATTCGTCTTTGGATGTAATGGAGACCTCGAAGTTTTGAGAAATTAGTCCATTGAGGGGAAGCGTTGAACCTTACGGGTGTACTCGCTGCCACTTGTTTGCTGAAGATATCGAGGAGTGTCAGATGGAGGAGAATGTCTAGTGCCGCTGAGGGTAGTTAAGGTTACTTTGAGGGAAAAATCTGCATGAACGGAGAATGGAGACGAAGACTTATTTCGAAACAGTACGGGCTGTACAGCGACACAGAACTAACCCGAAAAGTTAAGTTTCAACGACGCTGGGTCATGTAGAACGGAATGAACAAAGTACTAACTACTCCGTTAGTTATTGAATCAAACAGCGAAGAACGTCGTTGTCGAGGAAGACCACACCTCAGTCAAAGGAAAAACGTATTAAAGAGCCTCTATGCATGCGAAAGCAGAGACAGCTTGCTTTCAAATTCCCGCTATTTAAATTTTAAGACAAAATGCCTCCAACTATTGGGTGAAAGAAAATAAAAACAAAAATCCATCGTCTGTTCAGTGTTAGTGAATTTACGTGATTCTAAGTTGAAAAATAACTCCAAGCCAATTTTTGAACGATGATGATCAAATAAATATTGAATTTACAGAAAAAAAACTCAAAATCACCAAAACTTAAGAAAACGAAACTAACTTAAATCTGGCACTCACCTTAGATCCACCATCCGATGATTTCAATTCCTCCATATCGATGTCATCAATCGATTCCTCAACCCCATCAATATGCAGTGGGTTCTTTAGAGGATTCCTTGAGCCGGGCGACAACAATGGCGAAAGCTTCTCATCATCGCTATCGTCATCATTGTTGTCGGCTACACCGCTGCTAGCTGTAGCAGCAGCTTTGGCAGCCGATGCTGCCACAGTATCCAGAGATTTGTCTTTCTTTTTCAAACTGTGACGTTCGTTTACAATATGCAGACTGTCACGACTGATTTGTCGCGATGCTGGAGTTTTTTCCTTGCCCTTGAGGCTGTTCGAACGTTCGTAAGAAATTGAGTTTCTGTGCGAGCTCGGAGGAGACTTCTTCTCGGCAATCGGTTCGGTTGGTGGTTCATTTGGAGTTGCATTTGCTGCTGGATTTGATTCGTTGCTGTTAAGAACCGACATACGAAACTGAAAAGGGGAACAATCGATTGGAAAGTGTTCATTAGGTCAGTCATGTCTATAAAACTTACCTCTGGTGCACACTCGCTGTTCTTTTTATTTTTTGATCGACGTTGGCTGCCGCTTTTTGGACTGTGCTTGCCGCTACCGATTTTCTCAGCCAAGCGATTCAAATTTTCTGCTGCTTGAACAGCGTCCGGGACATCAGTGCTGTCCGTGGACATAGTTCGTCCAATACACTGGGGTGGTCCATTGAGAGCTTCAATCAATGAAACTGGGATATAACCACTTGGAATGTGTTCACAATTTGGCTGCAATCAAAAGCACGCATTATGAATATATTTTTTTGTTACTGAATGCGAAGCAGAACTTACATCTGGTGAATTTTGAGGAGCCAGCAAATTGGAGCTGACTCCCTTTTGAACGGCACGAATCTGCAGTAAAGCCCGAAACGGTGATCGACAGATTGGGCAATTGTTGGCCTGATAACGCAACGAGTCGGCACAAGAGTTGCACAAACACAAATGTCTGCATGGTAGAATCAGAGTGTCTCGAGTGTCACTCATGCAGATGACGCATTCACTGCCATTGTCGTCAGTGTCGTCGTCCATTGTTGGCTTATTCAGGGCCTTGTTTTCGATTCCATAGATCTCTTGCAACAAATAGCAGAGACCGTCGACGAATATTTTCTGCTTGAGAGCTCGCAGCGCATAGCTGTTGTCGGAATGATGATCAATTACACAAATTGTTGTGTGGGATTGGCGGCAATCTAAAAAATGCGACATAAATTATTTAATACAAAAAATGTGAACAATAAATTGGGTGATGTATCAATGAGTGAGGAGCAGTTTTCTTGGGATAGACGGACTAAATTTGGCAAGAAAAAACCGAGTATGGCTGACTGAGATTGCTAGCAAATAAATTGTTCGCATAATTGTTACATTCGGTTCATCCTTTTCCGAAAAATTGGAAGAATAACTCTACTGAGTCAAATATTCACACGAAAAATCTTCTACCGGGCAAGGAAGAAACAGGATGCGGACCATTCTAAAGTTCTGGAAAATCAGTTAGGTTTCAAGGCGGGACATGATGCCATTCATGTCGCGTTTAAACCCATTTCTGATATCCAATGCTTAATCAAAAAAACGTATGAGCAGTGTCATAGTGTCTTGGTGGAACAGCCGGAAAGCACATACTGCATGAGACCACCTGCTGATCGATTTTGCTTCGGGGCGAGATGTTGTGGCAGCACGCACGCGTTTCCCACATCTCAACCTCCATAAAGGAACATGGACCGACAAGCAGATTGATCACATTGCGATCGACGGAAGGCATTCTAGATGTTCGAACTTTGCGAGGAGCCAACTACCTCGTCGTAGCCAAGGTAGTACTTCGAATATCCTGACAACGACCAAAACAAGGAAATGCTACAAGAAAATTCGACGTCGGACCGCTTCAATCGCAAGAGATCGCCAGGTTCTTCTCTGATTGAGTGTCAAGTAAAATTTTGGGGAGTCCTATGCCGTCAACATCAGGTATTGGGGGGCAGTGGCAACATTGCCAGAGAGTAGTTAGATATGCAGCCCTAATGTGCTAGGTTTCAGCTGCCAAAGCGACGAAGAATGTAAGCAGGCGCATACAGCCAAGCAGAAGGCATACAAAGCGGCGCTGCATAGAATGACAAGAGTTGCTCGTGAGCTCGCCGATCAAAAAAGGAGAGAGGAACATCGTCTACGCAGGAGAAAAAACGAGGGAATAGGAGAAGCGTCAGACCGCGCATATTGAAAGAGCCAACATCAGAAACGTAGTTCGGTGGTTTTACCGTATGGTAAAACAGCTTGCTCAAGGCCATCGAGGAAGAACCGATACCTGCTGAAATGAGATAGGGTACATCATAGTAGAATCGAAGCTGATGCTGGGGATTTGGAAAGGCCACTTCTGTAGACTATATGACGGCAACGACGAACAGAACGAATCCCGCCAACAGGCAGGACCTGAAATGATAGCGAACAATTCCGTGAACCCGACCTAGAAGGAGTGAAAACGGTAATAATCGGCTGAAATACAACAAAGCCGCTGAAGCAGATGGTTTAGCTGCCAAGCTGTCCAAATCATCAGACAACGATCTAGATAGGAGCATGCACCAAATCATCTGTAAGATATGATCGGAAAAATGCATGCCCGATGAATGGAACCTCCAGTGTTGTTTGCCCGATCCAACTGCGCCAACTGCAGAATTAGCCTACTAAACATCACCTTCAAAATCCTGTCTATCGTAATATGTGAACGTCTGAAGCCTTTCGTCAACACTCTGATTGGCCTTTATCAATGTGGCTTCAGGCCACCACCGACCAAATTTTCACGCGTATGACAGCATCTACAGAGACTAACTGTATAAAGCTGTCTAGTTTTGGCATCCCTGCCAAGCTCGTTCGCTTGTACAAAAGGACGATGGAGAAATCACGCTGCGCCATCAACAAGCTTAAGGAAACTTTCGATGTCAAAAAATGATTCAGACAAGGCGGTGCACTGTCATGCGTTTTCATTAACATCGTGCTTGAGTAGAGGGCAAAATTCTACTGTCAGCACCAGAGGCCCTATCTTCCTAAAGTCTGTTCAAACTCTCGCGTACGCCGATGATATTGACAAGGGCGCCTTTGTGTGAACTGAGACAGGAGCAGCAAAAAAAGGGTTTAGCGGTAGATGAGGGCAAAACGAAGATTATGCTGTCTTCGAGGAAGGACACCCACCACCGACGCGACGGCTTGGACGGAACGTCACAATAAACGCATGCAACTTCGAGGTAGTATAGGAGTTTGTCTACCTAGGCTCCGCTATAAACACGGGCAATAACACCAGCAGCGCCGAGATCAGACGAAGAATAACTTTTGCTGTTTCTTTTGGCTAAATAAGCAATTGAGTGGAAAAGCCTTCTCTCGAGCAACTTAGGTAAAACTGTACAACACCCTCATCATCCCACTCCTGCTGTAGAGAGCAGAAGCATGGGCACCGACAAAATCGGACGAATGTGTCTAAGGCTGTTTTGATAGAGCTATCCATAGCCCCGTGTGCATTGATGGGGAATGGACAAGATTCAACAGAGAACTTTTCGGATTGTTCAACTACACGGACCTAGTCAGAAGGTTCAAGGTCCAAAAACCAGATAGCCCGATCATTTGGAGTGAATGGACACCAATATTCCGGCCCGGAGCACGAAGTAGTAGAGGACAGTAGAGACATCTAGCTAAGGACCGAGCCTGCTGGCGGAGACTGTTGGTTGAGGCCCAATTCCAAAACGGCAAAAAACGATCTCTAGGAAAATGAGAAATGCAAAACATCCTCGAACATAATTCAATTAAATCTGTTAAACTTTTATTAATATTTTCGACTGTAACTTATACTAACAATGAGTAAACTTCATACAAAAAAGGTCTCCCCATCAATCGTCGTCATCGCCAAATGGATTCAAATTCTTGTCATAGGTCTCAATGCGATTGCGGTTGCGATTCCTTGTCGTCGCAACATCAGCATCATCCAACTCAAATGGATTCTTAGTCGTGTCATCATCCGAGAAGGGATTCTTCGCCTCATCATACATTCCCTCCCTGGCACTCACAGTTTTCACCGGCTGCTTCTGAGCCGCTTCTCTTTCCTGCGCCGTTATTCTCCCACTCCACTTATAGTTATTGACATGTTCCACCGGAATAGGACCATCGCCATCCTTTAGTTTTGCACTCCAATTGTAACCCACGGTATTCTGATTCAGCTGATTCTCATCGGCCGCCTTCTGTTCGTCCACAATCACAATCTGATTGAGTAGACCGCGACCGAAATACGTCGACAAAACATAGAGCATGTCATTGGAATTGTTTAACAGCCCATGGAATTTCTCATGCTGTCCCTGGCACTCCTGCTGGGTTCGCAGTCTCTCGGCCATTTGCTGGTTCTTCACACTGCAAATGCTGCAGTCCTTCTCGTTCTCCGAATATGTCCGCACACAGTCCTGGTGGAACGAGTGCTGACAGAGGAAATAGACTGCTGGCAGGGAGAGTGGCTGAGTGCAGGCATCGCAGACGGTGTTCCGGAATTCGATGGGGTTCGTCTGGAAGTTCTTAATCAAGTCTTGTAGGGATTTTAAGTCGGTCTGAAGATTTCCCACATCTTTCTCTTCTTGACTGATGGCCGTTGTCTCCTTCAGGAATGCTTGGGTATAGTAGTCCTTCACGTGAGAAATATTCGGACCCCGATCGACGGCAAGACACTGAAGAATCTGCAAGGGCGACTGCAATTTCTCGCTTGTGATCACATTCAGAATCTGGAGCAGCACGTTCATGGGGACATCGGGGTCGTTGTGCAACTCATTCAAAGCCTGAATCCACAGCTGCGGCTGGAACTGACCTAAACTCTTGCAACAACTCAGGAGACTCGTGTAGTCCTTGTTCTTAACGTAGTAATGAATCGTGAGATTGTACAGTTGATCCTCTTCGTAGAGATAAAGGATACCGGGCCAGAATTGAGCCATTCGACACATGATGAGGACCTGCTCTTTGGTGTACCTTGCTCGATGGGTCTTCAAGACGTCCAATAACTGCGTTTCGGTCATCATACTGCCCTGCCACTTGCGCAGGTTCAACTCGACGAGCGTATTGTAGACGGTTTCTGAGAATTCCAAATCGTCCGAAGCATTGGTCACACAACTCTCGAGAAATCCCAACAAAAGCTCCCAATTCCCATCGAACAGGGGTATGAACTGTTCTGGTGAGAATCTGTACTGAACCTCATTGACATGATCCTCGATGAAATTGGATAGCTCTGGCTCTCGACAGAGCCGTTTTAGCAATCGAGTCGTCTCTTCTGGAGCGTGTTGCATCAGAATCAGGCCAAATTTTTTGAAGAACGTATAGACATCGTCCTCGTTGAGTTTCGATAGCATTGCGGTCATTTCTTTGGTGTCTTGAATCTTTTTCAACAGCATCGAGATGTTGTGCTCCTCCTTGAGCTCGGTGTCACGTTCCGTGAAGTCCATGGAGGCAATCGATTGATTTCGAATGGCGGCGTTTATGTCGAATATATCCTGTCCCTCGGTATCATCGCCATCCTCATTGAACAGAAATTCATCCAACTTCTGAGGAAGATCCAATCTAGTCCGACAGTTCATGAGCAGTGTCTTGTGCTGTGGCGTCGCCTGGTTCTTCTTGTACAGCGCGTGCAAGTAGTCTGCGAGGTATTTGATGTGTCGCGAGTCCAAAAACTTCATGATCACATACGAGGGCTCTATAAATCCAATCGTTTTGACGTATTTCTCAACAGCGCCAGCAAAGTCTCCCTTGACGTACAAATGGTCAGCATATTGCTTATAGATTGCTGCCAAGCCTTCCTCGTCAAATTGCAGGTCTTTGGTGATGCGGATGGCTATGTCGTAGAGGTTCTTCTTGAACAGCATGTTCAACTTGCTCTGGATGTCCTTCTCGCGCAGATGGAATACTTGTTTGGTCTTGGTGACAATGTAGCAATTGCCAAACTCGTTTAGGATCGCCACGACGGCTTCAATGGGAGTCTGAAAAACTATGAATTTGTTCTGGATGTCGATGACAATGAGGACAAACTCCTTCTGCTGAAGCAGGGAGTTCTTAGTGGCCTTCATAACAATAACCAGATAGTTCGGGAACCATTCTATGAAGTGTTTCTGACCTTCCAGAGCGTAGCACGGGCCACGGCCATCGCTGGTGTAGCAGTAGACAGCGTCGTCTTTGCCAGTCATGAAGTATGTTTCGTTGACGCCCTTCGTCTGGAGGGCACAACATCTGGTGGGGGCATTTGAAAAGTCCAGACAGAGCTTCGTTTCCTTGTCGTTCTCGCAGAGATAGACAAAAACTCCCGACTCGGAACAGAGGAACATGTCCATGAGCTTGTTGTGCGGTTTGAATGAGATTCCAATGATCGGCTTTGTGCCGCATGTGAAATTTTTGAATGCACTCGAGAAGTCTCGTGACACCGAACCTCGAAAGAGAGATACTTCGCCTCGTTCATAGCCAATGGCTATAAACAACTGATTGCCACTACCCTGAGCAACTGCAAGTGAAGTTGGTTTCTGGAGCAACGCCTTGGCACTTCCCATACACGGAGCACCTCCTCTCTTTGTGGCTTTCGACAAATCCCATACTTTAACGAGTGGCGGATCAGAGAAATCTCTATTTGATATCGTCACCAGAAAATTACTTTGCGAAGCAATTGAACATAGAATAATTGGGGCGTTATGGCCCTGGAATGAAATCGGATCCCAGCTGCGATAGAATATGTGCACCAATCCCGATGAGTCACAGATAATTTTCTGACTGGAACAACTGGTGCAGGATGTAATTTCCGAGTCGCGAATTGTTTCGACTACTTTGTCCTTGTCGGCATTTTGGACAAGATTGAAGAAATCGAACTTTTTCCATTCTAGAATTGCCATTTTTTAAAGAGAGTTTTTGTGTTGGAGAGATAAGAAATCTGGAAAGTTGTACTTTTCTTTTTGTTTTACTTTGAAAGTGTTGGTTGTTTTTCATTGATTTTTTACCTTAGATTGCAGATGGATTGAGAAACTAAGCTTTGTTGTATTTTATCATTGTAAATGAATGAAAGAACTGCACTTTAATTAATTAAATATTTTTATTATTTTGTTTGTTGTTGACGGAAATATTTTGCAAAACCAAATTTATCTGGGTTCGGGTTGGTATGAAAAATATTTTTTTTCAAATGACATTTCATCGGCAGACAAGAGGCAAGGCTGACGTTTAGGGTGTGGTTCTCAAACTGTTGGTTGGTTTTCTTACTTCTTAGCTTTCGAAGAGGTAGAAGGTATTTGGTGTTTGGCGACTGTTATTTACCCTCAGGCTGCACAAGAGTAAAGTCCAACTTCTCTTCCGCAATCCAGTGTTTTTTTTTACTGGGCATATTTGCCATGAGAAACCTCAAATGTCACATTTGACACAACGGTTAATTTGATGTTTACTTTTTTTTTTGTTGATTTATAGGGCCCATACACTACACAAACTGTTTGAGCAAACGAATGTATTTTGTTGTTGTAAAAATGTTTGTGCAGTGTGCAGCGATGATGCGTGTTTGCGCAAGCGGTTTGAACAAAATCAAAGAGTTTTGAATTTTCTGTGCCTGCAGAAACATGTTTGTGTGGTGTGTATTGAATTTTGCTCAAACCGATTCCAATTTTCAAAGCAGCATATGCTAAATCACTCAATGCTCCGTGTCCGTAGGTAGGTCTGATTAAGATGAAAAACGTCAAGCAACTAATATCTCTCAAACATGTTTGTGTAGTGTGTGGCGAAACTATGTTTGCTCAAACACACGTTTTAACAAACGTGTTTGAGTAGTGTATGGGCCCTATTACCTTTTGTGTCGGTAGTTGTTTCAAACAAATTATAAAATGCCTTTGAATAAACAAAAATTAGCCCTTTTAAAAATATTAATGCTGGTTAAGAAGTACTTTATATTAAAAATATGTAGGTATATGACCGCACTCGACGACAATTTAAACCAAATGAAATTTGAATGTCAAAAATAGCCCCGTATAATGCCAGATTCCTTCGACAGGAGAGAGAGAGAGTCAACGAGAAATGAATGTACAAAACTTCAACGGTTACACCAGACACAACCTTTCATAAGTCCGTTAAGCTACTAGGTAACGCTGAAGACATTGATATAATTGGAAGAACACAGCTTGATTTCAGTGGAGCGTTTATGACCCTTGAGACGGAAGATGATGGGTCTAGCGGTTAACGAGCGCAAGACCAAGACCAGAATGGCTCCACCAACATCACAGTCTTGGAGCCACCGTCAGTATAGACAAGACAAAGACCCAGCACTGAAATCAAACGAAAAATAACTCTCGCCAATCGCTTCTTCTTTGGATTTCAGGCCGAATACAATACAACTACAACTGCTTAAATTAATTTAAGCTAATGTCAAGAAACCGGACGATAATTTCCTTAAGAAAGCAAAAAAAGTAGACTTGGCTTTCTCTTCTTCAAATTGTCAAATTCACTTAAGCAATGATCGAAGAAAATGGTTTGCTCATACGATTCGTGTGTATTCGGTGGTTCACTTAAGCGTGCTTACTTACTTAAGGTGGCGCTATATTCCGAGGTGGACTTGGGCCTCAACTAACTAAAATCGCCAGGCAGCTCAATCCCTAGCTAGCTGTCTCCAGTTTCGCACGCCGAGTTGGTTGAGGTCTTCTTCAACTTGCGTGCGCTACCTGAGCCTTGGTCTTGTTTCAACCTTTAGAAGGAATTTGACTTTTGAGTAGTGAAGTCGTTCCATGACAACCTCTATTAAAAACGCAGACAAATTGTTCGAGTTATGTTTGGTTCAATCAAGAACTGCACGAGCCATAATTTAGATTGTTGAATTATATAGAGCGATTGGAAAATAATGCTCCGGTCCGTAGTCTTCAAAAAGAAACTTGAAAGGACTGTAGCGCCACCATAAGAAGCCCAACTTTGACGCCTGAAGACTAGACGATCAAACGACACTATTCAATTCAACAGGTACTTAAATTATACCGGTCCGGTAGACTGGACACCCAGCTCGTGCGGGGTAAGAAGAACCGGTCCGGAAAGTCAACTGCGGCACAATACATGGTTGGAAAAGCGCGACAGAACAAATTTCGCTCAAAGGATGGTGGAGACCAGGACGCTTGAAACATTGACCAAGTAGAAGAACAGGTTGAAGGAAGCCCAGACTTGAGTCTAGTTGAGGCTGAGATAAATAATTATGATGACTGGTGCCCGAAGGTCGAAAGAGCAATTTTCATTTATTTTAAATCGAGTGATCGGATCGGTGAACAGCGAGAACACTCAATTGACGCCGAGCATTAGCAACGAGTACAGATGAAGAGGAACCCACGGGTTGTGAATTGATGGGCAAAACTTAAAAAGCATGTATTAAAGGTCAGATATACGGATCCACTCACTGGGAAAAGAGGCTTCCAGGGACAGTTAAACGGAGAACATGCATATTTTCATATAATGGACTTCGCACATTTGTTTAAAATAAAACATCAACTTACCTTCATTGCCTTCTTCTGCGACACAATGAATTGCCACCGGATACTTCTCCTTGGTTGCATTATAAGTCAAATCATCCTCCGGGAACAAATGGGGATTAAAAATATGCGACGGCTGCGAGAAATACTGATTGACGCCTTTCTTGTAATGAAAAGTCTCTGATGTGAGCGATTCCCTTGGCAAAAAAGTCACCCCACTTGGACTGACCTCTTCGGTGCAGAAGTAATAAATTGTGATTGCACACTTTGCATCTGAATCGAAGATGAATTCGATATTGAGAGCATTGCCTTTGTTCACTCCGCCATCGCCATGAGCTTTGGTTGCACTATCGGGAGCCTTAACAAAGCGAACCGATTCTTTGCGAATGTTAACAAGACTTTTCAAGGTTTTGGTTGGCTCGTTGGCCTGAGGTGGAGGATATGGGAACTAAAAAAGAACTTATGCTATGAAGTGAAGAAAAAATAGAACGATTAAAGAACTTACAGCTGTTGGGCGACTTCCAAGGAAGTTAAGATCCGCGTTTTCACCAAACAAATAGGCCTCAGGTTGCGGGGTGTCGAAACGTTCGCCTCCCATGATGAAGTGACTCCCAAAGTAATTTCCTGAATCCATAAATAAAAATGCGGGGATAGCAATAGCAAATAAAATGGAGTTGACTTCTTTTTTGGTTTCTAAATAATTACCAGACTTTGGAGGATACTTGTATGCATGTGTTGATATAACATCTGCCTCTTCTACAGCAGCATTTTGGCGGCTTGTTAAAGCACCCATTGTTTGTTTTTATGTAAATGAAGAATTGATAATTTTTCTTAATAATTTACAATAAAAGTTGCAACAATAGAAACTGGGGAAACAAAATTTCATAAATTTTCTTTTCACTTTTGTGTTTTTTTGATTTTTTTTCACATTAATTGACAGCAGATGCAGAAGCAGAAGGGTGCAGCAGAGCTGTCAATCGTAAGGTGAACGTAAGGAAGAACGTAATGAATGTAGTTGTCAGTGATTCCACTTTATGAATTCCACATTTTCATTTATTAATCTTATAGCAATCTGGAAGTAAAACTGAACAAAAGTGACAGTTCTCATTCCGAAAAGAAGAGAATTCCCTTCTGATTTTAAAACCAGAATGCTTTTTTTCAGATACCAGATTGCCAATTAAAAACTGCATTATTCTTACTATGTTGGCCTCGGTCTCGCTTCCTCTTTTATGATGTCGTGATGTATGTGCATTTCTTTGGCTGTTGACGTCTGAACCAGAGATAAGCGAAAAAAGGAAAACTTGCGTTTACCTCACAAATCCAGAAATTATTATGCCGTACTTGAGAGTACGCCCGAAGTTGGGCTCGAGGGTAAACTGATGGGCATTCCTAGAAGCGCGAGTACTACGGGCGAATTGTTTGAGGGTACGAATGCAACTGGCCATTTAACTAGAGCAATTATCGTAAAAGTAGCGATAGAACAAGGACACAAGGAGAGACACGCTACGTTACGACGGTGGTCTAGAGGAGTGAATGCGTCAGTGATCTCTCTATCAAATCCAGCCCAGAGATGTGAATTGTACTCAAGCGTTGGACGGATACAGGCTTATGGATAACAGCCAGATCAGACGGGAATAAACATTTCTTGCACCGTCTTAAGAAACCCAAACATCTTGCGGCATTTTTGGCGACATCGCGGCGGTCGTGTATGCGCTACAGCGGTTTTTACGGCGTTCTACAAACCCAAAGAATTCTGCCACGTTCTTTACAAATAAGGGCAGACTAGACCGACAATAGGTATTCGGACATAGGCAGGTTGCGAACTCATGTTAAGTGTAGAGACCCGACCTAAACTATCTCTCTAGTGACTGCGTAAGTGAGGAGATCTGGTGGCAG
>CAKKXW010000003.1:26562288-26579179 GCA_920937365.1 Sphaerophoria rueppellii | reverse complement strand
TAAACAGATATATGTCTCCTTAACATCACCTATAAGATCTTGTCTGCCGTGCTGTGTGAACGTTTGAAGATCTTCGTCAACAACAGGATAGGTCTTTATCCCTATGGCTTCGGACCCGGAAAGACCAAATCGATACCTACCACCTTTTCATCGATTTCAACGCCGAGTAGGACAGCGTCTATAGAGACCAAGTTTGTAGAGCAATGTCTAGTTTTGGCATCTCAGAGAAATTCGTCAACGCCAGAGGCACAATATTGGAAGACCACAGCGTGGTATCAGTGGAGCGTTTGTGAGTCTTGAGACGGAGGCCAGGAAGATGGGTCTAGTGGTTAACGAAGGCAAGACCAAGTTAATGCTGCCGACAAGAAAGGACTACCAACATCGACGTCTTGGAGCAAACGTCAATATTTGCATCTGTGAACTCCTTGGTAGGTCCGTCACGATTATGAGGCTCATGGGCTCATCTTATTCAATTTTCGCTAGGACGTTGCATTGAATTGAATTGAAGGAATTAAATGTATCCAAAAAAAAACCCTCATCACCCAGGTCGTCATGTATGGTTTAGAGACATGGACCATGACAACATCTGATGCAAACGCTCTGGGCTGCTTTGAGAGAAAATTTCTTTGAGTGATTTTTGGTCATGTTTGCATTTATGGAGAATGGAGGCGAAGATTTAACCAAGAACTGTATGAGCTGTACAGCGACACTGACCTAGCCGACTTAGATGGTTGGGTCATGTTGAGCGAATGCAAAATAATGCTTCGGCTCGTAGAGTCTTCGAATCCAACCCGGAAGGACGTCGCAGAAGAGGAAGACCGCGACTCCGGTGGAGCACACAGATGGTAGAGGACTTGGCGTGAGAAATGGAGACAGTTAGCTAGGGCCCAAGCTGGCTGGAGAAGTTTGTTGGGTGAGGTTTTGGTGCGACCTGGACTGTAGCGCCACCATCAGTAAGTAAGTATAGTGGCAATACCCTGAAGTTTCAACAAATGAACCACAAGGTCTTCGAAAAAGTGAAAAGAGAGCACATAGCACTTCCAGCAGCTTCAAATGGCAAAAGCAAATGAAGACCCAGACCCACCGTCCGCAACTGAAGGGTTTGTAAAAGTCATGGCTGTGGCCTGTGGAAATCATAGAGCATAAAGAAGAACTACCTGAACTGCTTCCACGTAAGGCCGAACAGGAAGTTCTTATTTAAAAGGTTACACTTCCGAACTTTGATGGTTTTTAGCGGCAATCCTGATGAAGCTGTCATTTATTCAGTCTGTTTTGTCAAATCATCATAGACGGATATAGCATGTTTAAGGGCGACGAACCATGGATTCCGGCAATCCATCAATTGTGACGTTTTCAACCGAGAACTCTATAGAATTAGAATACACTTATTTATATCGAACGCGTCCCATAAGCAACGACCCTGCCAAGTCAGCCGGATAGCTTTGATTCGTCGTTACGTTACGAAACGATGCGTCCGCTTCGAGTTTATTTGAATTTTATTTGTTGACTATTTTTAAAGCTCTTGAGCTGTCAGATAAAGCAAATGTTCAGCACATTTGAAGAAGAGCTTCCGTTTAGAGTCACATTACATACGAAACGTGAGGTCGTAGCTTCATTACGATATCATGCACAGAATTCCCATGAGCCATGACTTAAATTTTTCTCTCTCTGAGCTCCTTTGTAAGACAACTTTTTTTTGACGATTCTTTTACTTTTTATTACTCTGTCTATTCCACCTTACAGTCAATCAGCGAGAAAATGAGAGAGAGAAAGGGAGTCGTTTACGATTTTCTATCTCACAATTTGACGTGACGACTCCACTTGTACGATGTACTACCTTTGTATATGGAATTTATAGTAGTTGCAGCCTCGTGAATCGACAGCGACGTCCGGAACGCGATACAGAACTAAAATCTTGCATATAGAAAAACTGACAGCGCCAAGACCGGACGACTCTCCAACCAAATATTCTCGAGGCTGAAAATACTATAAATTCCATATACAAAGGTTACTACCGCTCCTGTGCTCTATTATATTATCTGATTATCTCTATGATTCTATGGCTCGTCGCGTTAAATTGAATTTTCGACGGGAGGTGTCATCGCTCCAACAACAAATATAATAGTTCTGTTTGGGGACTTTTTGTGACAGTTTATTTGAAATCTGTCAAATATGTTAAAAAGAGAAATATTGACAGAATAGGAAAGAGATTTGGAGGACCGTTAGACTTAGACTGATTACATTAAAAAAAGTAAATATCTTTTGCAAAAAGTTGCAAGCTTTTGAGGGAAAATTGTTTTCCCTCTCGAATTGACTTTTCTTTGCAACTAATTCAGGTTAACAAAAAGGAAAATGAAAACAATTAATAAAAGACCCTTTAGTTCAGTCGCTTATACTTCACATTGTGAAATGAAGAAGATTCAACTGCCTTACCAAGATTTCGTACAGAAAGTTTTAACCTATGTGGTCGAGGTTTGGCGTCATCTGCAGAGATTGAAGAAGCCGTTTATTCTACCGAAACTTTATTCCACGTGCGCCGTGAGTTGAATATGATGGCCTGCTTATCAAATTTTAAAACAAAGCTACAAGACTTTATCAAGGCAAATAAACAATCAGCAATGTTAAACAATGAGACTGCAAAATCAAACCAGGAACAAACATTTTGTTTTTGGTATCTTCTAAGCAAGTCGAATAAACAAACATCCAAAAATACAGAAAAACAAAAATAACTCGTCGTTCATGAACTTGCACTTTGTTCACTTTCAGCATACAGCATAATCTCCTTTAAGTCTATAAATAGCCTCGTTTATGACCCTAACCAAGTGATTAAATCTACTAAATTTGTTGACGAAAATTTCGTCATTTCATTTCTCACCTATAGGCATCCAAATGATCAGAATTCTCACTATTCAAATAGTCATCTCGATTACTCAGACCCATGCGCCCCTCTTCCAGATAAACAGCATAGCGTGTCGAATTCTTCAAGTCCATTTCGACATCCGTAAACAACAATGCCGGATAGCCTAGCAACGAAGTCTTAATGGCCAATTGCAGCCAATCGAATGTTTCCTCGGACCAATTCTCATCCAGAACTGGCCAACCGCCAAGTTCGTCAATGAAATACAGCAAAGGATCAACGCCACGCCTATTGATGGCCTCCTCGTTGATGCACGTCTTGAAGTAAACCTTCGCTTTATCCTCAGCTCCGAGTTCTTGCATTGCGGAAGTAGCACCAGACAGTGGCTGCGAAAGCACATCTCGCAGCTCATTCTGGATATTATTGTTCAGCAAACTGAACACTGAGTATTCCGATCTGTCCTTTGGAATAGGATGGACAGTCGCCCAGTTGCCACAAACATATTCATAGAAATCATCACAAGGATCCACTGACAAGTTCATGTAGCTTCGCATCATTTTGGCTTGAATTGCTCGAATGCTCTCCTCGGAGCCAATGACTTTCCATAGCAACGAATATGGTTGATATCCTGGACCAGTTCTAATGTCTGCACCGCCAGTGGCGGTAGAATTCTTCCACATCACTTTCAACGGGGAATGGACATCGATTGTGTTTTGCACAGAATTATTATCATCTTTGGAGTTGGTGCCCTTAGGGTTAGGTAAACAGAGAACGCCATTCAGAAAGCACACGCACACTATCAATTGGAAGTATATTGAACCTGAAAGATTTACTTTCATGATATTTTGTTTGTGTCTTTTCGAATTCCTGAATTTCCGTTTATTTTTTGAACTAGCGATTTTTATTTTTATTATCTTCGAGTTTTCTTTTTTTCTTTTGTTTTCGAAAACAAAAAATCCCCGATTGGTATTTTTCGGTTTGAAAGCGATACCAATGGCGAATAAGGTCAGATTGGAACTGGACAGGCATCTCTCAGTCTCAGTCCGATTCATGCTCGCTGAGAGATAATCTATATTCATTTGTTTTTCTCCGTATTTTTTGTTTGGTTTTGAGCTCAACAGCATCATTGTTGGATTATCAGTTGGGAATGCCTATCAATAGAAGATTATCGTTTTCCAGCAATCCGGTGATTTGGAATAGTCTACAGGGTGTTTGATTTGTAACAAGTAGGGAATGGTAACTTGTTTATGTTAATAATTGCTATACGGCTAAGAAATTAAAGTCTGTATCATGCAGCACAATCTAGAAACGAATTTAAATTAAAGCAAAACATGAGTCACTCCATTGTACGTCATTTGAAGGAGAGATCAAGGACGGAATTTTAACCAAGGAGACACCCTGTATGTGCAAATATCAACTTTTGAAATTTGGACCTACTTCTGAGAACAAAACTGATATTTTGTTTGAATTATTTCAAATTTCAGAAGAACATGTGCCATTTTGTTACGTTAATCACTTGATTTGATCAAGTTTGAAATATGAGTATTTGCATTATTTGTTTATTTTTAATTTGTTCATTGAGTAAAAAGGGTAAGCCTTTAGCAAGTGATAGTATTTCTTCTAGAATCTAGATGTTTACAGTGCGAGATGTCTGATTAGTTTCGTTCTGGCTCTAGCAACATATATGCTATCAGCGAAAATTTTGTTTTCTTATTCAGCAGCAGTAAGTGGACTTAGTCGAGATAAACATGCCTCACCTAAACTCAGAAAGAGAAGATCCAAGAGTATCAAACAGCTGATCACAATTAAGCGTTGATAGCCCACTGCCACTACGTATTGAAGTTTCCAAAGTAACACCGCTTTTGACTGGCAAGCTTCATCTTGTTCCCATGTCTGGATATTTTCTTTTGTTATTTTTTGAATAACATAACTGATTTGAAGACGCCCCTCATGATGAGACTCATAAGAACATGCTGAAACTCTGAAGCGGATGAGCGGGTAAAACGCAACTTGAAGAACTCAGAACCCCTTTGAAATTCTAGAGCCCTCGTTAATCGGAGGATAATAGGTCCTGTTGGTAAATAGCGAAGCCGTTCAAAATTCTGGCAGATCAAATGTTACAACGCTCCTGGTAATTATCAATAGGAATAAGCTAAAGTTCTAGTAGATCTAATAGTTAAATACTTCCGGATGCACTGAATGTAGTGCTTTGGTAATAAGCAGATACAACGCCCTTGGCAGGCCAGAGTTTTTGTTGAGAGTTGATCAAGTGGTATAATGTGAATGGTTGTAATTCAATAGGAAAGTGAAACTGGTAGATGCACAGAAGCAACTACCTTGTTTGCAATCAGCAAGGCAAGCTGACGTAATATGTGGCAAATTACAGCTTTCGTGTGATTAGTCCCATTTGCTCATTCGGAACATAAATCTAGGCCATAGCTATCTTCCACATAAATTCTATGGTTCGACTTTTTGAATATTTGAATTTCAATTTTGAATTTAAAGTCAGTTTGCGAAAAAGTCAAATTACGGTTTTGTTTTTTTTTTTTTTTCATCAAAAATGATGGTAAATACCAATAAAAAAAGAAGCCCAAACTTTTCACAACGTGAAAAAACGCTACTTCTGCATTGTGCGTTCGAAGAAAAGGATAAAATTGAAAATAAAAAAAACCTGACCTGGAAGGAAAAGGAATGTGAGTGGAAACGCATCGAAAATAAATGTAAAAGCCAGTCGGGGTCGTGCGAGTCTCTGAAGAGGTTTTTTATCAATCACAAAGCCGAAATGAGGAAGGTGGCTGCAAAGGAAAAAAAAATCGAGCGTTCAAACAGGAGGAGGAAAGCCATATGTGCCTACAGACCCTAATTAGATCTGGCTGTAACAATTTTGAACCCAAAAACCGTTTATGGGCTGGAGAACGAATTTAATGGTAAGGGACGAGGGTAGATACTCTGGAAAGAGAAATCGAAAACGTAATTTTAAAAGAAGTTTTTTTTTTTTTTTTTCTAATAAGTATTAAAAATTATAGTGTGAAAAGGAGGAAAAAATAGACGACTGCGACTGGAACAAGTAAATACAAGCCATCCATGCTTAAAAATAAAGTTAATTCAAAGCTAAAAACATCAACATCCACCAAAGATGATAGCATTTCTGAGGATGAAAATGTGGACGCCTGGACAGTGATGAAAATGAAAATCGTATAATGAAAAAAGATTTTAAAAACAATTTGAAAGCCCCAATCTAGTCGACAATACTCAATGGTCTTCAAGAAGAAGACCAGTTGCTTCTTCTTTGCAAAGTAGCAAGATAACTGAACAGTAAAAGTGAAGTTAAAAAACAAAAAAACAAAAAGAAAACAGCACAGCAAAAGATGCCCCACAACCAGGGATGCCGCTTCAAATTTTCACATAGGAGTAATTCTAAGTTCTAGAGGGGAGTATGTTGCTACTGAAGGGAGTACACAAACAAAACATTTTTTTTACGGGAGCAATTAGACGGACGGACTGACGGACGCACTCACAGTCATTCTGAATCTTTTTCGTTTTTCCCATCGACCTTCACATCACGAAACAGTCTCCTGTGGTGCTTTAAGACTGAGAGAATCGGGTATGTGGACTGCAAAGACTTCTGTTCATAGTAAAATTCTAAATTTATTACCTAAAGAAATAAAATTAGAACCCTCTTACTCTGACTACACGTTACCAACCCTCAGCTTTGGAAGGTTGAAATTCCAACTAGGCAAAATTGGAAAATTGATAACCATTTTCTTAACAAATCTAACGTAAGATGGAAAAATCTCAACAACTGCAATATCTCGAGACAGATATGACCCACTTACGACCACAAACATACCAAGGAACTTCTGAAAATACCTAGGTCCTGAAAATACTTACGTAACTTCAAGTTTATGGTATCAAAACGGCGCAATTAAAGCGCCATTCTAACTTACCCGTCTACCCTTTCTATAAGGAATCACTTAACATTTTCACTATGGTAAGGCTCACCAATGAACAAAGTCTGCTTTCTGTCGAAATTCGGAGTCGATGACCACAAATATTTGAGCGTTAATAACTAAAATTTTCGGTTGTAATTCTCATCCTAGTAGACCGGGGAAGGAATCGTGTAAGCTGATTTTTGATAGCTGACAGTCAAATTCAGGAAAAAAAGAATAGAAAATTGAATACCAACTATCAACTATCAGCTAACACGATTCCACCCGGAAATAACAAGTCGAATGTAAAAATTTGAGTGATGTTGCCGTATCAGTGAGACAGTGGTTAGGTCGAAATGTCGAAAAAATTGCTGCCGTTTCGGCGTCCGTTGCAAATGATCCATATCAGTCAATTTCAATTCTATGGCGTTCTGAAGGGCCAGCGTTATCGCACCATGATTACCGATTAGGATGGTAATACAAGCCACAAAGCACACTTCACAATCACTTTATTGAAAGTTAGGTTTGATGAGCGAGTTACCTCAAGATATGGGCGAGTCTATTGCCCACCTCGTTCGTGCGATAAACACCACTAGACTAGATGTTTTGGCACAAATAATGATAAACATAAATTTGTAAGCCCGGTAGTTAATGAATTATAATTTTATAATATTCTTTTAAGTTTCAAAGGGGAGTATTTTTGAGTATAGCGGAGTACGGGAGTACACTGAACGCAAAGGGAGTGCAAATACTCCCTTGGTAGTAGTTTCGGCAGCGCTGCCCACAACATGTCAAAAGACATTGAATTAGTTTTCAAAGACATGAACTGAGTAGTTATTGTAATACGTGAGTTAAACTTTTCTTGTTGTATTTTTTTTAATGAACAATATATTGTATCTATGGAGTTGGATGTTTAATTTACAATCTTGCGAAGTAATTATTTATCAAATCCGTACACTTTTGCATTTTCAAGTTCAATGAATTCGACCTTTTGTGATTGGTTTTCATTAGGCCAGTTCCACCTAACAACATCACACTGAGATCTCAGAGATCTCAGAGATTTTTTAGGTGGAACAAAAAATCTCAACTGAGAATTGAGATTTTTTTCTGAGATTTCAGAGACGAACATTTTTTGGATTCGATTTCTCACTCAGCTATTTTGACGTGACTGACATATGCACAACAACAACTTGTAAGGTAACCATATTATCTCAATGAGAACTGAGAATTTTGTTCAACCAAATGATTTTGCCTCAGTCAAAGTGACATTGAAATCTCAGTGAGATGTTGTTAGGTGGAACTGCCCTATTCTGTACTTGTTCTTCAGCAATAAATCGTTGTAGGATTTCTTCACTGAAATCTTAGCTTTCAGCAGGATCATCAAGTATACCCTCATAATTCAGTAAGTTATGCAAAGTGCACGTCGCAATTATAATTGTTAACACTGTACTCAGTTTCAATCAGACCCATAAGCCAAAACAGGAAATCTTCTTTTTAAAATCCCAAACGCTTTTTCGATTACACCTCTAGAACGAATTTGAGACTCATTATACAACTGCTCTGCTGAATTTCTTGGATTGAGAAGTGTTGTCATCAAATCAGATCTTTGAGGATAAACCGACTCTCCTAATTTGCCAAAAAAAAAAATCTATATGTATACAAAGGTCTTTTATCTAAGCGTAAACAATGTGAATGAAACAAACCCAGAAGAAAACATTCTCTATTTAAATTTGACTGTGCTTCTAAATTGTACTTTCTTATTGTAACTTATTGAAATAACTTTTCCTGTTTCGAAACACCTCCACATCAGGTCGCCCTCAAAGTAACAAACCAACAGATTTTAGTTTTTGAATCAATTTCATGCAATAATTTACCGGGAGACTGAATTTTTACCTGAGTGCCGTCAATGGCTCCAATTACATTTGGAAATTATGCTATGTCAAAACAAATTAAGTTTGGTTTTTGAAAGTTCAGTTGCAGTTTCAGGAAATTTTATATAGTCTTTTCCAAGTTTAGCAATTGCTCTCGAAACTCTCAAAACTATTCTTGAAACTGTTGAATGAAACATGCATTCTACCGAAATCAGCTAAACTGAAGAGATGATTACCTGTTGCATAAAAGCGAAGTGCAACCAATAGTTGATTAATTGGAGCAACAGAATTATTCCTATTGAGTAGAGAATTATATTATACTAGCTGACCCTGCAGTCTTCGTACTGCCTCAATCGATAAGTGATGGGGAACTGGTAAGCAAGAAGGGGTCTTGCTTACCAGTTCCCCATCACTAATTTTCCAGTTTCCCTTCATGCAATTTTCCCTTAAAAACCCCATGAGTTTTCTGAGTTCCATTCGAAAACCCATTTTGAAATTTTCCAGTTTTTCATTTCAAAATTTTCCAGTTTTCCATTTGAAATTTTCCAGTTTCTCATTTGAAAACCTATGCATCCATAATTTCATGTAATTTTCCCTTTGAAAACCAATGAGTTTTCCGAGTTTTTCATCAAGAATTTTTTATTTTTGCATTTGAAAACCCACTTTGAACCAAACAATTCCAAGCAAAAAAATATAATTTCCGACCTTTGTTTGGTTTTTAAAGTTTTTCCACTCTCCCATGAGGTTTTTTCAACTTTTCTTTTCATAGAAATCATCACTGAATACAACAGTATCAACCATGAAAATTTCATAAATATCTGTTGGGCCATTTCGGAGTCTATAAGAGACATACAAACAAAGACACATCCATTTTTATATACAGGGTGATTCACGAGCGTTGTGCCAAAAAGCTAGAGCCTAAAAGCTCAACCTACACGGTTGAAAAATTGACTTATTTTATAAAAATATCGGCTTCGTTTACAACACCTTGTTGTACCATTTTGGAAAGCCAGAAACATCTCCTTTCATTTTGTTTTTAAATTAAATTGTTTTAACGAATAGTTAAAAAAATATAATTTTCAAACTCAAAATTTTCAAAAAAAAAAAACAAAAAAATCATTTTTGAACTAAGTTTTTTTCAAAATTTTATGTTATTAAGTGTTAATTTTGTTTTTAAAATTCAATGCCATTGTTAATTTTTAGTCGAAAACAGAAAACCAGATGCAAAAATATCTTTCCGTTTTTGAGAAATAAAAAAAAACCAGAACCACTTTTTTCTAAGAAAATCTTTGTTTTTATTTTTACCTATCTCGACTTTTAGTTTTATTAATTTATGAAACATTAATTTTTCTTTTAATATTTGTTCTGTAATTGGAATTTTATGAGGCCTCAATAAAGTAAAAAAGCATTGGATTTTCCCTTGATTAATCATTTTATTCATTGATAACGACTAAAAACTGACCATACATTTTTCTTATTATGTCTGGGGGCCGCGGCCACCTGCCCTGCCGGTGAAGGGTTCTACCTGCTAGGTGCTTTTTTATTATAAAGTTTGAACGTTGACATTATTTGTGAAACACTACATCATTCAAATGACCACTACGCGAGACCATAAAAAAAATCGTCTTCTGAATCTTCGTCTGCGAATATCGAATCGATAAGTGTATGGACATCAAAAAGCGTTTTTTTTTTGTCTTCGCTCATTAGGTGTGTTTTTGTGATAGTCTAAGAGCCGCTGAAGGGCGACCTTCACCGAACTGTTAACCGGCTGAAACTTTTTTTTATGAAATTTAGTTTGAAAACGTATATGAATATATGATAGCTTGCCTAACGAAAAGTGTGCCAGGCTATATTAAATTTAACTTTATTTTAATCAATTACTTATTCCTCCTTCACCCATACGTTAAAATAAAACGTTGTGCCACATAGCCATATCAGCCATATGGCCATATGTGTAAGTAGGCTTGAGACAAGAAAAAAATTGTATGGGAGAGGGGGGCCTATTCCCCCCGTTAAGCCAGGAGGGGCAGTTTTCTGAAAAATTGGCTTATTTAAAAAAATATATTAAAAATCAACGACTTCATCTACAACAACGTGTTATACTTTTCTGCAAAGCCAAGAACTTAGGCTTTCATTTTGCATTTAAATTTCATTGTTTTAAATAATAGTTTTAGAAAAATTAATTTTCAAACATAAAATTTTGAAAAAAAAAATTTCTTAAATTTCGAACTAATTTTTTCAAAATTGTATGTTATTAAGTACTAAATTTGTTTTCAACATTCAATGCTGTTTTTATTTTTAGTCGAACACAGTAAAGCGTATTAAAAATACCTTGCCTTGTCGAGATATAAAGAAAAAACCAAAATCACTTTTTGCTTTAAAAAAAAAATTTAATTTTTATGTTACTGTTTTTTATATTCAAAATTATTAAAAGTATTGAATGTTGAATGCAAAATAAGTACTTAATCACATAAAATTTTGAAAAAAATTTACTAAAAATTTAACAAATATTTTTTTTTGCAAAATTTTGAGTTTGAAAATTATTTTTTCTAAAACAATTATTTAAAACAATTAAATTTAAATACAAAATGAAAGCCTAAGTTTTTGGCTTTGCAGAAAGGTATAACACGTTGTTGTAGATGAAGCCGTTGAATTTTAATATTAAAAAAAAAAAATTCGCCAATTTTTCAGAAAACTGCCCCTCCTGGCTAAACAGGGGGAATAGGCCCCCCTCTCCCATACAATTTTTTTTCTTGTCTCAAGCCTACTTACACATATGGCTATGTGGCACAACGTTTTATTTTAACGTATGGGTGAAGGAGGAATAAGTAATTGATTAAAATAAAGTTAAATTTAATATAGCCTGGCACACTTTTCGTTAGGCAAGCTATCATATATTCATATACGTTTTCAAACTAAATTTCATAAAAAAAAGTTTCAGCCGGTTAACAGTTCGGTGAAGGTCGCCCTTTAGCGGCTCTCCTACTATGACTATCAAGTAAAGCAAAGCAAAATTTTAACAAATAAAACAACAGTACAAATTTACTGGAGTAGAATTTACTTTGAAAAAATTCATTGGTAACTTTATTCAAACGCAGAGGGAGCTTAGGTGATTTTTGTTTTAATCTGTTGCTTGGCGAAACTGTTTTTTGTCACTTATTTAATTCTTCAAATGTCAACATTTTTCAGGTTTAAGTTGTGAAAATAAAATAATTTAAATAGATTCGAAAATAGAAGGCATTAAAAAAAAAGACGAAGAAGTAAGTTTAATATATAAATACATAAATGGATATACATATACATACATATTTGCATGACTTACAAAATTAGAAATTTGATTTTAGAATGAAAGATCGTGGTCAAAGGACGAAATAATGGCCTTGCTGAAATTTTATAGCGCAAGAGAAGAGGAGTTCCAGCACAGCAGACGAAAGAAATATGCTTATGCAAACGTTTTGGAAGATATGATTTCTACAGATGCAACGGTACCTAAGTTCTATCTATGAACATCTAATTGAAAATTTGAGTTGTAATTTTGAATGGGACCTACTTGATTCAGGATGCGAACACACAACAGTCGAGCACCTTGATGCTAAAATTACAGCGCTATTGAGCATACAAGGCCGCAAATAATAACTCGCGAAGAACCGGTGCTGCCCCTTGTATTGCTCCATTTATGGAACAAATGGACAAGATATTTGGCACAAGGCCCACAATCTCTAACGCGAACACAATCTGTTGTGGAAACAGCAATTTGGTAAGAAAATAACAATTGCAACATGAAGAACAACTTCCTTTTCTCTTTCCTTAAGGAGCAAATCTTCTTCCAAAATTTGTTTTTGAAGTGCAATAACTTCCAGCTTTGCTTCTGCTATCTTCTCAAATGTGTTTTTGTCCTTAATTTTTTTTTTATATTGCTGAAGGCATTAAAAGCCAGTTGTTTAAGTTTTTTTTTTTTCAGAAATATTGAAGGTAAACTTAGGTTCAAACTCACACAAAGCAGGATGTTTTTTGGTTTTAAGAGACTTCGGTTTCCGCTGATCCCAGGGTTTTTTTTCTGGCAAGCCATCAGTTTCTATGTTGCTTGGTTTGGAAGCCTGATCATCTGTAATTTAAAAAGCAACGTAAAACGTGACGATAAGTTTAATTTTCTTCAGAACGGAGGGAAAACGAATAACTTACCTCGGGGAAAGCTAGGTAGCGATTCTTGAGACACTAGTTTTTGAAGTACCCTGAAATATTCCTCTATTCCATCTAAGCTTATCTCAATAAAATCTGAAATTTCAAAATGCATGGACAAAATGACTTTTGGGTTTGATTTTTTGTAGAAAAAGTCAAAAAGAAATTCCTTTCCTTTCTTCAACCAGACTTATAAGACTGTCTATTTCATCTTTTGAAAAAATCATGCTCCTTTCCCTTTTGTTTGCCATTTTATTTAAAAAAAAATACGAATTTGATTTTAAACAGCACAACGTTAGACACAAGGAAAGATTTTACAGTTCTTTTTTCTTAGATTCCGTTTGTCAAAATCTTTAAAAGTGGAAAATAACATAAATTTATCAGAAGGATGAATGTGAAACGTAAAGCTCACTAACAGGACGATTTAACTGGCGGTTAATTTAAGTGCTGGTTACCTATTCAGAACTTTACTTGTATATTGTGAAACAGACGCTTTAAATATTAAAATTAATAAATTCATGTTGGGATCTAGATCGTTTTCGTGAACTTGTTTTTACTTTACTGTACTTGGTAGTCACTATTGATTTAAATTCAATTTCAATTGCTTTCAGAAAACAAACTCACAAATTTTGACATTTGAAATACTAAATTATTACAAAAATTGATTCCCACTGATTTTGAAAAAAATTATTAACATTTCAAGTAAATTTTACTCTCGATGAAAAGCTAAAGTAAAAGCAAGTACATTTTTATTGTTGTTTTCTTTGTTAGAATTTTACTTTACCTTACTTCAAAAAAAAAAAAAAACAAAAATGTAGTTGTCAAAAATAAAATAGGTACTGAGCAGCACTAATGCGTTCGATTTCGATGTTAAATAAAACCCATTGGCCTGATTATGAGATTCGCGACGAATCGTTTTGCTAGCGAGTTTGACATTTTTCGACTATTGGTTTCGCTTTAGCCTTCTTCGTTTTGAATTCGACCAATTAACAAATTCAACGACGAATTTGAAATGCAATAATAGGTCCGTTCTATTACTTCTTCGGTAGTTTTAGTAAAAATTGTCAAAAATGGAGGATTGGGGATGAAATTTTGTGATTATTCCAAAAAGTAAGAGAACGCTTGACACCCTAATTATCCCAAATGCACAAAACTATGTCAAACGTCATCAAAATTCAATGTTTTTCTTTTGGTTTGACAGTTCTTACAAAACTTCCACATGAAATTTTTGTGGCTTAAATCGGCAGATAGTGTGTTATTACACTCAGACGTTTTTATGAAGACGCAAATAAGTGCGAAAGAGAAAGTAGGTGAAATAGAAATACTTTAAAAAGTCTCAACCCCCACAATTGTGGGTTCAAGATTTTCGGACGTTTTTTGACGTTTGTTTTTCTCGTCTTTCTTTGTTTCTTTGAGTTGCTTTATTTCAATTTCAAGTAATCTCTAGTAAAGAAGGAATATGCCGTCGGAAAATTTCAAATGGAATAGAGAGCTTATTAGCGAACTCATTTTAAATTATGAAATGTATCCCATATTGTACGATCCCCGGCATCCTGACTATATTGACAGGGTAAAAAAAAGCGATGCATATTACAAAGTGTTGGAATCTATGGCTTCTCTCGATCCAAATATAAGTTTGGAAATAATAAAAAAAAAAATGGCACACACTGCGAGGCCAATTCGTGAAGGAGTTTCGCGAAATCGAATCGTCAAAAAAAAGTGGAGCGGGCACTGAAGATTTGTATGTGCCAAAGCTTTGGTGTATCCAGCAAATGGTTTTTTTGAAAACCCACACTAAAATTAGAAATTCAACTTCAAATGTTGAAGAGGTAAGTTAAAGATTTAAAAACTCTGTTGTCACATATTCGAAACTTTTTGCTTAGAACGAACGAAACATATGCCAAGTTGTTCAAACGAAGACTTTGATGCGGATGAATCAGAGGAGGAATTTCATGTTACGCCAAAAAAAAGTAAGTAAATTTTACAACAAAGGTTTATTTCCATGTATTTCTATCTAGCCAGTACCCGATCTGGCAATCGATTGTAGTGCCATCTTGAGTTCTAATGCAGTGCTAATTCTCTTTACAAATGTTTGGTATTGGGAAAAACTCATTCTTGATGCTACTAGGTGATTTATATTTTTATTTTGCCAATCTACTCTTCCCTCCTGACAAAAATATTCTGCAAAACTGTGGCGTATTGTCTCTGCTGCTCCTTTTCGGGGGTTTTCAACTCCTTCACTTTCCCTTAGTGTTGTTGTTGTGTTTGATGATGGTCCTTGCAGAAAATTGTTTTCGTTTGGATTTGTGTTGTGTTTCATCAAAAAATTGTGTAAAACGCAACGAGCTTTTGTTACGTGTTGAACGTTTGCGACTCTTAAGTTCATTGGTGACTGAAGAATTTTAAATCTGTTGGAAAGTATCCCAAAGGTATGCTCAACAACATGCCTGGCTCTGCTAAGTCGAACGTTAGAAGTTCTTTTTGTTGCACATTTTGTTCTAAATGGATACGGCTTTATAATATGTTTTTGAAGGGGAAAAGCATCATCTCCAACAATCACAAATGGAAGCACTCTTCCATTTCATACAACCTTATCGCTCGGGAACTTATTCACCGCATCAAGGATAACATTTTGTAGCGAGCACTGCCGTAAAACTCCTGCATCGTTTGTTCTTCCGTTACAGGATGTAACGTAACGTAAATTAATTTACAGTTTGCATCAGCTAGAGCCAGTAAAATGATGCTGTTTGTGCCTTTGTAGTTATGATAATATGCACCATCTGTTTTCAAACTTCTAAAGGCAATATGTTTGCCGTCAAGCGCGCCAAGACAATTAGGAAACTGTCATCGTATTGCAAATTCATCGTCTATTCTTTCCCATTCCAATTTTGACTCTGGAAACTAAAAATAATTTTTCAGTTTAAAATAAAGCAATAACTACATTTTATGTAACATTTAATTTTTTTTTATTTCAGAGAAAGACGGATATCTCAGCCATTGAAAAAAAGATCAAGAACATGAAGCAGGTGTTCCTGGCTGGGAAAACAAGTTGTCTTTGAACTGGACAACATAAAAAATGAGGCGATAAGGCGCAAAACCTCTTGGGCCATTCAAAGCATTCTTCGTCAAGGGGTCGAGGAGGATTTGCAGTTGGGGAAAAGCGAATCAACTCACACTTCATACACACATTCAGGATGCAGTTCTTTTTCTTCAAGACAATATTCGTCATCAAATCCATCGTCTTCAAAAGACTGCTCTGAAAAAGTTCGCATCCTAAGTGTGGAAGAAATCAGGCCTGCTTCGTCACAATCCGATGTTGCAAGAACGTTTTTCACTCCAGATTTATTGGAGCAGTCAATGGCTGATATTTTTGATGACGAGGATTTCTATTAAGTTTTGTACTTTTGTAACATACAATAAAAAAAAAAATAAATTTAAATATTGTTTTTTTAAATTTGTCCAAATTACTTTGCAAACTTCAGGAATGGCTTTGCTGAGGAATGGTTGAGAGAGTCTAGTTTGGTAGTTTAAGCTTTGAAATGTTTCACCCGTGGATAAATATCTCAAAGTTACAGTCAGCTTTTCTGCTGGTGATATTGCGTCTCTCGAAATTGTATCTTTTTTCTTAATGTCGTTTACAATTAACGAAAGAAGCAGGTTAAAAGTGTCTTCATTCATCCTGATATAATTTAAAAATGATGATTTATCATACGCCTTTAGTTCTCTTGTTAAGAAAGTGAAAGATCCTAAGTCAGATCTATTTTCTCTCCAGGTTTTAATCCAATTCCTGTTTTGCTTTTGCTTGGACATTTTTAAAGCATCTTCACAAGTATCTAACACATCTAACAAGATTTCTTCATCGGAACTATTATCCGTATCCATGATGTCAATAATCATTTCTGCAGTATCTAATATTTCCGCATACTATTTAGTAGTAAAAATTTAATATAGTCCTACTTACTTCTGTGAAAATTGGACGAAGAAAGCAATTAACATTTGCTGTAATTCTTTTTTCTATGTTAAAGCTCTCTGCGTTATAGTGGTCGTCTTTTCGA
>CAKKXW010000003.1:26551714-26562250 GCA_920937365.1 Sphaerophoria rueppellii | reverse complement strand
TTGGGATTTTTTTTTGGTTTTGATGTAGCACAAAAAATCGAAAAACTCATTCTTGATGCTACTAGGTGATTTATATACAATGGTTTATTTATTTTGCCAATCTACTCTTCCCTCCTGACAAAAATATTCTGCAAAACTGTAGCGTATTGTCTCTGCTGCTCCTTTTCGGGGGTTTTCAACTCCTTCACTTTCCCTTGGTGTTGTTGTTGTGTTTGATGATGGTCCTTGCAGAAAATTGTTTTCGTTTGGATTTGTGTTGTGTTTCATCAAAAAATTGTGTAAAACGCAACAAGCTTTTGTTACGTGTTCAACGTTTGCGAATCTTAAGTTCATTGGTGACTGAAGAATTTTAAATCTGTTGGACAGTATCCCAAAGGTATGCTCAACAACATGCCTGGCTCTGCTTAGTCGAACGTTAAAAGTTCTTTTTGTTGCACATTTTGTTCTAAATGGATACGGCTTCATAATATGTTTTTGAAGGGGAAAAGCATCATCTCCAACAATCACATATGGAAGCACTCTTCCATTTCCTACAACCTTATCGCTCGGGAACTTATTCACCGCATCAAGGATAACATTTTGTAGCGAGCACTGCCGTAAAACTCCTGCATCGTTTGTTCTTCCGTTACATCCTATATCAACGTAAATTAATTTACAGTTTGCATCAGCTAGAGCCAGTAAAATGATACTGTTTGTGCCTTTGTAGTTATGATAATATGCACCATCTGTTTTCAAACTTCTAAAGGCAATATGTTTGCCGTCAAGCGCGCCAAGACAATTAGGAAACTGCCATCGTATTGCAAATTCATCGGCTATTCTTTCCCATTCCAATTTTGACTCTGGAAACTAAAAATAATTTTTCAGTTTAAAATAAAGCAATAACTACATTTTATGTAACCATTTAATTTTTTTTTAATTTCAGAGAAAGACGGATATCTCAGCCATTGAAAAAAAGATCAAGAACATGAAGCAGGTGTTGCAAAAAAAAATAGAAAACAAGTCTAAATACTCCTGGCTGGGAAAACAAGTTGTCTTTGAACTGGACAACATAAAAAATGAGGCGATAAGGCGCAAAACCTCTTGGGCCATTCAAAGCATTCTTCGCGAAGGCGTCGAGGAGGATTTGCAGTTGGGGAAAAGCGACTCAACTCACACTTCATACACACATTCAGGATGCAGTTCTTTTTCTTCAAGACAATATTCGTCATCAAATCCATCGTCTTCAAAAGACTGTTCTGAAAAAGTTCGCATCCTAAGTGTGGAAGAAATCAGGCCTGCTTCGTCACAATCAGATGTTGCAAGAACGTCTTTCACTCCAGATTTATTGGAGCAGTCAATGGCTGATATTTTTGATGACGAGGATTTCTATTAAGTTTTGTACTTTTGTAACATACAATAAAAAAAAAAAATACCTTTAAATATTGGTTTTTTAAATTTGTCCAAATTACTTTGCAAACTTCAGGAATGGCTTTGCTGAGGAATGGTTGAGAGAGTCTAGTTTGGTAATTTAAGCTTTGAAATGTTTCACCCGTGGATAAATATCTCAAAGTTACGGTCAACTTTTCTGCTGGTGATATTGCGTCTCTCAAAATTGTATCTTTTTTCTTAATGTCGTTTTCAATTAACGAAAGAAGCAGGTTAAAAGTGTCTTCATTCATCCTGATATAATTTAAAAATGATGATTTATCATACGCCTTTAGTTCTCTTGTTAAGAAAGTGAAAGATCCTAAGTCAGATCTATTTTCTCTCCAGGTTTTAATCCAATTCCTTTTTTGCTTTTGCTTGGACATTTTTAAAGCATCTTCACAAGTATCTAACACATCTAACAAGATTTCTTCATCGGAACTATTATCCGTATCCATGATGTCAATAATCATTTCTGCAGTATCTAATACTTTATTTAAAACTTCAAATGACATTTTATAAATACAAAATTCAGTTTTATTTAATAATTTTCAGTCTTTGACTTTGAATATGAGAACAAAACAATGAAAGAGAATTTGACACTTCTCTTTCATTGTTTGAAAAACAAAACAATGAAAGAGAATTTGACACTTCTCTTTCATTGTTTTGTCAACAGTCAACCGAAAAACATCCGAGTGTAATAATGCGAGATTGACGGAATGAGTGTTCAAAAGAAAATCTACGAAACACGCAGATTGAAAAAAGTCTGGGTGTAATAACACACATATAGGGGAAATATTTTTTCTCCTTCAAAAGTGACAGAACTTACAAAAATTGGGATTAAGAGAACAGAAAAGTGGGAGAATATGGCAGTTTTCGGCATTTTTAGTGAGTTAAAGAACAGGCCTAATGTTTGCTGGCGAGTTGAAATCCGACAGACTTTTTCTGGCGGATTCACAGGCGAAAGAGTGTCTATTATTATTATGGAAGAAATAGTAACACCAAAAGTGTCAAATCACTGGAATATTAGAAATTCTTTAACGCTCCTCCGCGAATTCGAATTTGAAAGGTCGAATTGAAAACGATCCGTCGCGTATCCCATAATAAAGCGCCGGAGTAACTTTTCAGTTTTTTGGCAGCTCCATTCAGTGCTTTGACATAAACTGGAGCGCCTCATTGCAGTTCAAAAAAAAAAAAAACCGATAAACCATAAGAAGGTCTCGATTTATGAGGTTCAAGGTTGCCACAACAAATTCCAAAATTACGAAAAAGGTTACAACAGTCAATGAAAAGCTTAAGTCCTTGTTGATTTGCACAGGAAACTTCTGCATGCTCGACCATGATGCATCGAGTTCCACTTCGAATAAAGTCAGGTAAATGAATTCCAAAACGAAAAGGCAGCTGCATCGTTGGTACTAAAATGTCCGTTCCCACTGCAAGATTGTTCGAGATTATTTAGCATTTTTTATACCTATTATCCGTCTTAAATTTTAAAATTCAACAAAAAAAAGCTAAAAAAACGAAAATCACTAAATAACAAAGTCTTCTCTTGAGCAACCCTATAAGAACCTCACCATCCTAGTGTATGCTGCATGAGCGTGAACATTGACGACACGTGACGAAAACTCTTTGGGTGTTTTAGGTCACTTTGCGTCTGCTAGAACGGAGATCTAGCTATAGAAGAAGAAGAAGGAAACCGCTGTGTAGGTGCAGAACGCATGTGGTAAGGAACCTTATCCAAATTGTCATTCGAGAGTGGAGGTTCGAGCCGGACCATCTCAAGTAAGTTATTAAGCTAACTGTGAAAAGCTCAGTATCAGGTTCCTTGGTGCAGAGGTATTACCTTTGACGGGTCTAGTCTTCGAATGTATAGATAAGGGAAAAACACCCGGCCTTCTGGCTTCTATCAATACATCGAAAGAGAATTGAATGAAGCTGCGACCATTACTTCAATAAAGGTTTTTCACAGGTACGAATTAGTATCTACTCATCAGATACATGTTGGAGTACCCTTCCTCACTCTTCTCAGAAATAGTCGATATAACTAGAAGGGCTTCCAGTATAATATCGTAATGTAAGTACCTACTATACAGAAACAACTATGCCTTGAGATTATCCCTCTGCAAGGCCATTTCCATTCCAATGCCGAAGGAGTCTCTAGAGACACTTAAGTGGTTGAATTTACGATATCCCTTAACCCTTGTTAAAGTTTGTATTCTGATGATTACATTTAAATTGCCTCTTCCAATATTTAAATCTGCGAGATAACACTAAGATACTTTGTGTTATCTGAATATGCTGTTGAAATTTCTTAAAGAAGATTAAGAATTCAGTGCTGCATCAACATTTAGCTGACCAATCACATACGCAGTCTTCTTGCTTGTACCATTTCTTGTCTTCTCAGAAACCACTCCAAATCCAGCCCTGCATTGGTCTCTTTTAAACCACATCTTTAACATTCAACAACCACATCTCCGACACTTACTTAAGTTCGAACATCAATATTGACACCTCTTGACCGTCATGCGGCAATCGATGGAACGAAAATATATAAAGAACTCTCCATCCAAGCAAACACAACGCACCTTTATTGATTCTCTCGTCTTTTATTTTAATTGAGATAAGCCAACATTATTTGCACACGCGTAGTGTAGGTGGATCGAGCTCCTTAACCTCTGCATTATTTCTTCTGTTTATCTTGGTTCGTGCACTTAAACTATCAGACTTGACTCAGACTTCAGACGCTCGGTCGCGGTCGGTAGGTTCTGTTCAATATAATGTCACCACAGACCGCAATGTCCTCGAGCAGACGTAATAAATCATTAATCGCACAGGATACAAAGACCCTCAATCATTGATAACTGTGTTATGTGGGATTCTTGTCGTTCGTTATGGTTTCTTTCTTTCTTCTTTTCTGCTGAGTTGTCAACAGACCTTGATTGCATTTTATGATAAGACGTCTTTTGGGACCTTGATCATAATTTCTCGTCATTTTTGTTTGTTTCTTTTGTTTACCTACATTTTGGTCAAAAAAGAGAAAAACAACGAGGTACCTATGTAATTCGCTCTGACTTGACCCTGATTAGTATCCCGAACGTGCCACCACTTGATAATGTTTATGATGTTCCAGTCCAGTAGACTCAAGAGAACACTCAGGTAAACTTCTCAAACAAATTTTGGAGATCTCTCCATATCGTCCATTCTGATCTTTTGACACTTTTTTTTCGGGTTGCTAGTTCATGTGAAATTTGCCCGCTACGAGAGGAGATTTTGTTATTTGATTTCTTTTACCCAGAGACCCTGCTATGAAACCGCGAGGTAAAGTGCAATAAATTGTTATCTGACCAAAATATAAATAAGGAACTCAAGCAGCATGAAATGACATTCAAGGACATGGCGACGACGACTTGGCCTGTTCATCATCTGCAGTCTTTTTTTTCGAAAGAGATAATTGAAATGTTTTTGTATGTCAATTTTGACGAAGAATTATTAACCAAATTATAAACAAATTACAAGCGAGTGTAATAACTTTTAATGTGATAGAACTTGGTGTGCATTTTAATGCAAAATTTGACAAATTGCTTGGGTCTTCCGTAAAGTTATGGATTTTATTGTGTTTTGAAGATATTTTTAGGTTTAATATATAGAAAGTGAATGCATAAGATAATATGAGGTAAGTTCCGATTTCCTGAACATTGATTACGAATGAAGCAGTATTTGCTGATGAAGTTTAATTCCCAAGGAAAAGTCATATTTATATGTTTTTTTTTTATCCTTTATTGATGTTAAAATAAGAATATTTAAAGCCGATGTTTCAATTGTCAGATAAACAAGCAGACATTGTTTATCAGACAGATAGCAAAATATTGGATTTTTTCAGTCGTCACTTGTAAGGATGTCAAAATATTTGCTGTCTTCTTTTAACAAACACAACAACGTATGAGTATTTCTCGATCTTACAATATAAGAGTGAACGAAGCAAATAAAAACAACAGATAGTTATCTGCTTGCTATCTGCCTATTGAAAAATTCAATCTTATTTATTCGGAATGCTCAGATATATTTGCCAGTTTTTTATTTGAAGAGCTATTCGATGATTGAAAAACCGGCTCTTATACAAAAAAGTATACCTAGATAAGTGGGATTATCAATACTATTTTAGTTTTAATTTAGGCGGAGCGGTTTGTAACGAAGCTTTACACTCCTATACATATCTACGCCATACATAACACTGCCCGCCGCCGCCAACATTATCATTACCATAAAAAACACACCAAAACCATAGCCAACAGCAATCATCTACACTATACACAAAACATCGGCACCACCATATAACAAACATTAAATCCAATAACCAACAACAACAACCGACAACCGCCACGCCAAAGAGTTCACCAAACATCGCCGTCATCAACTGAAAACAAAACAACAAAAATGTGAACCTTTATTTTTCCTTTATTAAATAAAAATTCACACCTAGTTTTTACCACAAAACTGATAAGAGAAAGGTAAAAATCAGCAAAAAGGAGAAGCTTGCTACCGAAGTAATTGAGGTTTATTGCCTCTAACACCGAAGTGCTTGTTTCCCTCGATATTCCAATTCGTGGGCTTGTTATAACATAGCGTGCTGTGCGATAACAAAAACCGTTTTCCCTCGCACCCTTCAAGTGGTGGGCACTTTGACCGATATTCACTCGCACTCTTCAAGTCGTGGGCACTCTGACCGATATTCCCTCGCGCTCTTCAAGTGGTGGGCACTTTCTTCCGATTTTACCTCTCACTCTTCAAGTGGTGGGCACCTTAGCCGACACTCCCTCGCACTCTTCAAGTCGTGGGCACTTTGAACGATATTCCCTCGCACTCTTCAAGCCATGGGCACTTTCTTCCGATTTTCCCTCGCACTCTTCAAGTGGAGGGCACTTTAGCCGATTTTCCCTCGCACTCTTCAAGTGGTGGGCACTTATGTATTCATTAGCATCACAGGTTTACGGTAACTACTGCTATGAAGCTTCTTTGAAGCTCAGAGCTATGCGATCGTGAAACATATTTTCGCAGAAGGGCCTCCCATGGTCGACAGGTCGAAGCGGAGTAGACCTAGGCTGTTACTACTAATTACTCCACAACGAAGGAGTATTCCCAGCAAGGCTCCCATCGAAGGACGGCATCTATTTGGAATCAACGCTGGCGTCTTCAGTTCCAGTTAGGCCGTACTACTTGGTGAACACCTTTACGGGCTTCTTCGACTTATTTAAAGCCGAGGCCTCAAAAGGAGCGGTTTTTCCAGCTCTCGCACTTTTAGTCACATCAAGTGCCTGGAACTCCTATTTGGGGGCTGTATGTCGGCGTGACTTCCCAACTACGTATCAAAGAATTAAGTTGCCTCGGAAACATGGACTATGACAACATCTGATGAAAACGCTTTGGGCTGTTTTGAGAGAAAAATTCTTCGAGTGATTTTTGGTTTAATGGAGAATGGAGAGAACTGTACGAGCTGTACAGCGACACTGACCTAGCCAGAATAGTAAATTTCCAACGACTTAGATGGTTGGGTCACGTTGAGCGAATGGAAAATAATGCTCCGGCTCGTAGAGTCTTCGAATCCAACCAGAAAGGACGTCATAGAAGAGGAAGACCGCGACTCCTATGGAGCACACAGGTTGTAGAAGATCTGAATCAACTTGGCGTGCGAAACTGGAGAAAACTAGCGAGGGACCGAGCTGGCTATAGACATTTGTTGGGTTGAGGCCCTGATCCGACCTGGACTGTAGCGCCACCATAAGTAAGTAAGTAAGATGAGGACGCTCTAGTTAAAAACTGGTCGTATATTTTGTCATCTTCTTTAGCTATGACCCATGCGAACATATTTTGCCATTCGCTAATGTTATTTTCCAATAAAGATAAATCGATATCATGAGAACGCCAGCTGTTGTCAATTTCTGAACGGATAAGCATTTATTTGCAATAGCCTAGGTAACACTGCCTTATGTATACTATTTTCACTTCTCTTCATTACTTTTATTAAAAAACCAGAATGAGGTTTCAGATTTTGCAAATAAATGGGTGGCAAACCTGTTTCCACATGAATGGCGTAGGTAGGAGTAGCTTTTGGTAGACGGAATAAACACTTGAAAAATTACCTCTGTACAGTTTCGAAATCTTCAAAGGGGTCTACTCCAAATGCCTGCACCCCGTAGCACATACAAGTATTGACTGTGGCATTGAATACATTATACTTTGAGGACAGATCAATGTTTTGATTTGCGAAGAACTTTGGCCACATTATGTTAAATGCCAGCTTTGCTTCTCTACTTTTTCCTTTCACATGAATTCGAAAGTTTAAGTTGCTAGACAACAGTACGCCAAGGTACTTGAACTCAGGAACTACATACTTCCATCGACAGGTTATTGAGTCGCCAAGTCTCCACCCGTCTATTCCTTCGGTTCTCGAAAACCATAACTTTTGTTTTCAGGACGTTGATATGTAGATCCCATGTTTCACAGAAAGCCTGAAGTTTGTTTATTTGTTTATCAACTGGAATACCATCACAACCCAGTGCCTTATTGTTTTTCATAACCAGTAAAATTGAATCAAGCTCTTCACAAGAAATCGTGCAGTCTAATTCAGATACAACTTCATTTTGTAACGCAAAGCAAAAAAGATTCTCCCCTGCTGACAATAGAGTTTTAAAATGAGCAGCTAAAGTCACAGCTTCGAGAGAAATCTTCATACTTCAACTTTGCCTTCCTAACTCTCTTAAATTATTCCGAAATTCTTTGGAATTTTTGGAGTGCTGCAAGTTCATTGCAAGAGTTTTAAGTACTTGAACGAGAGCTTGGGATGTTTAACACAGTCTTTTTTCGAACCATTTATTTTTAAAATTAAGCGTGTAGCTACTACTCGTAGATACAGCTGAAGCGTAAATTACTCTTGTAATGCTTTCCTCAATTAGATCAAAATTGGCCTCATCTTGAAGGGGGAGAAGATTGCAATGCTGATTCAAGAGAGATTTGTACCGAGAAGCTTTACTTTCAAACCATCTGAGTTTTCGAGGAATAGCTACGTAGTGGCAAGTGAGCTGAAAAACTAGACAAGTACACCTGGAAGTCTTCAACTGAGTTACACCACTCTCCAGAAATTGCACAATAGTCGATTACTGATTGCCCTTGACCGCAGATAAAAGTAAGTTCACCATATTTGTCACCGCTTGTTACCCCATTTAAACCAAAAAGTCTACCATTTCTGTTTAGGGTTTCATCCTTTGAATATCTCACTTCATCAAAAATCATAAAATCATGTAATGTATGAGCAGGAGAGTTCTGAAATTCACCAATTCGCATGTTAAGATCACCGACAATTATTACATTTTCCAAGGAAGAATTGTTTAAGAAATTGCGTAGATTTTCAACATCATTCAACCAGCTATTGCAATTAAGGTAGACCGGCAAAATATAGAATTGACTTTGGTTGGTAGATATTTTAACAACAAGCCTGTATTTTGTAAACTCAGCTGAACTAAGAATGGAGGTGGATAGAAGGAACACGCATATACACAAAATTTAAATTCATTTTAATACATTGCAGCAATAATCTTTGCCAAGAATATAAAATGTTCACATTCCTGAATATCAACAACTAATTTGTATATGAATTTTGTGATTTTGTGGAGTTTGTTGAAAAATTAGAAAAAAAAACCATAAAAAAATATTCATTCAATCAATTTTCAATTTTTTTAATTTGTTTTTTTACTAATGAACTGTCCTGGTTGATGATCGAATCCAAAGAAATAAAAAAGGAAATTTAACTAAAACTTTCAAGACCTCGAAATATCATATCATCCTCCCTACATCTTCAGCACTTCACCAACGGCAATGACAATCTTATTAGCTGAGATGCCAAACATATCAAAGAGAACGTCTGCAGGTCCTGATCTTGGCACAGCAGGAATGTACAAATGTTTAACGACAAAGTCACGATGTTCAGCAACAATTCCGCTTACGGCTTCACCAATACCACCCTCCCTGTAATGGTCTTCAACAACTACAATACGGCCTCCGCAGGCGCGTCCGATTTCTAAAATCAAAGCAGCGTCGATTGGCTTAATTGTGAATGGATCCAACACACAGGCATGGACTCCGCTCTTTTCCAACTGTTCTGCAGCCTTCAAACACTCAAACAGAGTAACACCAGCTCCGATAAGCAACACATGATCTTGTCCTGATTTCTTGACAATTTTGCCTTGACCGATTTTAAATGGCTCTTCATTTGGATAGATGATTGCCGTATTGGGACGAGTTGTTCTGATGAAGCAGATGCCTTTTGTATTAGCGGCCAATTCAACGGCACGTTCGCAGCTTACTCCATCTGATGGATAGAAAATTGTGCTGCCAGGAATTGTTCGGAACATAGCAATGTCTTCCAAGGCCATTTGACTGGGTCCATCCTCACCAATGCTTACACCACAATGGGAACCTACAAAATTGACGTTAGTCTGAGAAATGGCCCCCATACGGATTTGATCAAAAGCCCTTGTCAAGAAAGCAGCGAAAGTCGATGCAAAAGCAACTGTGCGATCACGGCAAGCCGCACCAATAGCAACGCCGACCATGTTCTGTTCGGCAATAAAGCATTCGATGTATCGCTCCGGGAAAATATTTTTCAGTTTTTCCGAGAAAGTGGAGTTCTTTGTGTCACCATCTAAAGCAATGACACGGTCGTTGTTCGTTCCAATCTTAGCTAGGGCTGTACCGTAGGCCAAGCGAGTTGCAACTTGTTCTCCAATTTTGTAGGCGGGTGGGGATGATAGTTGAATATTTTTAATATTCACCTGTGGAGCTGGCTTGGCTTGGTCGGGTGATTGGGGGCGTAGAGTGCGGTGTTCGCTCACAATCAAACCCTGCAAATGCTTAATAGTGTCGGCTGCCTTTGCTCCCAATGGCTTTCCATGCCAGTTTTCCAGATCTTCGATGTTGGGGAAGAATTTTCCCTTGAAAGTTTTGTTGTTCAACGTTGAGCGAACCGGATGCCATGTCGGGATCGATTCTAACCTTGCTTGTTGCTGGCACAGTAACGAAATCTACCACTGTGTTTCTTGAGGTGAAAGAGCCTTTTTGACTTTTTATAAAAGGGCCTCG
>CAKKXW010000003.1:26531619-26549503 GCA_920937365.1 Sphaerophoria rueppellii | reverse complement strand
TCTTTCGCCTATCCAAAAGTTTCATTATTTTAAATCTTTTCTTCGTGATCGTGCTCTTGATCTTATAAAACACATACCATTAACAGAAGCAAATTATTTCAGTCATCGGAGCGTTTAGAAAACAGATATGATCGGTCGCAGTTTATTATTCAATCGTTTATCGAAACATATCTTTCTTTTCCTATTGTAAATGTGGGTAACGTTAAGGCATTTCATTTAGGCAAGTTACAGATACGGCTAATGAAGATATACGTGACCTTAATGCCATTAACTCTAACAATCACCATCCATGAGTAGTGCATATTATACTTTTGAACAAAAGACAAAACAAAGTTGGGTAGAGAAAATCGGTACACGTGACGATGCTAACATTGGCGAACTTTTGACATTTTTAGAATCGCGATATAATGCCCTAGAATCTTGCATATCGGTTGTATGACGACCAAGTGTATCGCGAAACAAACAACAGACTCATGTACGTTCACATTTTGTAGAATCGTCACAACCCAAACCTTTAATCAAGTGCCCTAAGAGCAAAGAAGAACATAAATTGCAACAATGTCCGCAGTTTATGGCTCTTGATGTTGAATCCCGTCGTTCATATGTGTTGGACATCCCTGTCAATTTAGCTCATGCATATCAACATTTTTAAGTAATAATTTTCATATTTGTGTTTTGTCAGCTTATTCTACTTGAATTTTTCATAATTATTCTGCCCTATCGAGGTATTTTTCGGAGCGGAATTTTGTCCGATTTCGTACGTTTCGGACAAGTTTTGCTTCAAGGTATTCTTCCGACTTAGAATTCGGAATTTTTTCCGATATGAAGCAACGCAGTACGATGAGTAACAATGTGATGCGATGACTAGCTTTATTTTCATTAATTTTTGATAGTTTGATTTCCGATTTGTCCCCAGGAAATTGTTTGCGGATTTTTTTTTGAAAATTATGTTTAAAGCTGTGAAGACGGAAAAATGTTGGTATTAAACACACAAAAATAAAGACAAATTTATAAAATTGCTTCAACTTTTATTTCAAGGTTAAACGAAACAATTTCAATGCAACAATATGCCCAAATGGTCCTGCTAATAAAGACGATGCCAGACATTGCCACCAACTACAGCAAAAGAACCGCAGAATCAGTTGCTGAATTTTGGGATAATTTGACACTTCAGCTTAACGAAATAGGACCGCTGCGTCAGTCATATCAAATATTTGACTTTCGTTTCTCAACCTTCCTTTTAAGCATATTGCGCTTTTCTCTTGACTCGGCTTCAAGAAATAATGCAATACTATCCATTTTTGTTCAAACGGTTTTAAAAATTCTGAAAACAAAAGCGAATTTGACACTACAAGTTAGTGATGGCCATTTTTAAGATAACGATTTTCATCGATTTAAAATATCTTTAATTGGAATGAATAGTAAATGTTATCGTGTGTTTCATTGCTTTTTATTAAGTTCCATTGGTGTAAGAAAATAAAAAAAAGCTTAATGTTACTGAAATTCATTCATTTCAAAATTCAATTCAATAAATAACACATATATGAGAACTTAAATGTCTTAATCGATAACCTTATTTCTTTTGCACATCTCAATTAAAAAGTTGTAAGCCATCGCATGTCAAATAATGCGTTGCCATATTTTTGTCCGATGACAATTAGCTCGAATACAAATTTAAGCTCCGACTATATTTGCGTTGCAGAAAATTGTCCTCTCCGAAAAATACCTCGATATTGCTGATTATTCACTCTGAATTTTGTACTCATCGCGTTAACATCTATTTAATTTTCTTAAATTTTCTTTATTCAAAATAAATCTTTGTGTTCTTAAGACATCCTGCGGTTTCAATATTTTATTTCATCTTTGGTTGCTTGAACGAATTTCAGCTATCGGCTCAACAATAGCTATGTAAAATCGATCTCCTTGTGCTTTAACTGACTTCGATCTGGGCATGGAGTATCTCGCTGCAACTCCTCATTTTGTTGTCGTGAATGTCGGTCGCGTCACCATGCACTTGTTCATACGTCATCAGTCATCACAAACTTACACTCCTGTTTCATCGCAGCCATCAACGTCGTCGACTAATCAATCTCTTGGGTCATCTTCATTGCCTTCGTCGGTGACACCAATTATTAACAATCACTCGCTTGATGTAGGACTCGGTAGGCAAACCATTCTTCCAACAATATTGGCACATGTAGAGGACTCTCAAGGAAATATGCTTATCTGTCGGATTTTCTAGATTCGGATTCAAGTTTCGTTCGTGCTTGACTCTTTCGTTCGCAGATCAGGCCTTGCCTTCCTCGCAAACATGCTCGAATGCCCATAACTGGGGTGTCATCTACAGATGCCGGGCATACAAAGGGCTGTGGGTCAATTAAAATAGTTTCTCGATTTGATAAAAATCCTCTAGTTATTGATGCATATTTCATGCCTAAATTAACTTCTAAGTTACCTGCTCAATGGTTGGATCCATCGCGTTTGAATCATATTCACGGCTTAGAATTAGCGGATACTTCTTTCAATGTACCCAGTTCCATTGACAAACTTCTTGGATCAGATAAGCTTTGGTTAATTCTCAAGTCAAGGGGTCAAGTTCAAGGGCCAGAAGGTGTTCCTATATCCCAACATACATCGTTTGGTTGGGTTGTTACAGGAGTTATTCGATTCGTCGCCACCAGTTAATCCGTCTCATATCTCATCCCTCCACGCAACGATGCAACGATTTTGGGAACTTGATGAAGTTAATCTTGCCAAAAATGAGTACTGTGATGATGATGAAGATATGCTGAAAAAAAAATTCGAAAAACATTTTCCAGATCACTCGGCGGAAAATATTCCGTACAGCTCCCGTTGAAATCTCCCTTTTCCGGGTTCGGCTCTTGTTAAATCGGTTACATTCTATGAAAATTTCAACGAGACAATGCTCTGCATAAGTCATATTGCATTAGAGTGTGTCTACGTTTTGGGCAGCACAAATTCGTTTTCACGCCGGACGTCGTTAAGATGTTTCGTCAGATCATGGGTAGACGACGAACACACGGATTTCCAGCGGATCGTTTGGAGGAGCAATCCTAATGAACAGATAGGACATTTTCGACTTCGAAGAGTGACGTATGGCACGACATCGGCTCCTTTTCTATCCATTTGCGTTTTAAAGCAGATAGCTAATGATTATCAATCGGTTTATCCAAATGCAGCTTGTATTCTTACAAGAGACGTCTACGTTTTATGGATTTTCTGATGCATCATCGGTAGCATATTCTGCTGTTGTGTACGCGCGCTGTAAAGTTTCTGAAAATGAATTTCAAACTGGTCTGGTAGCGTCTACAACCAAAATAGCACCTCTCAAACCCGGCTCCATCCCTCGACTGGAACTCTGCGCCGCTCTTCTTCTTTCTATTTCCACTGAGTGTAAAGATGTTTGCCTGGTGTGCTTCGCAGATCGTCCTCCATTGGCTTTCCTCTCCGCCGTAGTACACGACTACATTCGTTGCGAATCGGAAGGCTACAACACTTGAAACAATTCCGCGTCATTCTTGGAACTATATCGCGTCTGAATCGAATCCTACAGACTGTGTCTCGCGTGGAGTCCTAACAGCAGCTCTGAAAGATCATCCACTTGGTGTTTGGTGGAATGGTCCAACTTGGTTGCCGCTGCCACAAGATACGCTGCTAAGATACTCGCCCTTTATTGATGGAGAAGGGATTTTGAGGGTGGGAGGGCGTTTAGCCCATGCTGATGTCTCATTTAATTTAAAACACCCATTTATTTTGCCTAATAATAAAGTTTCCTTCCTTATAGCCCGAGATATTCATGACAATCACCTTCATCCTGGATTATCACAAACATTTGCTAAATTGCCTCAAAGGTATTGGATACTTGGTAGCCGTATCCTCATTTTTCCAGGTGTAAAATTTGTTTCAAACAACGAAAAACCACCTCAAGCCAGCTTATGGGTGATCTACCAGTGCATCGTGTTCATCCTGCCCGGGCATTCGCTAATACTGGCTGTGATTATGCTGATTCTAATTAAACTATCTAAGGGTCGGAAACCAAAACTCTCAAAGGCATATTTTGCGATTTTTGTGTGCTTGTTAACTAAAGCTATCTATTCGGAGTTGCTAAGTGACCTTACAACCGATGGATTTTTAGCCGCCTTTAAGGGTTTTGTTGCTCACCGAGGAAAATGTTCAAATGTTTACAGTAACAACGGAAAATATTTTCAAGGCGCATGGCGCTGCCTGAACGAAATACAAAAAAACTACTCGTTTCAGAAGCCTACAACGACGAAATTGCCACTAAACTCGATGGGACTGCCCCTCACTTTGGTGGGTTGTGGGAGGCAGGTGTTAAGTCAGTAAACTCATCTACGAAGAGTTGTTGAGTCGTCTACATTAACATTTGAAAAGCTTTATACAGTTTTAACTCAAATAGAATCTATTTTGAACTCTCGTCCTATTTGCGACATTTCAGATGATGATCTAAATGCATTAACACCCGAACATTTCCTAATAGGTGAACCCCTTACTGCTGTGCCGGAGTCTAGTTACAGTTATATACCTCTAAATCGGCGGTCTCACTGGCAACATCTTCAAGCCATGGTACAAGGTTTCTGGAAACGTTGGCAATCCGAATAGATCACGTCGCTCCAAAAAAGATCTAAATGACAAAGAAGGGAAGAACCGTTACGAGTTGGAGATCTAGTCATTATCAAGGAGCCTAATCAACTCCCTACAAATTGGAAACTGGGAAGAGTGGAAGCTACTCCTCCAGACCCTGATAACGTCATTCGGGTAGCAACAGTGAGAACCGTAACCGGAACTTAGTTCAATAACAAAACTGGTACCATTACCAAAGTACTGAAAACTAGTTTTAGCTGGGGCGGGATGTTTTGGAATCTTAAATTCAAACAAATTAGGTGTTAATAATTTCCTAACGGTCACTATTTACCATTTATTGATCTATTAAAAATAATAATAATAATAATAATAATATATTTTATTTTTCAAAAATTAGATACAAAAACAATATTATAATCTCAATGATATAATAAATCTTAAAGTTCAAAATTTTAAATCTTTATATTGATTTTGTATGATATAATTAGATATATATTTATATAATTTTGTCGATAACACCTTCTTAAAATGGACTGATTCTGCAACCATTGCAAGCACTGACGAAGGCAAACTCGATAACCTTTAAAAAAATTCTCGGCAAGAGCAGCAGCAGCACTAGCGTCAGCATCAACATCAAAGAAACTCATTCCAACAATAACAAATAGAAGTCTGTTAGATTATTTCTTATAACGTAGCTAATTTAGGGAATAAAGGAGCTTATGGTAATTTTTATAATTTTATTAATGAATTCGATATTATATTTTTATTTGAAACTCATTTGTTGCATGATAAACGTAGTCGTTTTGCCATTTATATTAAAGATTATCAGCCTTATTACCGTACCCGATCGGACAAAAATTCTCTCCGATTCGTACCATTTCTACGATTTTTCTACCACCGTGTACCGTCGGACAGTTCAATCGTAGACATTTACGAAAAATTTTGAAATCTGCGTTGGAATTTCAAATTGAGAACGACTTTTCGCGATTTCATGCGATGCATCGCGATGTGTTACTTACTGTTTGCGTCCGATTGTCTCCGACACAAAAAAGTGTCGGAAATTTGAAATTTGTGCAATTTGCAGCGTATTTTAAGTTGAATGGATTCGAATGCGGCAAAGAATTGTAAGTTACCGTCTATCTATTGAATTATTTATTACCATTAGTTTTATTTTAAATTTATAGAAAAAAGCAAAAACAAGCAGAAACCAGAACGACCTGGTGGCTGGTGGACCTCATTAAGGACAAACCAGACGTAGCAAGGAATTTCACCAGCCGGCCGCCTGAAGAATTCAACATGTTCTGGGAAAGCATAACTGATGAGCTGAACTCACTTGGACAACCATTTAGGGATACAATAGGGTGGAAAAAAGTGAGCGTGTAATTTTTCTTTCAAAACAAAGAAATAACTTTACATTTTTCAGGTCTGGAGTGACTACAAGGGGCACATAAAAAATAAACTAGTAGATAAGCAATGAAAAGGAATGCACTGGAACTGGAGGAGGACCTTTCAAACAAAAACTGTTTAATGAAACCGAAGAGATCGTCATCGGACTCATAAATATTAAAAGCACAGTGAAGGGTGTGAGGGGCAAGTCTTTTGGAATACAAGAGAAAGACGACTCTGTTCCAGTTCCAGTTGCAAAGCTTGAGACGCAAACTCCAGAGCGGGAGGACTTTAATGCAGGAAGACCTGCAAGTTACACAAGAAAAAGAAAGGCCCTATCTTCCATACAACTGCTAAGCAAGCAAATAAAAATTCAGTAAAGCACAAGCAGGTCCATTAGAGGAATCGAACAAAAATAATAATTAAATGAACTGTAGTCACATCAATTGTTGAAATTGTTATTCAAACTTCTTAGCTTCCTGATACATATTTGACGAACTATGTACATAAGAAAATGCATTCCTTTTTAAAAAAAAGTTGAGTATTCCGTTTCTGATATCAACTGCCTGACTATAATACTGCGATCTTGATGTAAAATTTTCATCATCTTGAACTGCATTTTCTTCATTAACAATTTCTGGCAAGCTATTGTTGTCAACATTGAGAGAAATGCAAATATTGTGAAGTGCACAACAGACGTTTACGAAAAATCTTAAACAAGCTGCAAGTTTATCTTCACACGTTAAGGAGTCCGATCGCACTACGGGTTGCATTTTGGTTTCAATTTCGCTTAGGACGTATTGAAATGCAGCTTTGTACAAACGATATTTTTTTTTGAAGCTAGATTGGTTAAATGTGTTAAACAAAACAGAAATACATAAGTGTTTATTACAAATTACTTACGCAGTGTCTGAGAGCTGGAAAATGTTGGAAGAATTTCTTAATGTTGTTCTTCTTTGATGGTGAAATGCTTTTTGTTCAATTCGACGGGCTTCCAAAAAAATTGCTGAGCTATCCATAACTTGATCAATAATCATCCAAAAATTTTAAAAACAAATTATTCACCCACAATTCACAAAACCACTGATCAGTTATAATAAGATGTGAAAGCTTGCTGTCAAAATGACATTTGCATACGAAATAAAAAGCAAGTTAGTTGCAAGAGTATGCATGTAGGTGTAATAATATGATACAATTGCCTACATAATAAAAAGCAAGTTTGTTGCAAGGGTGTTCGATGAAAAAAATAAGTTTTGAGGTTTTTGGAGGGTGAAACATACGTATGTTTCCAATTTTGCTGTAACTGATCAGTGCACAAAAGGTCAAAGAAGTGCGTCGGTACGCGTCCCTAATTTATGTACGAATCGAGTACGGTGAAGGAAATAAAACTTCCGATCGGACATTTTCTCCGATCGGAGAATTCTCCGATCGGGTACGGTAATAAGGCTGTATGTTGCAAAATGGATAGATGAAATTAAAACTTCTAACTATGGCCGAGCTAAGGGTGGATGTATTTTTGGTTACAAGAAATGTATGGAAAGTGTTAATTTAAATGAAAATATTATACTTAAAGGTTTATTTGGTAGTAAAAGTGTATTTTTTATTCCAAGGTATCTAAACTGCACGAGTTGGCTATCTGACTTTAATGAATTAAGGAATGTTATGGTTGATGTTAATACAAAGAATGTTTACTTTTGTATTTTAGGTGATTTGAATGCCAGAACTAGGGCATTGCAAGGTTTGGATAAGGAAATTTTGAGGAATTGTCCTAATATTGTGACGACGCGTAGTTCTTGTGATAAATGTGTGGATGGTAATGGGAAAAAACTTTTCGAATTGCTTGATGACTGCGGTGGAGTGATTTTAAACGGTAGAACGGTGGGAGATGAAAATGGTTAATTAACCTTTTTGGGTTCTATGGGTAAGTCAGTTAATGATTATTGTTCTTGTTGTGTACTGTAACTACAGAAAAAGACCTTTATGGTTCAATGGATAACACAAGAGTGATTTATTTCATATTCTTACAAACTAGAGATTAAGCATACATAATTCTTAATGATCATTAATAAAAGCTTTATGTAGATTTAAGATGTTGCCAGACTGACAATATTAATTTATATTATAATACTCAACAGTTGTTGTTCGGTGGATTTTCTAAATTGTATAAAAAAGTTCTCTGTTTTGCCCAAACCATACTCTGATCATATGCCGCTTCGCATTAAAATCTCCGCAGAAAATACGAGCATTGCAAAAAATATAATTTTACCAAAAAAGCTTATCTGGCATCCAAGTAGGTATGTTTCATGAATACCAAATTAAACTGGACCAGCTTGTTAATTTGAATGAATATAACAGTCTTACAAATATTAACATTCAAAACAACAATTTAAAACATAAAATTTTGAGTTCTAGTAATTTTAGAAATGTATCTTACCAATATGATCCCAAATATGCATGGTTTGACGCTCAGTGCTCAAACGCTAGGCGGAGAATGTTTAGTTGCTTAAGAGTGTATCAGAAATACAAAATCGAATCGTTGAGTGTAAGATATAATGAAAGTGCCAAACATTTTAGAGAGTTTGTAGGAAAAAAAAACTTGAATATAAGAACGCTCTGCTTAATAAGCTTATAGTTATATAAGAAACTCTAAGGATTGGTGGGCCTTAGCTAATTCTCTTAAAAAGAAAAAAATAATTGTTGGCTCTAACTTATCCGTAGACTGTTTCAAAGATTATTTTGTCATCGGAAAGCAATGCGGATTTGCAAATTCAACAACTTCCGAGCGTGATAATTGCAGCTCTTGATTCAAAGTTTCCATTAACAGAATTGTGTTTTGTGTTATCCGATTTAAAAGACAATAGATCTCCAGGTTTAGACCGAATTCCTTTCAAGTTTTATAAAGGTTTCATTAATGAGGTTTTGGTACTTTTTAATAATATCTTTGAAACTGAACAGATTCCAACTTCGTTTCGTCAGTCGGTAATTGTTCCAATTTTTAAAAATGACGACCTAAATGAAGTTGTAAACTATCGTGGTCAGACAGAAATAGATACTCTTTATAAGCTTTTTACTAGCTTACTTCTAAATCGCATCAATGGGTGGATGGAAGAAAATCATGTGATAAATGAGTATCAAGCTGGTTTTCGTAAAGGTTACTCGACCGTTGACAATGTTTTCAACCTGAACACCATTATTCACTTAAAATTTAAACAAAACAAGAAGGTTTTCACAGCGCGACAGCTCTTGAAGAGCCAAGGCCTAAGTGGTTTACTCTCATCAACAATTCTCTAGGTGCGTGTGAAGAATTGAGGGGACCTACAATTTAACGCCGATTCCGAACGGCAAAGTTGAGAAGCACTTTTTCTTGATAGATTGATACTCTTGGAAGTTTTGTCAGTTCTTCGCAAGAGGCAGTGCCCGTGAAAGATGAAATAAAAACTTTGGGCCCGAGTAGGATTCGAACCCACGACGTTCTGCTTAGCAGCCAACGCACCTAACCACTAAGCTGCGGACACTACAGGGGGAGTTGAAATATGTGGCATTAAAATAACTATATGCTGATGATTTGGTTTTATTGGTAGAATCCCCTCATGAACTTCAAAGCATGATTAATAAACTTGCAGAGTACTGCGAATGTTTGGTTTTTCGAAAAGGTGACTTACAATCTCAAATACAAGAAACATCTGGAACAAAAATTAACAAGCTCAAAAAATGCTATCAATTCTACTTGGTCGTCTTTTATTAGTAATCAGAATATATGCCAAAGTAAATAAGTTGAAAATTTTTGAGGCAGCTTCGAGTTCTATCATGTGTTATGCGGCACCTGTTTGGGGACAGTGTGTACATGAAGAGGTTGAAAAACTACTCAATTTAAGAATGTTCATTAAAATTTAGCGTTACACAGTTAATTCCAAATAATTGTACTTTCTTGGCTACATCAAAGATTATACAGTTTATTCCTAATTCTTGTATCTACTCTGTTCGAGTCCTTTTTTGTATTGGTGCGAATCGTTCTTTTTGGATTCGATCGTGACACAAGACAGTTGATAAGTAAGAAACAAATTAAAGCACTTGTGATATTGATTGAATGAATATTTGTTTTACTGTTTTTGTTTTTTTTTTTTTTTTTCAACAAACTCCACAAAATTACCGAATTTCTAACATTTCAAGAGACATAGAAACTGTGATGGTGTTCACAAATTCACGGGCAAGAGTTACACGTCCATTAGCGATCTCGTGCCTTTGCCTTATCGAACTCATCGTAAGAAAAAAAAATCGAATAATTGTCTTTTATATGATGGAAATCATTTAATGCAACGTTGATTTATTAAATCTTCGAATTAAGTTTATTCAATATAATGTTGGACCACGTGATTCTAAAACCGATTGTGTGTGTACGACTTAGGCATTCATAGAAATCAAGCAGGCAAATACAGACACTTTATCGATTTTAATTTTAATTTAAATATTTTTATACTTTATCTTTCAGCGGACTGTAATTTAAATTTTTTGTATTCAAAATTGCACAGAAATATCCGACGCATCTTTCAACAACGACTTGGGAATATTCCACCGAACAGAGCTCTATACTCCTCCTCCTGTTATCAATTCTATCCATTGTTTTCCTTACGTTTGATCGCAAGAAGTTATAAAATAATGTCGTACCAAAAACCGGATGTTAAAACAATCCAGGAATTGAAGGATATCGCGAACCGTCTTCGAATTCATTCGATTTCTGCCACTGAGGCTTCCAAATCCGGACATCCAACATCATGCGCCTCTATTGCAGAAATAATGTCGGTTTTGTTTTTCAACACAATGCGTCTCAATTTGAAGGAACCACGTGATCCATCCAGCGATCGTTTGATTCTGTCGAAGGGGCATGCTGCTCCAATTTTGTACGCTGCTTGGGCAGAGGCTGGCCTCTTTCCAATTTCGGAGCTTCAGAAGCTTCGTAAGATCGACTGTGATCTCGAGGGTCATCCAACACCTCGTTTGAATTTCATCGACGTTGGTACCGGTTCTTTGGGACAAGGTGTTGCTGTTGCTGCCGGTATGGCTTATGTTGGCAAGAACTTTGACAAGGCTGACTATAGGACTTACGTTGTTGTCGGAGATGGTGAATCAGCTGAAGGCTCAATTTGGGAATCGCTCCACTTTGCAGGATATTACAAACTGGACAATCTCTGTGTCGTGTTCGATATTAATCGTTTTGGACAGTCAGGACCCACTTCTTTGCAACATCAAATGGAGGTTTATCGAAAACGATTGGACGCCTTTGAGTTCAACGCTTTGGTCGTTGATGGACATGATGTCGAGGAATTGTGCAAAGCTTTTGCTCAGGCTGCAAGCACTAAAAACAAACCTACTGCCATCATTGCCAAAACTTTAAAGGGAAAATTCTTCCCCAACATCGAAGATATGGAAAACTGGCATGGAAAGCCATTGGGAGCAAAGGCAGCCGAGACTATTAAGCATTTGGAGGGCTTGATTGTGTGCGAACAACGCACTCTACGCCCCCAATCACCTGAAAAAGCCAAGCCAGCTCCACAGGTGAATATTAAAAATATTCAACTATCATCCCCACCCGCCTACAAAATTGGAGAACAAGTTGCAACTCGCTTGGCCTACGGTACAGCCCTAGCTAAGATTGGAACGAACAACGACCGTGTCATTGCTTTGGATGGTGACACAAAGAACTCCACTTTCTCGGAAAAACTGAAAAATATTTTCCCGGAGCGATACATCGAATGCTTTATTGCCGAACAGAACATGGTCGGTGTTGCTATTGGTGCGGCTTGCCGCGATCGCATAGTTGCTTTTGCATCGACTTTCGCTGCTTTCTTGACAAGGGCTTTTGATCAAATCCGCATGGGGGCTATTTCTCAGACTAACGTCAACTTTGTAGGTTCCCATTGTGGTGTAAGCATTGGTGAGGATGGACCCAGTCAAATGGCCTTGGAAGACATTGCTATGTTCCGAACAATTCCTGGCAGCACAATTTTCTATCCATCAGATGCAGTAAGCTGCGAACGTGCCGTTGAATTGGCCGCTAATACAAAAGGCATCTGCTTCATCAGAACAACTCGCCCCAATACGGCAATCATCTATCCAAATGAAGAGCCATTTAAAATCGGTCAAGGTAAAATTGTCAAGAAATCAGGACAAGATCATGTGTTGCTTATCGGAGCTGGTGTTACTCTGTTTGAGTGTTTGAAGGCTGCAGAACAGTTGGAAAAGAGCGGAGTCCATGCCTGTGTGTTGGATCCATTCACAATCAAGCCAATCGATGCTGCTTTGATTTTAGAAACCGGACGCACCTGCGGAGGCCGTATCGTAGTTGTAGAAGACCATTACAGGGAGGGTGGTATTGGTGAAGCCGTAAGCGGACTTGTTGCTGATCATCGTGACTTTGTCGTTAAACATTTGTACATTCCGGCTGTGCCAAGATCAGGACCCGCAGACGTTCTTTTTGATATGTTTGGCATCTCAGCTAATAAGATTGCCACTGCCGTTGGTGAAGTGCTGAAGATGTAGGAAGGATGATATGATATTTCAAGTTCTTGAAAGTTTTAGTTAAATTTCCTTTTTTTTTTTGGATTCGATCTTCAACCAGGACAGTTCATTAGTAAAAAACAAATTAAAAAAATTGAAAATTGATTGAATGAATATTTGTTTTATTGTTTTTTTATTTTATTTTTTTCAACAAACTCCACAAAATTACAAAATTCATATACAAATTATTTGTTGATGTTCAGGAATGTGAACATTTTATTTTCTTGGCAAAGATTTTTGCTTCAATGTATTAAAATGAATTTTAATTTTGTGTATATGCGTGTTCCTTCTATCCACCTCCATTCTCAGCTAAAGAGTTTACAAAAGTATATGTAAATGACAAATACGTTCATATTTGTATGAGTATTCATTAGGTCTTGCATGAGACCTAGAAAACTTGGGCCGAATTATCGCATCCGTTATCGAATAATACGTTACTGAATTGTGCGTGTTTGGCATTAGCTCTCCCGATATCGAGCTATGTATCGAGCTTCTAGTACCATAATTTTAAATTCACTGCTCCGAAAAATACCGCGATATTGCTGATTATGAAATTCTTATCAACAAAAGAAGTATTAAACCATGTTTCGGTTAATACAATAACGTCGTCGTGAGGAATACTTTTCATATTTTTATAAACCTTGTTGGTTTTTGTCCTTAGCCCATTGACGTTCTGGTAGTACATTAAAATTTGTGGAAGCTGCTTCGACGAAAACTCCGCATTGTCATTTGAAGTTGAAAATTTGTGTTGTGATTTTTCGATGATCTATTTTTTTTTTAGGCCAGAAAGATGGTGAATTTAAAATGTAGAATATGGAATCTGGATTTTTCAATTTGAATGACGAATATTTTGTGTAATTTTTCTGAATCATTTTCTCAACATATACGAATCGAGTCGGCCCAAGTTTCTGTTGAATTAAGTTTTTTATATCGAGAGCATTTGTCTTAAGGTCAAGCTGAGAAACAAATAAAGTCTTTTGTCCTTCGACTATTTTCAGACCAGATTCAATAGGAGTCATAGCCGGCTCTCTTTCTCTGAGAGAAACCGGGTTAAGAATGCTATTAATATTTTCATTTTCTCTATTGATTCTTAATATCATCATTAATAATTCTTTTTGGAAGTGTTTGATCATGAGGAGCTGTATTATTTGTTGTCGTTGATAATGATTTTGATGTTGATGTTGAAGGTGATGGTGATGAAATAACAGGGGTAACGGGTGATTTTTTAGCTGGTTTGGTTTTGGCAACTATGGTTGTATTTAGTACCTTGTGTCACTGTCAAACAGCTTCAGTTTGGTTTGCAATTTAACCATGGATCGTCTTACAAATGAACAACGCTTGCAAATTATTGAATTTTACTATCAAAATTCATGCTCGATTCGAAATGTCCATCGCGCGCTGCTTCCATTTTATGGTCGACATTCTCGACCTTCTGAGCAGTCTATTCGAAAGATTGTGACCAAATTTCGCACCAAATTTACTTTGTTGGACATTAAACCACCAACACGTTTACGTACTGTGCGTAGTGAAGAAAATATTGCGGCCGTATCAGCTAGTGTGACAGAAGACCGCGAAATGTCGATTCGGCGCTACCGAGCGATGATAACAAACTTTTTTTTTGCCCGAAAGGGAAGTTCTTGACTTGCATGATATGTGGTTTCAACAAGACGGTGCCACATGCCACACAGCACAGTTAATTTCACGTTTCGGGCCGGTCAATTGGCCGCCTAGATCGTGCTATTTGACTCCATTAGACTATTTATTGTGGGGGTATGTCAAGGCTAATGTCTATAGGGACAAGCCCGCTTCGATTGACGCACTGGAAGCCAACATCAGTGCTGCCATACGTATGATAATTATGCTACATGTATGATAATTGTATGCCTTGTATGATGTATGATTGCAAATCATTATCATATGCTTAATGTATGATAATATTCTTACTTGATTGAAATAAAAAAATTGGCTATTCAAATTTAAAACAAACCAATTCTTAAAATTCATCTGAATGCAGCCGTCAGTCTTCGACTAAATTTTCGGAACTTCTGCTTTTGCACAGAAGAGAATTGTTTTTGTTTTTATTGCTTGTTCAAATAAACGTGCCGTTGCCTTTTACCGTACACCGCAAGCGCAATAGCAAACTTTGTATTGTTATTGTTATTTCGAAAATTGTGTTTGCCGAAAATTAAACGATTGCTTGATGGTGTTTTGAAAAGAAAAATATTTAAAAAGTAAAAAAATCAAATAAATGGAGACTGATAGCGAGTACAATACTGATGACCGGAGCCGCAAAATCAATAAAAAAACAAAAAAAAAAAAAAAAAAAACAAAAAGGCAAAAATACGAGTCACTGCCAAAAATACAGAATGGAATGGCCACAAAGACTGTTCTGCGAAACCATTCCAAAACAAAATTGCACCAGCAGAACATATCTAGTAAGTACATCATAGTTCCATTCTTTGTGATCGAGCATGACAGGGCCTGTCAGAGTTGAATTTAAGGTAGGGCAACGGTCATATTGGGTAGGGCATTGGTAAATTTTGTTTTTCGGTCATTCCATTATGACTCTGAGGACATTTTGACGTTACTTAGTAACCAAAAATAAAATAAAATATGATATTTATATTGGATATGTTCTGTGTTAGGCTTGTATATATGTATTTGGTTCAAAAATATTTAAAAAAACAAGCAGAATTCACAAGCCTGAAGAAATATGTTTTAATTTTTTATTCTTAAGTATGATTTTTCAATCATAAGTTAGACTATCAAACGAATAATTTCAATATAAAAAAATGATATTATTAGCAACAAGCTTTAATTGAGGTTTATCTAAGTATTGTAAAATTGGCTTTAATTTAAAAAGAGTCTGATTTTTTGTTGGTTTATTAAAATCAGTTAGCAATAAGATGAACATTTTGTTCTCTCCCTGAATGCAAGTTTTTATTGAAATTCTAAAGATTATTTATAAAAAAGTTGTAATTCACACTGTTTGCAGGTTGCCCACATGCACTGTGACGAAGGCGCGGATCCAGAAATTTTTTCTGGGGGGGTCACAGGATAGAAAAAAAAATTTTTAAATTAGAAAAATAACAAGAACCAAATAAACAAAGCAAACCAAATTTCTTCAGTTAGTAAAAAACAAAGGCAGAATAAACTTATGCAGAAACTTGTCCGTTCTGTTATACTTGAAAATTCATTACATTAATATATAAATTAAAAATTAAAAAAAAAATTAGGTATATAAAAAATTTGCACGACTGGGTCGTACGAACTTGCTAAAACTAAATATTTATGATTACTTAAATTGCAAAAAGTAGTGTTAAAATAAGAGATATACTTTAAGCAAATCTGATTACACTCGTACTTACAGCTTACACTTTCACAAAAAAAAAAACCTCAATATATAAAAATAATAAGAATTCATTAAGAAAATTTAAATTTTAAAATGTACCTCGTAAATACATTTCATTCCAAAAATTTAAATGCCAAACATATTCAAACCTTTTTCTTGATTTACTGAATTTTTTTTTTGAAATCGTCGGAGCCGTTTTTTTTTTAAATTAATTATTTATATATAAAATTTTTCAAAAATGTCTTAAAATTAATTTGGGTATGCAGTTTTTAAGACCATGTAAATAATCATATTATACTCCAATTAGGATTTTTAAAATTGATCCGTTTTTGAGATACAGAATTTTTTTGAAAACAAAATATTATTTGAACAATATATACGTACTTTCGAAAAAAAACTTACGCTGATCGGACTTTCAGTTTTCGAGAAAATCTAATAACAAAAAAACGGTTCTATGGGAGGTTCCGTTTTGGAGCAATACAAACATTTTTTTTTACATAAAACACATGAATGTTTAAAAAAATTAAACTCGAGGAAATTTAAAAAAAAATCATTCGGGCCGTTTTTGTGAAAAAAAAAATGTTTTGGTTTTTGGCCAAAAAAATCGTATGGTGGCTACCCTAAATTTTGATCTTAGAACAAAAATAAAAAAAATTGGGATATGACTTTTTGCTCAAACCTCTAATTTCCAAATTTGAAGTCAATCGGACAAGTAGTTAAGCCTGTAGATGCCTGTAAACTTTCCGACAGACGGACAGACGGAATCGCCGGACCCACTTTTTTCGACTTCTCTATCATCGAAATGTCATATCTCATCCTCATCTCAATTGTTTTTTTTTTACGAATTCAATACTTGCCATATATTCTATATGTCGTAAGTAAAAAGAAAAGGAAGAAAATATAGTATCTTCAGTAGAGAAGATAATTCATGAATCTTTTTGGGAAAAAAATATAACAGGTACATATAATTTGAATGTATAGGCTAGAGAAAATATTCTTTTATAGTCACAAAATTTCAGATTCTTGAAATCTAATTGAGTGCATCCAAGGATATATTTGTGAACAATCAGTCATTCAAATCCTTCAAACAAAGATTATACGCGAAGCATTAACAAAGCCCTTAATTTAAAGAACTGCAATTTGGAGTACATAATTTTAGAGCTTCGAATAAGACGAAAGACGATAGCTTTAATCGAAAATTCGATTAAACGATTTCAAAGTGTGAATTAAAAAATTTATTTGCCTAAATTGTCGATACTTTCAAAGAGAGTTTTCAAAACGAAAATTAATTAAAACCATTCAAGAATTGTGCATTTAAGCCTTAAAGTGGAGGTGAATTTGGAAGCGTTTGCGTTGCTGAACAATTCGAGACATTTATATTTTTCTTGTTGTTGTTAAAAATATTTAATGCCATTTTTCTTGTAGTCAATTCACAACTTATTTACTATTTTCGATTTTAATTTAGTTTCTTCTTAATCTTACTTAAATTAACTTATATAACAATTAAAAATAATCGCGCGGTTGTAGAATATTTATTGTGAATGAATTAACAAACATCCTTTTTCCAAGTCAATCACAACAGGATCAAGAACATGTGTGCACATCGTCAAGGATCCATGTAAGTTTGCATTGATTTTCTTCCTAAAGTATATTCAATTCACAACAGATATTGTCATTTTTTAATTAACTTACAATATAATTCCTTAATTAGTGTATTAAATTTATTCGTTCAATTCCTTTCGATACATTTTTGTCCATATAATTAGTTCTAACCAATGGTAGTTCTCTTTGAACCAAAATTTATGATATCCCTTATTTGTTTCAAATATTTCGTACAAACATTACACGTTATTCTTGAGTATAGAAAATAGTCAAAAATGTCTTGGATCATTTAAATATATACAATTAAACTAGGAACTGCTACACGTGTGTACAAGAACTAGGACAACACTAACTGAACCTTTTTCC
>CAKKXW010000003.1:26510281-26521367 GCA_920937365.1 Sphaerophoria rueppellii | reverse complement strand
CAGGAATATCATATACTTTATTTGATAACTAGCTGACCCACCAAAAACTGCTTTGTCGTATCAATATTAATTTTAGGAAATACTAATCCGATTAGAAAAATTGCTTTAATAAAAGAAAAATTTAGGCTGTATTTTACTGTGCAAAGTAGTTGTTAATGAGTCCGCGAAATGGTAAGATCAACTTTCGGTAGATGGCGCAGCTGTTATTAAATGAACTTAATTTTTTTTCATAAAATCATCAGTTTTATGGAATTTGACTTTGAACCTACTTGCGTGTACAACTACAACGGGATGCATCGGCTGAATATTTTGCAAAACAACTAATGTTTTTACGTATTTTTCTACTCTGTTAGTCCTATAGACTCCATGGGTCGCACTCATATTTTTTCTTTTTTAGTTTTAGTTTCCACCGTCCACCCACTGAAAAAATATATATATTTTCACACATTCATAACTCATAACTCATTTTAACGAATATGTGTGTATCTATCAAAATGTTCAAAGCCTCAAGACGATGCGCGCTCAACATTTTTTCTTGTGCTTATTTTTGTACAGTGAGACCCAAAGTAGAATCAAAAAAAAAAAAATAATTGAAAACGTTTCGTTATATCTCTTGTTTTTCTGCGGCAAAGTAGGATATTTTTGAAGGTAGGGCATTTTTAACGCAGGGAGTAAATAAAGATGGAGCATCGTCAAATTAGGGCATTTTTAAAAGTGGAACCTTATCATACGAAGGACATTTTTGAAGGTAGGGCATTTTTAAAACTAGGAATTTTTGAAAGTCGGACATTTTCATAGGTAGGATATTTTGAAGGTAGGGCATTTTTAATGCGGGGAGTTTTCAAAACTGGAGCATTTTTTAAAATGGTAAATTTTTTAAAGTCGGACGTTATTATACGTAGGACATTTTTGAGGGTAGGGCATTTTTAAGAGTCAGACGTTATCAAACGCAAGGCATTTTTGAAGGTAGGAAATTTTTAGAAGTTGAACGTTAACATACTTAGGACATTTTTGAAGGAAGGGCATTTTTAAGACAGGAAATATTTAAAGCTGGTACATTTTTTAGGATCAGCATTTTTATAAGAAGGGCATTTTAAAAGGTGGGGCATTTTTGAAGGTTAATTTTTTTAAGGTAGGGCATTTCAGATTTAAGGTAGGGCATTGCCCCTCAATGCCACCCCCTGACTACGGGCCTGCAGCATGAGCAACCCAATATAACATTTTATTTCTTTTTTTAATTAAGATGTTGCTGAGAGGCAGAGGATTTTCATGTAATTTTCCCTTTTAAAACCAATTAGTTTTCCGAGTTTTTCATGAAAAATTTTCTATTTTCTATTCGACAGTGCATTTTGAAATTTTCTAGTTTTCCCTTGAAAACCAATTTTCATAGTGCGAAATTTTCAGACACAGAGATTGGAAAATAAAATCCATGCTTTTTTTGAACATCGATGTTAAAATTTTCTTTTGTACAGAAAGTCGTGCTCAAGAGTTCGCATGAAAACATTGTTTTGATGCAAAGGCCTTAGTAGGAGTTCAGCTTTAAATATAGCATAGAAGAATTAATGAAATGAAATGAAATGAAAACAGAAAAACGTTTCAAAAAATTGATGTCGGCTGTCATTTTTTTTGAATTTCCAAACAAAATTTTCGAGTAAGTAGATTAAAATCAATGTTTTTCCTATAAATAATTATTTCTTTTTCTTTCAGAGTATCCTACTGCACATTCAGTGCATAGTAGAAGAATTCTACTACATTTATAAGGTATGACTTTTGTTTGTTTGTTGGTTTATCGACTACAAACATACAACCGACAAACAAACAAAAGTCTAACTTTATATATTAGTATAAATGATAAATAAATAAGTGATGTTTAAAAAATAATTTTATTTTTTGTTTTTATTTTTAATGGGAAATTTCGGAATTATTGTTTTTTTTCTTTATTTCGTGTAGGTAGGTCTAGGTATGATAATTTTTACTCTGGTATGATAGAATTCAACACATTGTATGATAATACATTGTGAACAATATGGCTGCACTGGCCAACATCCATGCATTCATTCGTGAGATACCGGCCGATATGTGTGAAAGAATAGGTATGCCAAAATTGGACTCAGCGGATGGGCTACCTGAGACGCAGCCGCGATCAACATTTGCATGAAATTATCTTTAAACATTAAGTTGCAAGGTTCAAACTATCGATTCAAATAAATATTTCATTAATTTTTTCGAATTTTTTGTGTTCTTTTTTTTTTAAAGTTCTAAACCTCTTAAAAAATCACCCTTTACAAAAAATTTTGGAAGTGGTGGAAGAAGACTTGATGGTTCAGACGGACCATTGTTAAAATTGAAGTCGGAGATAGACCAAGGTGGGATAAATGATTTAAATATTGAAGCTGGTTTCTTTGCTAGTTGAATTTCATTCGGATTGTCAAAGCTTTCAGATGTTCTTTTAGATGACGGTTCATTGTTTGATTGAACATTGGAGTTTTCATTTTTCGCCTTACTCCGCGTTTGAATAATGTTGTCATGATGATTCGTTTTCAAATTATTTACTTTTTCTGAAAGCCAGGTTTTCCAGGTTTTCCAGCTGTCTATCGTGTTGTGTGACGTGGAAACAACCACATTTGCCATAACACATAATGGAATCGATCATTAAGTCAGATAATTTATTGCCGGATGCACAGTCCTTCTATGCAGCGCCGCTTTGTATACCTCCTGCTTGGCTGAATTTGCCTGCCTGCATTCTTGGTTAAACCAGGGGTTTAATTTTGGTGGCTATGTGAAACCCAGCACATTAGAGGCGGCATCATCGACTAAGTCAAATCAATATCTAGAGAAAACGGCAAAAAGGCCTCTTGCGAAGAACTGACAAAACTTCCAAGAGTATCAATCCGTCATGAGAAAAGTGCTTCTCAACTTTGCCGTTCGAAATCGGCGTTAAATTGTTGGTCCCCTCAATTTTTCACACTCACCTAGAGAATTGTTGAAGATAGTGAGTCACTTATGCCTTGGCTCTTCTAGTGCTGTCGGGCCTTTCTATTTAAATTCATAAAGAGCGCAGCCTATGCGAAATAAGAATTGATAAGGAACACGGGATAAGAACTGTTTAAATTACCGTTATACTTAACTTTTAAATTTTATCGGCTAGATTTTAGTTTACTGACAAGCTTTTCTGAACGGGCTGTAGTTAAAAGGTTGACTTATCTTTTGAAAACATTTTGTTTGCCATCCTCTGACTGTTTTTGGCCTCTTTAACGTACATGTACATCATGTTTCTATCAGGGGTAAAACAAGATGTCACCAAAATTATCTTTGCATACAAAGTTCTTATTTATTAAAAAAGACGCGATTTGTTTGTTCACCTATTATCTTATCATAAGTATTCAAAACTTGTTTTGACATTCGGAAGGGCAATAAAAACAATAGTATGTAAATCGTTTTGTGGTCTTCATCTGCTTACTTCGACTTGTTAATGTTCCGGATTGGAGCATCATTCAAAAAACATCGGCTCTTGCAGACTTAGTATTTTTTTTTCTTCTGAAATTAACATGACTGAACATTTTCGCATAGAACCCATTGAAGGTATGAACTTGGTAAAGGTGTTTGCCCGGACTAATGAGAACTTGCCGATTAAGATCGACTGCAGTACAAGGTTTTGTGTAACTGCATCCCTTGCTGGAAAGTACTTAGAGAAAATTCGCGACTTTGAAGTACGAAGTGATGATGTTTGGGTAGTTACTCCGCCGAAAAGTGGCACAACATGGATGTTGGAACTCGTTTGGCTCTTACAAAACAACTGTGACTTTGAGACAGCACTGAAGACCGATCAAGATGATCGAGTACCATTTTTGGAGTAAGTTTTTTATTCCTCAAAGTTTCAAGCAAAACATGTTTGATCACCTCTCCACATCTTTAAGATTAAGTACATTTTTAACAACATATCCAAACTGCTCTTTCGATGTGTACCACAAAATGCCATCTCCAAGGGTAATGAAATCACATCTTCCAATTCATCTGCTTCCCAAAGGATTGTGGACAGTCAAACCAAAGGTACTGTTTTGATGAAATGACAATAATTTAGAAACTATTTTGATAAGTGCTTTTTTCTTCAAGATTGTTTTTGTCACAAGAAATCCAAAGGACGCAATAGTATCCTTTTTTCACCATCACACTGCCATGGGTACATTCAGAGGATCTAAGGAAGAATACATAAATATGACGTTAGACAGCAAACAACGTTATTCACCGTTAGCAGAAACAACATTTGAATTTTGGCAGCTTCGAAACGAGTCTAACATATATTTTACAAGTTTTGAACGTATGAAGAAGGACCTTCGGTTGGTTATTTTGACGCTTAGTAAGTTTCTTGGGAAGGATATTGTCGATGAGGAGCTAATTGTTAAGCTTTTGGATCATTTGTCCTTTAAGAACATGCAAAGTATATCTATTTTTACAATTGGATTCTGTAAAAATGTTTCCCTTTTGACAACATTCTATTTTTTGTTTCTAGAAAACCCTACATGCAACCATGTGGATGTGACGAAGGCGTTTAATGCTCAGTATGGGATTGAGCAAAATCAAAATGAGTAAGCAGCAACCATAGAATGTTAGAGTTAAACTTTTTACATTTTGTCTTTTTATTTACATGAAGACAATGGTTTATTAGAAAAGGAGAAGTAGATTCCTACAAGAGTGAACTCAGTGAAGCTGTTAAAGAACGTTTGGAAAAGTGGTTTGCCGAACAGCTGGAAAGGCACGGCGTGACTGCTGAAGAGATATTTCTGCCAGAGTTGCAACAAATGATAACAGAACAATAGATTTTTATTATTTGTACATGTCAGAAATAAAGTCAGAAATGACGTTGTTGACAGTGCCTACTTACACACATGAATGAAACGAACTAATGACACATAACATCACTGTTGACTCAGGTCATCAGCTTGAACAGAACAAGACAGAAATAGACCAAAGAGAGACAGAAGGAAAGCACATATAACACAAATCTACTTGGCACATAGGAGGGGACATAGATTTATGCTGTCTCTTATTATCTAATCACACAGGTGGCCTAAGGTAAGCTGACGCACTTTTGTAGAAAAAGAATGCTGGCGAAGCTGAGTTGTTAAGTAGCATTTTTGGCACATAGCTATCCTGTTGTATGGTGTGTGCTGAATGGCTGACCTGACAGAGCCTTAGCAAGCCAAGATGGCTGCAAAACAAGGTCGTTATTTCTGTGGATCTACCAGAGATTTTAACCAGTGACGGCTTACCTTCTGATCGTGATTGCGCATGTGTTTGGTGACTGTTTCCTGTACATGTAATCTCTTGCCTTATAATGATGTGTCGTGGGAAGTCGAGGCAAAAAATTTTGGAGATTAGCCCATCTCTCCATACGCAATCAAATGCCTTTTCTACATCAAGTAATCATGCAACCGTACAATTTTCATTTCTAAGGTTAGATACAATGTCGTTTTGGAGCTTGAGAAGTTTCTGAATATTGAAATGACCTCGACGAAATCCAAATTGGTAATCCAAAAGTGGATCAATTGGACATTCTGATTTAAGCATCATTTTGACCAGAATTATTCTCTCTAGGACTGCCAATGTTGGAGAGAACCAAAATTGGTCTGAAGTTGTTCAGGTCATGGTTTCTTTGGCTTTTTAAAATGAGGATAATTCTGAATTCCTTTCAGCTTTTCGGAAAATACCCGTTATTGATACTATTATTAAACAAGATACTAAGGAATTGTTTGAAAGTTTTTTTTTTTAAAGCAAAGTTAGAGATCTCATCAGGTCCTGAGGACTTTTTTGGTTAAATTTGCTTTATAATGCTTTAGATGTTTTCACTGTTAGTGTAAATTTCAGTAGAAGGAGGATTCAAGGTTCTGTGTTCGGAACTGAAGAGGAAGAAACGCTGATGAACTATCAGCTTAAGAAATATCTCGAAGACCAAAAGCTTCTTAATGACCGGCAGTACGGCTTTCGCAGCAACAGGTCCACTGGTGATTTGATGGTTTATCTCACCGAACAGTGAAACAAATCCTTACATCGTTTTTGAGAAAGTAAGATTGTTGCACTTGATATTTCAAAGGTATTTGATAAAGTCTGGCATCTTGCTCTTTTATCGAAAAGGCGTGCCTTCGGTATCGATGAATCCCTTCTTCGTTGGATTAGAAACTTTCTTTCGAACCGTTCAATACAAGTTGTATTGGACGGATTCAAGTCTGAAACCCACAATAAAAATGCTGGGCTCCGTTTTGTCTCCGACCCTCTTTATCATTTTTATTAATGATCTCTTGTCTGTTACTACTAATCCAATTAATTGTTTCGCTGACGATAGTACAATTAGCTTCTGATATTCGTTTCCAGATTCACATCCCCTCTCTTCGGATATGGAACTGCAACGGCAAAATATGATAAACTCATTAAACTCTGACTTCAACAGCATTGTCCAATGGGGAATTTAAAACCGTGTAGATTTTAATGGTTCGAAAACTCAATGCTGTCTGGTATCGTTGAAGTGAGTTATACCCCCCTTGTCACTGTCCATAAGTGGCACTTGCATCAATGAGACCGAACATCTCGAGGTTATCGGTATGTGCATCACCGACCACCTCTTGTGGCCCGAGTTCATACGCGATGTCGCCAAAAATGCCGCAAAATGTTTGGGTTTCTTAAGACGGTGCAAGACATTTTTCTCCCCGTCTGATCTGGCTATTATCTATAAGACTTATATCCGTCCAAAGCTTGAGTACAATTCCCATCTTTGGGCTGGTGCTCCAGCTACATACTTAAGCCTCTTGGATAGTACACTGTTAAACATTTTGGGATATTTTTTAATACAACTTCTGTATTACAACTGTATGCAATACACAAATTATTACTTTTTAATATTCTCAAATTATTACATTTAATTTTAATACATTTTGCATTAAATTTAAATACTTTTGTATTAGTTTTTTCATTTTCAATTTATTTTGTATTAAATTTTAATATTTTTGTCTTTAAGCTTCTACTTGAAATACAAAAATATAAGAGTTTAAAACATTTGGAATTAAAAACAAAATTTAATGCCCGTCGGTCCTACATTTCAATGCCCTTATTTTTAAAAATACAGTAGACTCTCGATAACGTGAACAATTAAAAACCACGTTTGTGAAGGTCTAATTATGTACAGTCAAAGAATAGGCCACTCTCATTTAGTATATTGTTTTTTGTTTATTGTTATTGTTATCTTTAACAAATTAAGAATAAAGCGCTGTTCCCTTAGAAAACCACCATATTTAATTCAATATTTTTTTTTATACAAGAAGTTATGAGATATAAAAGTCGTATAAAATAAAATTAAGGGATACAAATTTATTAAACATTTAATGGAAGAAATCTGTCATTCGTTTTTGCATCTTTTTCTTCTCTATATGCATTCTGACTGCTTTATCTTTTAGGCGCATCAAGACACTGAGCCCATTTCAAAGCCTTGTTAAAAATTGAAATAGTTTCATTGGGCTTAATTTCCTCTTTTTGCAACTCTCCCTCATAATCATTTTCCTCATCGTCATCACTTATGATGTTGGTTTCCTGGCCAACATTACTCTGGTCTTCCTCGTCTTCATTCCATTTACGGATGTCTTCAGCTGTGCAGTTTACCTAGCCAAAAGATGTAATTAAAGAAACAAATCCTATAAAAGTAGATGTCTTACCTCAGGATTTAGAACATCGAGCAGTTGTATTGCATTCTCTACTTCTAAATTGTGTTCTGGATACAATTTCTCTTTTAAAACGGTTAGTGGAATATCATCTTCCGGATCATTTTCATTACCTTCGAAACTTAGAATATTTGTCCAGAATCTCGCGATTGCGTCCTTTTCCAGTCGATCCCAAGCTGATTTTAAAAATGAAATGGAATCTCTTAACGTTAACTTTTTCAGTGATTCTGGAATACCAGCTTGTTGCGCAACAACTGAACTTAACAGAAGTTTGGTTAATCTGATCACATTTTGGTCCATGGGTTGGATCAGTGGCGTCACATTTGGAGGCATAAACATTATTGTGATAGAATGATCATTTGTGGTTAACTCACTTACTGGATGAGGCGATGGAGCATTGTCTAACAGCAGAAGTGCGTTCACTGGTAGACCCTGATTCTTCATAAATAATATTTCCTTAACAAATAGTATGTCATTGAAGTCTATGCATACATACAAGCATAAATGTTATGTGGTAACTTAGTTGTGGTACGAATGAATCATGGAACCAATCTTTGAATATAGCCGCGGTCAGGATGATTTCGAATTCTTATAGTCTAGTGGGCAGTTGAAATTTTTAAATGAACGAGGAGTTTTTGCCTTCCCAATCACCAATGGCTTCAGCTTATGCAATCCAGTTGCATGCGAGAAAAGTTATGCGCTGTTTGTCGACTTTTCTGCCAGGAGCGTTTTTTTCTAACGACGCAACAAAGGTTTTGTCTGGCAAAAGCTTCCAATACAGCCTGGTTTCGTCTGCGTTATAAATTTGGTCAGTGGTCAGACCCATTGCATCAATAGTTTCCTGTAGCTTACGTTTAAATGGGTCTACAAGCTCGGGCTGAGAAGACAATTTTTCACCTGTGATTTTGATAAATCTCACCCCGTATCTTGTTTTAAATCTCTGTATCCACCCATCGCTAGCGTTGAAGTTGCTTTGATTCTCCTTAATTTGGGAATGCAGTGACAAAGCCTTTGCCTTGATCATCAGTCCATTAATCGGATAGTTTTTTCACGTTGTTCGAGAAAACATCGGTATAGCGCCTTTTCCATTTTGGGAAGCTCCGATGATCGAAGTGTTTTTCTTTTCCCTGACCCCGAAAATGTGTTGTTAACATATTTTAAAATATGCTCACTCTTTTTGAAACGTCGAATTTTTTTTTGCCAAACACGTTACACTTGAACCACTACGGAATTGCTCAATTATCGCGTATTTGTCCTTAAGGGACAAAAACTTTGGTTTTTTTGACGACATGCTGACAAGAAATAAAACAAGACAATAAAACCGTTAAGTGTATAAAACTTGAAGACAGAAGCAGAGAAAACGCAAAAACCGAGGTCTGCTTCGTTCAAAAATAGTGATTATTTTAAGGACCAACGAGAAACAAACTGTTGATCTACAAACCAAAAACTGTAGAAGGCGATGCATTTAAAAAAAAAATTAAAAATTTGAATCCAAAAAATAGCCTGCTTAAGCAATTGACTGGTAACTTGGAACAAAAATGTTTGTTCACGTTTTAGGGCGTTTATGATTTGTTCACGTTTTAGAGATGTCAAGCAAGAAAAAAATCTGTTCACGTTAACGGGTGTCTACTATAATTCAATTTTATTAAAAACAAACCCTCTTCTATTACTTTTTAATACCCTTAAATTAAAATTTAATAAAATTATATTAAAAAAAACACTTGCTATACATTTTGCTGATTGACTTCTGCCTGTAGTGTCATTACAAAAAAGTCGCTATGGAGAACGCAAGTGTAAAATTCGGGTCGTTTCTTAAAATTTGAAAACCAAAGAAATAAGTTTGATTCAAATAAAAAACAAAAGTGCAAACGAAATCGAAGGAGATCTAATTGACAATTTTGATGCCACATCCTTAGATATTCTGCTTTCCGGTAAGTAAAAAGATTAGCAATATAAGAATAATAAAAATAAGTGCAAAAATGCTGGCTTTCCTTAATCTATTTTCCTGCATTTATGTGTGTGAGTTTAAGTTTGTTCCTTAAAAATTCTTTAGTGCGCCGTCAAACAAAGTTAAATCATATTTTTTAGATTGCTTTTTTTTAATACAAATTTTCTCGGGACAGTTCTGGATGCTTCAACACCAGAAGTGATTTCACGACAAGAGACCGTGACGGGGCTGAAATTCCGGTCGAATTTCTAAAAACTATCGTTGTGCAGTTTACGCATTGCAGCCATTTTTTAATTGAAATTCAACCAACAACAATTGAAACTAATGAAAAAGAAAATGTTCCCTCAAGTGCCACAAATACAAATGTCTCTATTGACTCACGAATGTTGCTCTACAAAGAGGTATCACGAACAACGTTTTTAAATTGATATCATAGTGAAATACTGCACTCGTAAATCGACACACACAAGCACGCTTGCACACATACATTTTAAATATAATATTGGTAGATCGTAGTTAGTAATTATTTTCAAAACATCTCACAATGTATAGATATGCTTTAAGATGTTCACATTTTTGAAAACAGTCGAAACTAAAAAAATATATAAAATTTTGAAAAGTATCACACAATTTGAAAAAATTATAGCGTTTTGAATTCGGGTTGAATTTTCGATTGCGAAAAATTAAAGTTTGTCGTACACGAAGCATACGTTTTGCCGTCTTATTACAGATTGAATCTTGTGATAGGTACTATAATTAGTCCATTTCTAATTGTCAGTTGTTCTTTTGCTGAAGGGTCTCCAAAAATTTATCAAGGACAGTGAAAACCACTTCCTTTTAGAAGAATACAACCAAACAGGAACATTGAAGAATTCCTCACGGAGGTGTTTGGTCAGTTCCGCAACAAATTATCTTCGCCCCAACTGTGGAAATTATCCCACAAAAGAAAATAAAATTGCTTGTGCTGAAGCTGTTGTTTCTTTATTCCCTTCTTTTCAAGTTATGGACAGTCCTGTGGGAGGAATTGTAAGTATTATTACTGATTCGCACAATAAACCTTAGGTTTCATCATATTTAATATTTTTTTTTTTGTAGGACTTGTTTTATAATCCAGTTACAAACACTGGCTATTTATTGAACAAAATAAAAAACCTAAAAAATAAACGCCAAAAGTGCGAGGGGACATTTGGGAAGAAAAAAATATTGAAAACAACTACCAGCCAAGACGTTTGTAATGAAATAGAGTCACAAATTGAGCCAGAAGACAGCGAATTTTTTGAAAATTGCTTATGGCATTGGATGAAAAACTTTTCTAAATATATTCATAAAGGGTTTGCTCTGTCATCCAGGAGTTATCGCTTAGAGCGTGAAAACCGCAAATAAAAAATCCAAAAAATAAAACAAGTTATTTATCGGTCACAAACATTGACCT
>CAKKXW010000003.1:26482589-26495391 GCA_920937365.1 Sphaerophoria rueppellii | reverse complement strand
CTAAACTCTTCTCAGATAGTTAAATTTGGGGTATGTTTAATGGGTACATGAACTAAAAAATTGATATAAAAGAATTGAAAAACCAATAGAATTCATCAGATTAGCAAGTACAGACACAATATTTCTAGGAATAATGTTCCATTTCTGCAAATATACGGTATTCGATGCCGTATACTTCATCCAGCCAATCCCTTATTTCACGACCGTTGTTTGCCGAAGCCCTGCGAAGCGGGCAGGGAATTTGCTAGTCGATTATAAAAACGTACAGATAAAAGCTTCAGAATAAAAGTCCATGCAAATAGTTTTGCCTGCAGGCTTTTTGAAATGTTTGTCACTTCTTGAACCATAATTATAAGCAAAAATGAATTTGATATACAAAATGCATTTTTCTGAATATCTTTTAATGGCTGCTTCAGTCGTTTGAATTCAATTAAAATTAGAATTTGTGGACAACAATGAACCTTACTTAAAAGAACCGCTTTCCAATGAATTTTTATAGAAAATTGTTGCTTATAAGCAATTTCTAAATTTTGTTAAGTGGCTAGTGACAATATCTTATTGGAAGCACATATCGTCCAGGTTTAAATACTTAATTTCTGGACGAACAGCAATTGCTGGAACACGGCTTTTCTGCCTTGTTAACAATAGCAATGTGTTCCGCAGAACGAACTGTGGAAGTACCGGTTTGCTGACATTTACGCACGATTCTCCCGATTGTGAACATATTACGTCGAATTATTTGACAAAAAAAATCAAGAAGTATACGAAATGTTTTTTTGTTTAGAACTCCCAGTTGGGTAAAAGGTTTCCTAATGCCCTGCTCAATTCTGAAAGGCTGAATTTGTCAAACACTGAAACAAAGAAATGTCAAATTAATTTGGGACAACAACCTGACGTAAGGATGTGTGCCTCACAATTATTGACATTTTTTTTTAATATAATACGCACACACTCAAGGGGTTTTTATACCCTTATTATGCCATAGACGCAGTGATTGCTTTAGGAAGGAAGGAAAGGGTTAGAGAGGAGGTGCCGGTGTACATTGGTTTTAAATTCCTGAACATTGCAATGATCGGTAAAAACAGAATGTGGAAGAGAGTTCCACATTCGCGTAGTACGGCTAAAGAACGACTCTCTATACTAGAGCATGACATGGTTCATTATTGTTCGATCACCCCTTAGGTTAACTCATTTCAGATTTCATTTCTAGCACCATCTTTTAGTAAACCCTTCTCCATTATTTGTGTGGAATTAACCAACATTTTTTAAGCGAAAAAAAAAACTGGAAACGTGCTAGATAATCTTGATCGAAAACTGTTACAATATTCGTTTATCCAACCATAAAAGTTTTTAATATTGAAGGAAATTGGATATTAGGATTGAGATATGGAACCAAAATATTGGGAAATATTATTATATACCAGCAGTTTCCCCGACTTTGTTCCACTCTCCCTCGCCCACCGCATCATGAGCGCTTGGAAATTTTGTTGACGAGGTATTTTAAAAACATTAACGTAATGTTGTATAGCCTTAAGTTTTTCTTAATAAATACTAAATAATACTATTCAGCACAAAAAAAATTATTCAATTTTATTAAGCAGTTCCTGAGATCAAGCAAACATAACAACAGAAGCCTTACAAATGAATATTTTTTTGTCGTTTTTGTAACATAATTCGCTGACGCTTCGCATCTGTTGGTCGCAGCGTAATAAAGAGTTTTGAAATAAGAGTTGTTATTTTGATATTCAAAGAAAAATGGTTTTATTTATCTCAGTTTTGAGATAAATGATGGGATATTTATTTTATTATAAAGAAGAAGGTATGCCGTTAATAATGGAGCACAACGTCAGCCAAATGGCCGCCACGACCACGCTTACAGAACCATATCCTTTTCATGAAATTTTCCATAACCAAATCGCAAAGTGGCTGCCCTATGTCCTCGAATTCCATTTTTAGGTCTTGAATCGACGCTGGGCTGTTGGCGTTGACCTTATCTTTCACGTGGCCCCAAAGGAAGAAGTCGCAAGGTGTTAAATCACAAAATCTCAGTGGCCAATTGTGATCACCTCTTCGATAGATTACACGGTCCGGAAACATTTCCCGTTTACGAACCGTCTCTGATAAATGTTTACCATTTTTATAGTGTTGTTGTTGAAGCGCGTACCCGTTCCATTTTATTAATGGCGTAGTTTCTACTTGTCAAAGGCCAAAAACTGACAGCTTCAAAAGTGGCATCTACCGAAATAACATCTCTTATTGGAAAACCCTTTATTTTATAGCTTCAAGCCTTTTTCGATAAATGAAAAATTCAACACAAAAAGAATTGTTTAATTTGACTTAGTAGATCCTGAGATACGCGCGTTAAAGCAAAGAACAATGAATATATTTTTGCCGCTTTTTGGACTATCCAACACAAAAAGAATTTTACAACTCCAACCAGTAGTTCCGGAGATTAGCGCGTTCAAACGAACAAACTCTTCAACTCTTCAGCTTTATATATAAGTTAAGATTGCGATTATTTTTGCCAATTTTCTTCATTTACTCTAAGACCATTTTTCTTAAAAATATGTTAAAATGTATGTTGTCATTAGAGGCGGTTAATAAAAGTTTGTGCTAAATTTGAAGTCAATCGGGTTACTACTTTTGAAACAAAAATTATATTATTATGGTTTAAGCAAGTAGATAATATTGACTCTCATTTAATCGGTAAAATAGTTTTGGAGGAATTCAGTTGTAAAGTTGAACAAAAACTAAAAAAATTACACAAATATTAAGGAAAGCAAAATATTTTCAATCGAATGCTGAAACAAACAAACCCGAAAATAGTAATGAAAATAATTTAAACTGAAATTAAACTGAATTAACTGCAACCATATGTCAGTTTTTAATAATAGAATTGCTGAATAAGTTTAGATTTTGCGAGAGAAAAAAAACTACACAAACTTTTATTAATATTCATTTGCAAATAGCAAAATATGACTTCTGCCCGAGAAAAATTAAATAGCTAGTATATTATAAATTAATTAACATTTTTAATTTAAAATTGTCAGTATTTCATTTGATGCTAATTAAGACAATTTTTTGAACTATATCTTAACTATGTTTTATTTTGGTAATGTGTGGGATAAGTTGAGGGATTTTTATAAGATCTTTGTGGGATAAAAGGGATTTTTCGCACCGTCAGAGGGAAAAACGAGTTCAAAAGTCTGGCAACACTGGCTACAGCTTACTCCGCTTCGACCTGTTGATCATGGGAGGCCCTTCTGCGAAAACAGGTTTCGTCATCGCATAGCTTTAAATGGTAAGCTGATGGCCATATTGGCTATTTTTTTTCAAATAATAGTTCCTATGCCTTGTTTATTTTGCAATGTAAATTTAAAGCTGTAGGTTTCTATTTTTTCAAGCTAGATCAAAAATCTATTTACAAAAACGTTCATCATAAAATTGATAGCTGTTGGAATAATATATACTATCGACGGACAACTTGACAATCGACTGATTTCAATATCACGTCTTCGGAATTTTAACAAATCAAAGTTGCTTTCGAAAGCAAGTCGTGTTAGTCATTGAAAATTACATTTCTATTGTGCAATTAGTGTTCTTTCAATGTAAGAAATTAAATACAGTACAAAACGTTTATAAGAAACTCAAAATTTGCACAATATTTGTTTCTTTTAACCGAGGTTTTCTTATATCCTTACAACGGATATAAGAAACAAGTTTCTTATACGGATATAACAAACAAGTTTCTTAGGCCGTGTGCGAATTGGGTTAAAAAGTGGTAAAAACTTGACGTTTGGTTAAATTTTGACACTTCGCATTGAATAAAATGTGTTAAAAATTAGACTAGCTGCGGAGCAGGTTAAAATATGACAGGGGTGGTTAAAAATTCATCAATTTTTAACCATAGTTCATCCAATTCGCACACGGCCTTAATGTCAAAATGAACACTGCACTGAAATTCATTCAATCATTCATTCAAATATCAAACAACATAATAAATGTACATAAATGACATTTGCGTCGTTTGTTTTGAATTTTTCTTAAGGGTCTGTTCATGTTTTTTGAATTTCGTGATTTGTTTGCAGGTTTCTTATATCAACCAACTTTACATGAAAAATAATAGTTTTTGTTTGAGAAATGTTTCTTTTATCAGTGTATTTCTTATAAACGTGTTTCTTATAAACACACAATTCAACATTAAAATATATGGGAAAGTTCACGGTGCTTTTATTCAAGTTTCTTCTAAGCGAGGTTTTCTTATAAGCGTGTTTCTTATAAGCGATAAATACTGTATAACAATTATGTCTGATTCGGAAGACGAAGTTCACAATCAATCAGAATTTGCGAAAATATTGATTCAAGTAAACAAAATAGGTGGATCCGTGCCATGGCACTGGCAGTCACAGTATGCAATTTAGATTCATTATTTGTTTTGTTGTCATTATTGTTATTGTTAAGTAGATAAAGATTAATAAAGAAATTATTAATATTCACCATCACATTGAATCTCTTTTGATATTTCTGTCCATAACTTCTCGATAAAATTAAAACGCTGTTGCTGTAAGTAAATTGCATTTTATTCTTGCAAAAGAAGCAACAATTTTTTAACTTCTCAGAGGAAGTTATTGGAATGGGTCCGATTTTGTGAATATCCATGTTTCGAGGTCACTAGAATCCAAATCAAGCGTTTTTATGATAATGTCTGTGTGTGTGTATGTGTGTTCGTAAGTGCGTTACGTTTTTTCAGCTCGATTATCTCATGCTTAAGTAGTTGTGCATGAGTCCACGAGTTAGTACGACCAACTTTTGACAGATGGTGCCACTGTTATTCAATGAACTTAATGTATGTTTTCAAATCATTAGTTTTAATGGAATTTGACTTTGAAAACCAACGTGGGTTTACGTTGTACCAGTACCATTGCAACAGGATTCAATGGCTTGAAATTCTTCAAAACAACTAATGTTCCTACTTATTTTTCTACTCTGGGAAGATAGTCGTGTGGACCACATGAGCCGCACTCATCTTTTTAGCGTTGGATTCATTTTCTACTTGCGATATGTACAGCCTTATTACCGTGTCCGATCCGAGCAAAATTCTCTCCGAATCATACAATTTCTAAGAATTTTCTACCATCGTAGACCGTACCTACCCTTTCTGACAGGTCAATCGTAGACATCAACGAAAAAATTTGAAATCTGCGTCGGAATCTCAAAATAAGAGCGATTGCATGCGATGCATTACGATTAGTTTATTAACTATTTTGTCCGATTGTTTCCGAAACAAAAAAGTGTCGGAAATAAAAATATATTTTCACCTACAAATCAACAAAGAAGTGCGTCGGTACGCATCTTTATATTATGCACGATTCGGGTGCAGTGAAGGAATTAAAACTTCCGATCGGACATTTGCTCCGATTGGAGAATTCTCCGATAGGGTACGGTAATAAGGCTGATAGGTATTATTTATATTCTCTATGGTTGAGGTTTTGATCAAATCTGACATTACGATGATACAGAAGTCGATAAAAGTGGGTCCGGCGTTTCCTTCCTGTCTGTCCGTTAACGCATTAACCATTGGTCCGAATGACTTCAAACAATGAAAATTAGAGGGTTGAATGAATTTGCATGGGTCGGTTTTTTGATTTTTTTTTTTTAAAGATCAAAATTTAGGGTAGCCATAGCCAACATACAATTTTCTTGGAAAAACACCAAAAGTTTCAATTTTCTCAAAAACGGCTCCTACCTTTTATTTTAAACTTTCTGGAATATTTTTTTTTCAACACAATGATGTATTGTACGTAAAAACATATTTTTGTATTGCTCCAAAACGGTAACTTTCATACAACCGTTATTTGTTAAAGATTTTCTCAAAAAAAATAAAAGTCCGATCAGCGTATTTTTTTTTTAACTGAAAGTACATACGTATGAGGGGCTAGCAGGCCCTCCACAGTTAAAGAACTTTGAAAGCTATGAGAGAGGAAGTAGCCTCGGAAAATGACCCGCTCTTACGGTAAACAGACCCGGAACGACTACATTCCAGGTACAAACTCGTAATGCATAGTCCGTTGAGAGTTTGTACCTGGAATGTAAGAACACTCTACACTCCAGGTGCAAATCAAAAACTTGAATCTGTCCTCACGCAGTATAAGGCAGACAACACTGCGATCCAGAAAATACGATGGATAGGATCAGGGACAATGAAAAGAAAAAATTGCGACATTTATTAAGCTGTCATCAAAGAATGCCCTTAATTGGACGCGGATTCGTCGTGGAGAATCGGCTAATATCGAAAGTCATGGATTTCAAGCCAATTAGTGATCGATTGGCTGTAAGCTGCATCAAAGCAACACTAACAAACCATCAGTATATATAAGATATAAGATATAAGATGATTTTTACGACCTCCTGGATAGAGCCTACGGAGCCTGGCCAGAGTACGACATCAAAATCGTTCTCAGAGATTTCAATGCAAAAATCAGGAAGAAAGACATCTTTGATGGATTAGTTGGAAATCACACCCTCCATGAAGTAACAACTGCTTCCAACTAATTGACTTTGCTGCAGCTCGTTATTAGGTGATAAGTAGCATTAGGTTTCCAAGAAGAAAGATCTACACAGCAATCTGACGATCTCCGGATGGTTGAACCACCAATCAAATTGACCATGTGCTAATCGGCGGCGCAAGCCACGCATGCAACATTTTGAACGTGCGCACTTTCCGAGGAGCAAATGTCGACTCTGACCATTTTCAGGTAGTTAAGAGCTAAGTTAGGAGCTCGACTATCAAACAACAAAAAAACAAGTGCGGTCTAAAGAAAGAAGTTCAACATCGGTTGCCCTAGCACTCGGGATAATGCCAGAGACTATACCTAGTCTCAGCGCCTGAGTGAGGGACTCTACACGCGTGCCGTCCTCCCAAATACTACAGATGTCAATTGTCAACACCTTGTGCAACCACCCCCGAAAAGGAACCCGTGGTATGATGATGAGTCGCGTTATTGAAAAGAGAGACGGAAAATGCACGTTTCCCGATGCTGCAACGAAAAACAATAGCAGCAAGAGAAGAGTACCGAATAAAAAGGAGAAATGAGAAAAATACCCTGCGGCCTGCGAAGGAAGTAAAGAGCATCCGCAGTTTCTAAAAGATCTAGAAGAGTGTCGGGCCAAGAAGAACACACGGCGTTTCTGTAAAATATCGAAGCAATTAGCTTCTGGTTTGAGAACGGGAAGTAACCCAAGTCACCGAAGCACAGGGAAGTGCATATGCCTTCAAGCAGCACTTCCAACATCTGCTGAATGCGCCAAATGTCGAACGAGCCAACGAAGCAAGACCAGCCAGAGAAGAGCCATCCAAAAGCTAAAAACTAACAAGTCCGCTAAGCCGGATGGCATATCTGCGGAACTCTTTAAATATGGAGGAGGTGTTTTGATTAACCGCATGCACCAGGTCACCAAGAAAGCGTGGGAGGCAGAATGCATGCCCACTGACTACTCGATAAGCTCCATTTGCCCCATCTACAAAAAGGCGATCCTATGTCATGCAAAAACTACCGAGGCATATCTATGCTGAATGTTGCATACAAAATCTTATCCAACGTACTGTGTGAGCGTTTTAAACCGTTCTGCAACACAATAATCGGCACGTACTAGTGTGGCCAGGCCGAACATCGATACACCAAATAGTCACACTGAGGCAAATCCTGGAAAAGACCAAAGAATTTCAAGTCTAAGCCCACCAACTTTTTAGCGACTTCAAAGCTGCTTATGATAGCATCCACCGCCAAGAGCTGATGATAGCGATGTCTGAATTCGGGATCCCGAACAAATTGATCCAGCTTTGCCAAGCTAAACAATACGTAGTGCAATGTACAAATGGGTTACAGCTGATCCGAGTTGTTTCAAACATGCGGATGGTTTAGACAAGGAGATGCGCTGTAATCTGACTTCTTCAACATAGTCCTGGAGCAGATAGTTCGCAGGGCAGGTGTAAGCACGGAAAACACTGTCTTCAACAAATCCACCCAGCTCCTAGGCTTTGCAGTCGACATAAACATCATCGGTCGATCGAAGAGAGCTGTGCTTGAGGTCTTCACAGCGATTGAAAAACAGGTGAATCTCGTTGGTCTTGAAGTGAATGAGGACAAAACAAGGTACATGTTATCAACACACAAAGCAATATCTGTCCACCGCCTAGGACAAAACGTGACTGTTGGTAGCAGCAATTTCGAGTTCAGTTCACCTACCTTGGAACAAACATCAATCGCACAAACGACACCTTAGTTAAGATACGAAGAAGAAGTGGATTTTTGTCTTCCGATTCCTTCGTTAAAGGCCCGAAGTAAGAGTTTTGCCAAGATAGCAAACGCAGAAGGAGCATTAAATCCACTATAAAATCTCAATATATAAAACATCAATCCATAATCAGCAAGTAAATACTTACGACCATGTCGCACGTCTTACTGCATCTCGAATAGAGACAACATACCGCTATCTTCTATAGAGTATCACTTTTGCATACAGAGTACATAAAGGAGCTTTTTCGAATAGGTATAATTGTTTTGAATCAAACGTGTTTTGTTTCAATTTTTCTTGGCACTTTGATGGCAAATGAAATTATTTGAAGATGCAGCATGTGGGTGTGACAGTGACAGCTTTTGTTGTTTTTATACAATGTTGACAATTGGCGATGACATTGCCCCGATACTACATAAAGAAGATAAATGGGTTACAATCAATTGTAAACATTAAGCCCAGGGGCGGTCGTGTGGTCGCGTCTCGAAACACATCGTGTGTATTGTCTTCTTAAGAAATGAGTTATGCATAATTATTATCTCTTGTGGCAATGAACAAATTTTCAATAGTTTGTGGTTTGCATACAATAAACAATTCTGTTTGCAATATGTAATTTTCAAGTGCAGTGTCTGTCTATGAGTCTCGGATTTTTTTTGCATTTTCAACACTTGACATAAATTCAAACTTTTCTAAATTTTCCATTCAAAATAACTGGTTTTGCCTCAGAATAAATTTTAATGAAGATTCTTTATGATGAAAAATGCTTGCTTCTCCCCGTTCTGACTTCTGAAATGACAAACAACCTGTTTAAGTTGCCAACTAATGTCAATCATAATTTATCAAATTGTCAGAAAAGGCAAGTTAAAGTTGAGTTTGAGTATGAAGTTAATTGGTATTGAGGAAGTTGTTTAAAGTAAAAGAAAAACAATAAAAAATTAACTGCACGAATTGCTAACACGTAACATTAAACACGTTTGAGATTTAATTGCAGAAGATAAATTTAAAACAAACAAATTTAAGTGATTGACTGACAGAAGTCTTGATGAAGAATTTTCGGTTGACTTAATTAAAAGAAGATGATTAATTGAGTGACGAACTCCAGTCGACGCGAAATACTAACATTTTAAGTTAACGAATATAGCTGCGAGCAATAAAATAGTAGTGGTTGCTTAAATTTAGTATACCTTTGAGTTGGCTAAAACAAAAACATTCAATGTTAAAGAGAAGAAAAATTCCCTTGTGTGTTCTTAAATAAAAACAAATTGATTTTTAAATCCAATTTTTTTTTTTTTAAATATGTTACACCACAACTTTCATGCACAACTTCACACCTCTTTAATGGTATAGTCTTCCAAGGTGACGTGAAATAACGCCAAATTTCAAATTTGGCTTTATTTCGTTTTTCAAAACGAAATACGACCAATTTGGCTTTATTTCAATTTATAAAAGAAATAAGACCAAAAATATAATGGAAGTAACCCCGAAAATTTTAATATTCGAAATCGGTGCAGGGAAATAACTTCACGGGAATCTGCTCCACTTTTTAAAGTGGAATAAATTTCCACTGCGAGGGAAACAACTGCAAAATTTTTCGATGGAATTATTTCCCAGCATGAAATTGAACTATACAGGTTTTTACGAGGAATGTTAGTAACTTATTATATTATAATTCAATCAAAATATGTGATAAATTCAACCAATTAATTGAATATGAACATAATTTTAGAAACTAAATATAATTATTTATTTTTTCGTACAATAATTATTTGGGACCTGTCCAGAAATAAAATTCGGGGTTTCTGACCTTCGTTATAAGCTTAAAACATTTTGTAAAACAATAAATTGAGTGGACAATTCTAAGTCTATGTGACCTAAAGGAAACTCTTCCCAATGCAAACGTTCTCCTGAACTGTGGTGTTCGGTTAGAGTAGAGCATTCTACAAGCTAACTGTACTTGAACCCAGTTTCATCTTATAGCATCTTTTTGTCACCTTAAACGAGCTGTTTCAATTACATTAACAGCTACATCAGGAAGACATTTTTGTACATTTTTGTATTGATGGGATGTTCAGTTTTCTTGCATCAAGTGGATGCAGATGTTAGTACTATCTTTGCAATACTAAACTTTAACTCAGTCTCATATTTCTTAAAATATTATTAGCTTGAACCAAAACATGTAGCTGGTACAGTACCTAATTACTAGCAAGCGAAGCGAGCGGAAAAAAATTTGCCCAAAAAAGAGAATCAATTTGGGGTGTGAAAATAAAAAAATTCGCGCGAATTGATTCTCTTTTTTGGGCAAAAATTTTTCCGCTCGCTTCGCTCCCAATCAAACCTAATCGATTTCGTATGTTCCAGATCGTCATCATCCTTAGACGAAAGTGAAAAATATGCTCTAGCTTGCATTACAAAGGTGCTTGGTGGTTCCTTTTCCAAAATAAAGGAAACGGCACCAGCCTTGAAAAATGAATTGATCTGTCAATTTTGTTGACAAATAGTATAGTATAGACCATTTATATGGTCCTTTGGATCTATAAGACCTTTTTAAATACATATATATTTTGTGGTTTAGTTTATAGACGTTTTTTTGTTTTATTTTAACAATGGACATTTTTTGTTTCCATATAACACCTAGTGACGAGTACAAATAAAGTTATAGATTCTCATAAAACACTTCTTTTTTCATATGGGACCAAAAGTCCCGATGGTAGATAAAATAAATCTAGGACTACTGACCCATAATAGTGACCCACATAAGTAGGACTTTGTGACTTCCGACCTAATTCTGCATAACTTCAAATTGAAATACTGCCAAATTGGTATTATTTCATTTTCTTAATCGAAATAAGGCCGAATTCGAAAAATTTGGCATTATTTCGTTTTTAAAAACGAAATAAAATTCTCGGCCTTATTTCGTTTGGCGATATTTCACTTCACCGTCTGCCAAGCGTGCTGAACTTCAACCCAAAGTTCGCTGTTGTTTTTTTGGCTAAGCATCCCATGCCGCTTTTTTAATATGTGCCCAGAGGTTTTAATAGGATTGAGGTCGGGAGATTGAGCTGGCCATGGCCAGTTATAAACTAAGTTTTTTCAAAATTTTATGTAATTAAGTACTAATTTAATTTTAAAAATTCAATGTTAATTTTTAGTCGAAAACAGAAAACCGGATGCAAAAATGTCTTTTCGTTTTTTAGAAATAAAAAAAAAAACCAGAACCACTTTTTTTCTAAGAAAATCTTTGTTTTTATTTTTACCTATCTCGACTTTTAGTTTTATTAATTCTAAGATTCTTTCCTCTATGATTGCGGGTTTTGCATGCTACGACTCGGGCACCTTCTATGGGATATCTTTCAGCGTATAGTCTTTCAGCTTTTCGATCTCGACCACTTTTGACATTGTTATGTGTTGATGAGTCAATATTTCAATTGGAAATGGTTGTTTACTAAATATGCGATGCCTTTTATTCACCTTTAGGTCTTTTCGTTGAAGAAAAATTGCGGTTTAATCATCTCAAGCTCCTAGCAGGTAGAACCCTTCACCGGCAGGGCAGGTGGCCGCAGCCCCAGGCATAATAAGAAAAAATTCAGGTCAGTTTTCAGTCGTTATCAATGAACAAAATGATTAATCCAGGGAAAATCCAATACTTTTCTACTTTATTGAAGCCTCATAAAATTCCAATTACAGAACAAATATTAAAAGAAAGATTAATGTTTTATAAATTAATAAAACTAAAATTCGGGATAGGTTAAAATAAAAACAAAGATTTTCTTAGAAAAAAGTGGTTCTGGTTTTTTTTTTATTTCTCAAAATCGGTAAGACATTTTTGCATCCGGTTTTCTGTTTTCGACTAAAAATTTACAATAGCATTGAATTTTTAAAACAAAATAAGTACTTAAACACATAAAATTTTGAAAAAACTTAGTTCAAAAATGATTTTTTTTGTTTTTTTTTTGTTGAAAATTTTGAGTTTTGAAAAAATTAATATTTCTTAAACTATTCGTTAAAACAATTTAATTGAAAAACACAATAAAAGAAGATGTTTCTGGCGTTCTTAAAAGGTACAACACGGTGTTGTAAGCGAAGCCGTTGATTTTTAATATTTTTTTTATAAAATAAGTCAATTTTTCGGAAAATTGCCCCTCCCGGCTAAACGGGGGAATAGAGGGGGGTCTTTTCCCCCCATACGATTTTTTTCTTGTCTCAACTCAACCTACACGCTCCAGCTTTTTGGCATAACGCTCGTGAATAACCCTGTATATTTGCAAAATAATATTTTTGTGCACAACTTTTTTTTCCAAAATACCTTATCTTGAAAACGGATCATGTTAAAAATCGAAATTGCACTATTAAAGTATTGAAGAATATTTAATTTAATTACACTTAAATATTCTTGAATACTGCATACCCAAATTAATTTTATGACATTTTTGAAAGAATTTCTATATACAAATTAATTAAAAAAAACCGCTCCACAGAATAAAAAAAAAAAAAAAAAAAAAAAAAAAAA
>CAKKXW010000003.1:26456945-26468956 GCA_920937365.1 Sphaerophoria rueppellii | reverse complement strand
CAATTTTGAATGAAGAGAAATTTCAATTAAAATCAGATTAGTGGTGTAATACATCGACTCTCTTCAGATAGCTCTAGCTGGTCATATGCGTTTTTTAAGTCTAGCCTAGAAAAATAGAGAGCACCCTTAAGCTTCGTCAAGAACGACTCGAAAGTGGGAAGCGGAAAGTTTTCTCTGAGGATTGCAGAATTAGCCCGCCTCATGTCAATACATAACCGAATATCCCTCGGGTGGCGAAATCCACCACTTACTGGTTCAATAATGTCCTGAGCCACTGCTTCGTTTAGCTTTTCCTCAACTTTATCTTCCAAAGTTGATGGGACACTACGGCATGGTTGTTGTATTGGTTTTACGCTTTTATCGATGAATAGGTGGATTTGAATATCCTTTATTTTTGGAAACGGCTGAAGACATTCAACTTGATTTACTCCTATCCCTAATCGAATTGCTGTTTCGCGCCCTAATAAAGACTGTCTCCCATTTCTGATAACGTAGAATGCCGAAATGAATTCGCAACGTTGGTCAACACCTATGGAGGCATCAAAAATGTGTACTTAACTTCCAACGTTTGATCCCCTGCATATGCTCTAAAAGCATGATCTGATGCGGTTCTTACATCTCCTAAGATCGCGGCGTTTTTCAGTCTTTCATAGTCTTTTTCTCCGATTAAGTTAAAACGTGATCCTGAATCAATTATCATTTGTAATTTTATGCCACCAATAAAACAGTCGATTATTTCACTCATTTCGGACATAAAGAAAGAGATGGGAAAAAGAAGAGCAGACATGACTCGTGGCGCAAGAAAAAGTGATATCAATATAGAAGACAAAGTGTTGTTGCTAAATGAAGTTCTACAAAATAAACTATCTACAGCTTTTGATCCAAGATCCAACAGAGTTTGAAGTTATCGAACGGTCTCCAAACGAAGTTGTTGTTCGCTCAAAAAGTGGGAAAGTAAGCAGACGGAATATTAGTCGAGTTAAGAAGATTCCGAATCCTCCGAAGATCGATTTAGTTGAAGAAAAGGATGATAACAATCCTGAATCTATTTCTTTGAATGAAAATACTTCCGCAAAGGAAAATAATGATTGTTCTGAATGTAAAAGCCCAATCAACAAGAAGTTAACATTAAAGCTTAAAAATTATGGAGGGATGTGGAGAACCATTAATTAAATATATTTATAATACATTTACATTATCATTGTAGTATTTATGAAATAAAACATTTAAGTTCTTTAAGCTTGACTGCTGGCTATGTCCTACCCACAAACCACAACGCGTACGTAATACGTAATACGTATACGCTACCCTAATCTCGTGTAAGTATTCTTCTTTCTTCATTCCAATTCACTTAGCTTCATACCATACCACCGAACCGAGCGGATCACAACCACAAGGAGTATTACAAGTGGTTTAGGCAATAGGTTTTGTTACGTTGCGTTACAATATTTACTTTATTTTAAGACCGAAAGTTTTTTTTACTAAAAATAAATTCCTTTATTTTTCTATGACTATACTCTCCCGACTCATTACATCTTTTTAGTGACTGATTAAAGGAGTAACGAAGTTAGATAGAATCAGAAGCACGAAGATCGGAAGAAGATTTCACGTCTCCAAAAAAATAAAAAATAAAAATAAAAACTGTGACCCGTTCAAGGAAGAGGCAGAATCAAATCAGCCTTGAGATGTGACTGCAAACTAAGAAGAAACAAAAAGAAATAAACTCCAAGCTATAAGCAAATGCAATATTACCATCATCAAGTTTGCCTCAGAAATGGAACAATATACAACCAGAAGGCTTGCGCCAATTTCTCAGCTCAACCCGGTGCCGGTGAACCCCACAGGTTCAATCACTAGTGTGAGGTAGATACGTGATAGATCTCTTCAACAGCTCCGAATAAAAAGGAAGAAGAAAAATCCACATTGTTTCGAACAGGCCGGCTGAATTGAATACTTAAGGTGGCGCTGCAGTCCGTTGTGGACTTGGTCCTCAATCAACAGTCTCTGCCGGCTAGCTCGGTCCTCAGCTAGTTGTCTCCAAATTTACACTCCAAAATGATTGAGGTCCTCTTCCACTTGAGTGCGCCACCTGAGTCGCGGTCTTTCTCTCCTCCTACGTTACTCGGGAATAGTGTCGAAGGCTTTCCGGGCCGGTCCATGCTTCTGCAGCATACAGAAAGACTGGGATGATGAGAGTGTTGTGCAGTTTAACCTTAGTTGTTCGAGATAGGGCTTTTCTACTCAATTGCTTTCTTAGCCCAAAGAAGCAGCGATTAGAAAGATACATTCTTCGGCTCGGTGCTGGTGTTATTGCCCGTGTTTATAGCGGAGCCTAGGTAGACAAACTCCTTTACTACCTCGAAGTTGTTTGCGTCTATTGTGACGTTCTGTCCAAGCCGTCGGTGTTGGGTGTCCTTCCTCGAAGACAGCATATACTTCGTTTTTCCCTCATTTACCGCTAAACCCATTTTTGCCGTTTCTGTCTCAATTCTCACAAAGGCGCCATTGACATCACGCTGTGTTCTTCCCATTATATCAATATCATCGGCATACGCGAGAAGTTGAACAGATTTCTTGAAGATTTTTTTGAAGTGCCTCTGGTGTTGATGTTGGAGTCCTGCACTATCTTCTCAAGAACGATGTTAAAGAAATCGCAAGAATCCTTTTTTGACGCCAAAAGATTCCGTAAGCTCGTTGCCAACCTTTTTGGAGCAGCATGAGTTCTCCATCGTCATTTTGCACAAGCGAACGAGCTTGGCAGGGACGCCAAAACTAGACATAGCTTTGTACAGTTCGTCTCTGTAGATGCTGTCATACGCGGCCTTAAAATCGATGAAAAGGTGGTGGGTATCGATTTGGAGTTCATAGGTCTTTTCCAGGATCTGTCGCAACGTGAAAATTTGGTCGATGGTTGACTTTCCTGGCCTGAAGCCACATTGATAAGGACCAATCAGATTGTTGACGAAAGGCGCCAGGCGTTCACATATTACGGCAAGGAGGATCTTGTAGGCGATATTAAGTAGACTTATTCCTCTGTAGTTGGTGCAGTTTAGAGGATCTCTCTTTTTCAGGATCGGGCAAACAATGCTGAGGTTCTATTCATTGGGCATGCATTCCTCTGACCATATCTTACAATCCATCTGCTCCAGTGGCAGATTTCAGCAGTGATATTGCGGTTTTCACTTCTTCTTGGTCAGGTTCACGGAATTGTTGGCTATCATCGTGTCCGATGATCTCTGCAGGCATCGGTTCTTGCTCGATGACCTTGAGCCAGCTGTTTAACCTTCTGATAAAACCACCGAACTTCTTTCCTGATGTTGGCTCCCTCAACTTCCTCCATCGGACGCTTCTCATGCTCTCTCTTTTTTCTCCTGAGAAGCTGGCGTTCCTTTCTCCTCTTTCGCTAGAACTCACAAGCAGCTCTTGTCCTTCTATGCAGCGCCGCTTTGTATTCCTCCTGCTTGGCTGCATGTGCCTGCCTGCATTCTTCGTCAAACCAGGGGTTTCACTTTGGTGGTTGTGTGGAACCCATCACATTAGAGGCGGCATCTCTTGCTGCTCTCTGGCAATGTTGCCACGATACTTGGAGTTGGCGGCCTAGGACTCCTTAAGAGGTAACTTGACACTCGATCAGAAAAGGATCTGGCTATCTCTTGCGATTGTAGCCGCCCGACGTCGAATTTTCTTGAAGCATTTCCTAGTTTTGGCCGTTGTCGGGATATTCGTAGCACTACCTTGACTAAGACGAGGTAGTGGTCTGAGTCGATGTTAGCACCTCGGAAAAATTGGACATCTAAAATGCTGGACAACGAAGTATATGCTGTCTTCGAGGAAGGACACCCAACACCGACGGCTCGGGCAAAACGTCACAATAGACGCGTATAACTTCGAGGTAGTAGAGGAGTTTGTCTACCTAGGCTCCGCTATAAACACGGGCAATAACACCAGCGCCGAGATCAGACGAAGAATAACTCTTGCTAATCGCTGTTTCTTTGGGCTTAGAAAGCAATTGAGTGGAAAAGCCCTCTCTCGAGCAACTAAGGTAAAACTGTACAACACACTCATCATCCCAGTCCTGCTGTTTGGTGCAGAAGCATGGACCCTGACAAAATCGGATGAAAGTGCCTTAGGCTGTTTCGAGAGGAAAGTTCTTCGGGTTATCTTTGGCCCCGTGTGCATTGAAGGGGAATGGCGAAGAAGATACAACAGCGAACTTTACGGGTTGTACAACGACATGGACCTAGCCAGAAGGGTCAAGGTCCAGAGACTCAGATGGCTCGGTCATTAAGAGCGAATGGACACCAATGCTCCGGCCCGGAAAGCCTTCGACACTATTTCCGAGGGACGTAGGAGGAGAGGAAGACCGCGACTCAGGTGGCGCACTCAAGTGGAAGAGGACCTCAATCAACTCGGAGTGCAAAACTGGAGACGACTAGCCAAGGATCGAGCTAGCTGGCGGAGCCTGTTGATTGAGGCCCAAGTCCACAACGGACTGTAGCGCCACCTTAAGTAAGTAAGTAAGTAAAATGCTGGATAAGTGCCTTCCGTCGATCGCAATGTGATCAATCTGGTTGACGGTTGATTGATCAGGAGATCTCCATGTACCGTTGTGGATGTTGAGATGTGGAAACCAGGTGCTTTCGACCACAACATTTCGCCCTGCAGCAAAATTGATCAACCTGAATCTGTTATTGGAAGTGGTGTCGTGCAGGCTGTGTGTTCCACCAAAGATGTCCTCTTTTCCCAGCTTTGCGTTAAAATAGCCGAGGACGATTTTAATGTCAAAGCTAGGCCATTGCTCCTATGTTTTGTCGAGGAGCTTGTATAACATGTCTTTGGTGTCTTCCTTCTTCGTGTTCGATGGGAGTGCCTTGGTGGGAACACTCCTTCGTTGTGGGGTAAAACAGGTAACAGCCTGTTAAATTAAAAACTTAAAAAAGCATTTATTAAACATTTTACTTTGCCCTTGTCGCTTACAAGGGAATTTAACATTAATCCAGCTCGACCAAGACTATAAAAGTCAAAAAGAGATAAAACTTGAATTTTGGATATTAGTTGCAGTGACAAAAGATTTCAATGTTATTTATATAACCCAAGTTCTCTTGCTTGCTATTCTAAATTTGATGAACAGCACGATTTCTTAACCTTATATTATGTCAATCCAACTTCATCTACGTCAAGTCAGCTAAGTGCACACAAAAATATCTTGCAGTTCTATAACCCCGTTCGATGGACTGCTTCAAACTTCAAAATTAAAATTAAAAAACACTCCCTCTTCTTCCTCCTTCTCCCTTGATTGAGGATGTGAACTAAAATAAAATTGACACAAGATTTCGGCCAATTAAGAATTTCCAGGAATTAAGGTTGAGGAAATCTCTCAAAGATTTCATTGCTTTTGCTTCAAAACACTGATGAAGGGCTCCAAAACTACACGAGCACAGAGATAACCCCTTTGGTCTGAATTTAGCTGTTCCATATAGTAATTTATCAAATCCAAAATTAATTGGCAAAATTTTGTGAGAAGATTTGTTGACGTTTATTTTTGATTATGAATGAAATGATGCTTGAATCAGGTGCGTTGCTCGTAGGGGGTGAAGGGAACTTTGATGTCATGACTCTGTGATCAGTGGTGTAGGCCGAGAGGTACCTCGTTCCATAGGAATAAAATATTCAAAACATTGTCTGTCAGTTCGTTGAAACATCTCGCGTTCATCCTTTTATTTTTATTTTAAGAAGAGAACAAATAAATCAGAAAATATTCGGTCACCCTACCAACATAGAAAATATGATGCAACGTCACTGTATTTCACAAAAATGAACACAAAAACTGCTTGGAAATGTAAATCGGGATCGCTTTATGAGAGAGTATGCAAGAAGTCAACATTTTGAATGACATCTCTGAATGAAAACAAACATTTTTAAATGCACAAGCGTGCGACTGTTCCTGAGTTACGTTGACAAAAAGCCAATCCAGATGCAAATATCCGCCACCGAAGGGGCTAGATCAAGATTGGATGGGATTCATTGAAATATCTGCACTCATGAGGAACCGCACCAAGGCTACACGTCCAAGGCAAGATGGCAATAGCTCACAAAAATCTTCTCCTTTTTTTTCTGACAGACAGACAACTTGACTACCAAAGATCAAAATGACGAAATTTGTGACTTAAAAAAACGAAGTATGAAAGACGTATGTAAAAATGAATGTGAGCAAGTGGGAGCAGATGAAGTTGATGGATAAAAATAACTCCAACAAGTCTTAAAGAAGGCTTTTGTTGTTTGTCTTTTTTTTCTTATGGGGGCGAACGGAAAAAGATTTATGAAAGCAAAAGCAAACAAACCATTTTGACGTTAGTTTTTGAGTTTGCTACGAGAGGTCGAGGGTTGAGTGCAGTGGGTGTGTATTTTTGTTTTATTTTTTCCAAAATAATTAAAAATAAAAATCCATAATTTCACTAAAAAAAGTTGAAGTTTGAGGAAGAATATGCGAACCAGATGGTTGCTTGAGCGGCTGAGGAAGAACAAAATGTGTATATGTATAATGTGTTAATGCACATTAATGCGAACCTACTTAATAAGAAATAAGCATAGGAACTCAGTTAACAATATTTTTATCGGAAAGAGGATTATCAATCCATTATTAAAGCGGTCGGAAAACGAAGAAGACATAAGACGAGAAAACAGCAAGCCAAACATTTTCGCTTGCAAACATGATGGAAAACAAAACATCTTTGACAAACACCAGACAAACAATAGAATCCAATAGGAAAAACCTTCCCGATGCCTCATGAGACAGAAGATAAAATTTCATCATCGCTAATAAAGCAATCTTTAGAGGACTCCATATTCCTTAGGTCATCCAATTTTTTTGATTTTCTTTCAGAGATCTGATGCAACTTACTTACTTACTTACTTATCCGACTCACAATCCATGAAGGATCTCGAGAAACTGCTTCTTCTATTGGGAACGGTCCCTCGCAAGCACTCACAGTCGCCTAAACCAAACACTCTGGCATCCACAGTACCGTACCGTAGGTTCGGTCTTCCTTTTAGTCTCGATCCTAGGGGCTGGGATGAGAAGACTTTCTTGGTTGGAGCGCCGTCATCCATTCGCTCGAAGTGGCCGAACCAAAGTAGTCGTCTTTTCTTGGATTGCTGCACTACATCCACATCTTGGTACAGCTCGTACAGATCTCGGTTATATCTTCTTCTCCATTGTCACATACGGACCGAAAATCTGTCGAAGAATTATTCTTTCGAAAGTGCCCAGTATCAATTCCCCTTTTTACTTATCGTTTAGCACTCGGCGTCACCGTAAAGTAGGACTGGTGAAATCAAAGTTTTGTATAGCAGACACTTTGTCTTTCGAGTGAGGACTTTTGAACCCAGTTGTTTTGCCAAACCGAATTAGCAACGGTTCGCAATGATAATTCTTCGTTTAGCCACACTGGTACGTGTCGAATATTGTGTTGCAGGACGGTTTAAGACGCCCACACAGTACGTTGGATAATATTTTGTATGCAACATTAAGCAGGGGTATGCCTCGGTATTTTTTGCACGACATAGGATAGCCTTTTTTGATGGGGCAAATGGAACTTATCGACCAGTCAGTGTGCATTACACTTTGGGAATGGCCTGGTGGATGCGGTTCATCAAAACACCTCCTCTATATTTAAAGCGTTCCGCAGGTATGCCATCCGACCCGGCGGACTTGTTATTTTTTGCTTATCTTTCGTCATTTGCTCGCTCGACAATAACCGCATTCAGCAGCTGTTGGAAATGCTGCTTGACAACATCTAAAATTTCCTGTGCCTGTGCTTCGGTGACTAGGTTTTCTTCCCGGTCTGAAACCAGAAGGTAATTGCTCCCACCTTTTAAAGAAACGCAAGCCCCCCGACTCTTCTAGATCCGAGAAACTGCTTATGCTCTTTTCTTCTTTCGTATGGTCTTTTTCTCATTTCTCCTTTTTGTTCAGTACTCTTCTCTTATTGCTCTTGTTTTCTGTTGCAGCATCTGCAAACGTCAAGATATTGAAACGTCTCTCGTTTCAATAACGCGCATTAATCATCATACCACGGGTTCTTTTCGGGGGTTTGCTGGTAAATTATGGTGTTCTCGGCTCAGTTTTAATTATTTCGCGATATTGGTTCCACAAGGTGTTGAGGTGATATTTGGGAGGACGGCGGAGAGTCGCTCACTCAGGCGCTCACTATAGTCTCTGGCGTTCTTCGGGGTGCTAAGGCAATCGATGTTGAACTTCTTTATTTGGTTGGGGCTTTTTTTGGCATTTGGTAATCGTGCTCCAAACTTAGCCCCTACCAGAAAGTGGTCAGAGTCGACATTTGCTCCGTGGAAAGTGCGCACAATGTCGGATAAATGTTTTTCGTTGATCAGCACATTGTTGATTTGCTTGGCGCATTGACCATCCGGTGATCGTCGAGTTTTTGTGTAGATCTTTATTCTTAGAAACCAAGGGCTACTTATCACCGTATTACGAGCTGCAGCAAGGTCTATTAGTCGGAAGCCGTTATCTGTTGTTACTTCGTGGAGGCTGTATGCTCTTCAACTAATCCGCCAAATGTCTTCCTTCCCAATTTTAGAATTTATTTTTAATTTTGACGTCAAACTCTGGACAGGCTCCATAGGCTCTCTCCAGGAGGTCGTTAAAATCCTCCTTGCTAGACTCATCAGCTTCATCGGTAGGGGCGTGTGCACATATTATACTGATGTTTTGTAGTGTGGCCTTGATGCGTATTACAGCCAAGCTAGTGGTCGCTTCGAAATCCATGATTTTCGATCCAAGCCGATTTCCCACGACGAACCGCATCCAAATATATGCATTCTTCGATGAAAACTGTAATACTTGTTAGGTTAGGTTAGGTTTAGGGGCTGACATTTGATGTTTTTACCGTCACACTTAGATCAATACAGATCCATTGTGATACCCGCGAGTATTGATTGCTACTCAAGCTTTTAAGAAAAACCTATGTGTTCAGTTAGTCAAGCCATTTAGAGGCCTTGACGAAGTTCAGGTTGCTAGTACCTGGCGTACTAGAGAGTTCTTCTAAATCCCCGAAGAAAAAGTTGCCAAGCAGTTTCTTTCTTTGGTAGGAAAGTGGTGGACAGTGACACAGAAAGTGCGAAGGGTCTTCATGCACCTCCTCGTCACCGCATCCTCTGCATAGATCATCTGAACTGATTCTCATCTTTTTCATATGATAATCTAACAGATTATGTCCGGTGATAATGCTTACAAGAGATCGAAGTGATGCCTTGTGTAGCTGCATAATTTTTCCCGTTCTTTGTTTGTTAAAACAGGGCCAGATCTTTCTTGTTGTGCCGCAGGTGTCAAGAAGATTCCACCATTCATCGGCCTTGATAGTTATTCTTTTTGAGATTTCCTGTTTTAAATAGCAGGTAGGGGTGCTAACTTTCTGAGCTTGGCTTACGTCAAGCATTGACCAAGATTAGGGTCAAGTAATAGTATCTATATGTATGTCACAATTTTTTCCTTTTCAGATCTTTTCCATCGTATTTTCTAGACCGCAGTAACGTCTGTCTTAAAGGTACTGTGTGAGGACAGATTCAAGTTTTTGAGTTGCACCTGGAGTGTAGAGTGGTCTTACATTCCAGGAACAAATTCTCAATGAGTAGTTCGTTGTCGCTCCCTGTCTGGTTACCATAAGAGGGGGTCATTGTCCGAGGCTCTGCCTATCTCTTACATAACTCCATTTTTTTTACTGTGGAGGGATTTTTAGCCCCGCGTACTAACCTATATTAGTTTGTCTTACAAAAATTCATTACAACAGTAATCGAAAACTGCTTCCCGGTTCTCGGCAATGAACTGTCGAATTTATTGTTTGTTAATATTACCACTGAGCCCTGTCTTTGACCCACCCAATAGATCAAAGCATAAGACAACTGTTTATGGTGACAATTGTGAAATTATCGGTTGAGTTGCGAGCTCCTGCCAGTGAGCATCAATACCCCACTGAATGATAATGAACACTCCAAGGGAGAGGATCGAAGAATAAACTGAGTCAAGTCAAAATCAGACTAGAAGTGAACGGTTGAAGGTTGAGCAATTGCTCCTGTAATCAGTCGGAGAAGCCCCGTAGTGTTTATCGAGAGGGCGGAGCGTTTATCGAGGGGGGCGGTGTGTTTTGTTCAGTTTTTATCGTATGTCCGCTCCTGAATTTCGTCGAACAAAATAAATAAACTGTAAGCTGACGGAGAATAGAGAGTATTATAAAAGTTTGAGTCCACTAGCTTTTGGGTATGCTTGATCGGAAGAAAGCCTATTCCACGAGAGGAATCTCAGTATCGTATTCTCAATTTCATGAAAGTAGATCCCTGAACAGCACCAAATATAATGCATCGATCTCATATGCTCACGCTGTTCTATTACGATCGGGGAAAAAAATCTGGAATGCATTATTTGATGTTAAAAATCGTAGAACAAATTATTGTGCAAAACTCACACGTCAATAACAGAGGAACAGATCCGCGGATGACTCTAACATAATTTGAAGAACACATCATGATGTCAGAGGGGTGCGTTTGTGAGCCTTAAGATATGAGCCAAGAAGATTGGTTGATGAGAATGAAACTTAGTTAAAGATGTCAACACCTGATATCGAGTGACGTTTTTCAAAAAACTTCACTATAAAGAGTTTTTACAAAGAGGTAGTTAAGGGCTTCTATATAAGAAGGAAATTGAGTAGTAGAGCCCTCTTTCGTGCAACGAAAGTTTAACTTGATAAGACCCCCACGAAAACGTTCCTCGTGTTTGGTTCGGACATCAGCTTGATCCTTATTATCAACTGCTGAAAATGATTCAGGTCACTTCGACATAACAAATATTTTCGTGATATTATTGATCCCCTCACCATGAACGGAAGAACTGTGTGGACAGCAACACACATCTAGATAGAAAAATTAAGGTTTAACGAGCAAATGGACATTAGTGCTCTGTCCTCTGGTCTTCGTGTTTTACCCAGTCCATGATAAAATGAACATTTTAATAGTCTCTTTGAACAAGGAATACCTCCATTATTGCACATGGTTTATAGTTCACTTTCCTCTTCCTAATGTCGTTTTTTTGCAACCCTTAGTTAAACTACCTCAAATTTCTTCCGTATTCCGGCGTTGTGTTGGTTTTCTGTTTGGTTTTCATTCATCATTCCAGCTAGTTGGAAGAGACATTAAATTATCAATTAAGCTGCCTGAGGCCTGACCCAACAAAAAGCTAATTATAAATTATCAGAACATAGCCCACAACTGCTTCCGCAAAACTATTTATCAATGCGATTCGACATGTGTGGAGGATATGAAGTGCTATATTGCCAACGGCTGTTATGGTAATTCTGCCTTCCCAAAAGAAAAACGCTCAACATATGAATTATAATTTATGCATAATTTGTGCGAGTTTATTAACCAAAAGGAAAAATCGACGATGCATGCGTGGTTCCGTAGAGAACTAACTGTACCGCACCAATGCTTTGAATGTTCTTCATGCCCAATGGCGAAGTATCGCGAATTTCCAACTGCCATTGGCCATAGGGATTTTCCGACCATGTTGCCACCGACATGAATGGCCAACTGTCAAAGCAGTTTCCAGCAAAATTGTCACGAGGTCTTCTATCAAGAATTGTTGTGCGTGTGCCCGATGGCGATGACAGAAATAATTCCAATGCACCGCGGTGTTGACATGTAGCGGTGATGATGACTTGAACGTGCTCAAGTTTTCGGATTTTGGTGCCAGTGTAGGTGAAGATTATTTTTGTGGAGTTCGATGGGGTTTGATTTGGTAGGAGTGAACCTGTTGCAATTATTTTCCATTTGATTTCGGTAAGTTGTTTTGTGCTGGGGAATATTTACCATAAATCTTGTCAATTTTATGTTTTGCAACTGTTTTCCATTTTTGAGCTAAGGTGACAAAAGCGTCAGCATCCATTAAACCGAAACCGAGTTTAGTGCTATACACCAGTCCTGCTCCATTTTTTTGCCAA
>CAKKXW010000003.1:26436286-26456445 GCA_920937365.1 Sphaerophoria rueppellii | reverse complement strand
CCTATGTCGTGCAAAAAATACCGAGGCATACCCCTGCTTAATGTTGCATACAAAATATTATCCAACGTACTGTGTGGGCGTCTTAAACCGTCCTGCAACACAATATTCGACACGTACCAGTGTAGCTTAACGCCAGGCAGAACAACGATAGACCAAATATTCACACTGAGGCAGATCCTGAAAAAGACCAACGCATTTCAAGTCGAAACCCACAATCTTTTCATCGACTTCAAATCTGCTTATGATAGCATCCACCGCCAAGAGCTTAGATAGCGACGTCTGAATTCGTGATTCCGAATAAACTGATCCAGCTGTGCCGCATGACGCTAAACAATATGCAGTGCAGTTTCAAACATTCGAAGTGCTTAGACAAGGATGCACTGTCATGTGATTTCTTCAACAAAGTTCTGGAGCAGATAGTGCGCAAGGCAGGTGTGAGCACGGAAAACACTTTCTTCGACAAATCCACCCAGCTTCTATAGTCTCTGCGGACGACGTTGATATCATCGGTTGATCCTAGAGAGGTGTGCTTGGGGCTTTCGGAGCGATTGAAGAGCAGGTGAAACTCGTTGATCTTGAATCAAATGAGGACAAAACAAAGTAAATGCTATCATCTATCAACAAACAAAGCAACATCTGTCCACCGCCTAGGACAAAACGTCACTGTTGGTAGAAGCAATTTCAAGGTAGTTAAGGAGTTCACCTACCTTGAAACAAACATCAATCCCACAAACAACACCTTATTGGAGGTCCGACGAAGAATTACCATGGTGAACCGCTGCTAATTCGGTTTCAAAAACAACTGGGTTCAAAAGCCCACACTCGAAAGACAAAGTGTCTGCTATACAAAACTTTGATTTTACCAGTCCTACTCTACGGTGACGCCGAGTGCTAAATGATAAGTAAAAAAGGGGAATTGATACTGGGCACTTTCGAAATAATAATTCTTCGACAGATTTTCGGTCCGTATGGTACAATGGAGAAGAAGGTATAACCGAGATCTATACGAGCTGTACCAAGATGTGGATGTAGTGCAGCAATCCAAAAAAAGACGACTACTTTGGTTCGGCCACTTCGAGCGAGGTGACGTGAAATAACGCCCGACGAAATAAGGCCCCATCTTAAAAGGGGCCTTATTTCCACGTTGAAATTGAAATAACACCCGGCGGGCCTTATTTCAATTGCATTATGGAAATAAAGCCGCATTTTACATGGAAATAAGGCCGCATTTACAAAACACATAAGAAAACTTAAAATAGGGCCTGCTTTCCATGCCAACTTGGAAATAAGACCCCCTTTTACCGCTGTTAGCTAGCTCTTAAACAGAGATTTACTCTCAATTGCACCAATATGCTTAACAATAACTGTTGTTTAAATGTGAAGAACATCTCTTTCATGATCTGTGTATCAGTTGTTTATGAAAAAGTGCAGTGATAAGTGCTCCATTTAAAAGAAAAAAAGAAGTGTTTTGAAGAGTAAATGATGGAGAACAATTTTTTGATTATTTGCAAAATTTCAAAGTTTTAAAAAATTTTAACGGCGCAGTGTCATAAGTTCGTAAGTCATAAGTCCGTAAAGGACTTTAGACCCACTTAGGTGGATCAAATCTTCATAAATCGATTATGAACTTATAACCCACGTAAATGAGTCGAAAGTACGTCAAAATTTCTCATGGAATTGTGACCCCAGCTTACGGCGAGTGAAATCGAGTTTTTATTTTTGTTGCTTATTCCGAGCAGTTGAGGGAAATAACTCCACGGGAACTAACTATACTGAGGGATTTAGTTTCCTCTAATTGAAGATTTGGTCCACTTTTGTAGAGTGTGGTTAGTTCCCATGTACGGTGGGAATTAAAGTCCTTAATGATTTATTGGTTCTAATTCTCTTCGAACGTGAAATGAACTGCCATATTAGCCGAGACAAACTTAAATAAGAATTAAAGTACATACTGAGCAATGTTTTTCGTAAAATTAAAATTAATTTCATATATATTCAGTAATCGAGTTTTTAAGACTCTGATTTTTTGTTTTTAATCAAATGACCGTAAACATTCAGAAACTCAGTCATACCGAATTCAGTTCTCAACACTCTGAAAATAATGAAAAATCGTCCGATCTTTTTTATTAATATCATAGCTTATTTTAGTTGTCGAGCAAATAATTTTTCTAAGCTTTTACTGTTTCGTTCTATTTGAAAAAGTAACCACTACACAATTACACATCCTGTAATGCATAGAAAATTAGCAGATGCTGCATGTCAATGATTCATTTTGAGCATCTTTTTTTTATTTCGATTGAGGATGAGGATATAATGATAAAAAAGATTTAAGATCGATTTGGTTAGATTGCGAGCGAAGCGAGGGGAAAAAATTTTGCCCAAAAGAGAATCAATTTGGGGTGTGCACACCCCAAATTGATTCTATTTTGGGCAAATTTTTTTCCGCTCGTTTCGCATTCTTGTAATTATAGGATGCCCTACTCCCACCGAACTTTGACATCCCATTGTGCAGAAGAACGTTTTATTTTTTTCAAAATTAAATAGATTACTTTTACCAACTAAAAGGGTCGATAACAGAAAAGTGTGGACATTTTTTGTTTGACCATCAAAAAGAAAAACATTTTTGACCAACCAACCCACCTAAGTGGGTTAAAAGCCCTAAACGGACTTATGACCTACGGACTTATGACACTGCGCCAATTTTAACTCTCAAAAACTGAGCTTCAAAAGTGATTTACCTTTGAAAACTTTTTAGCATTGTATTTTGAAACTCAGTTTTTTGAGAGTTAAAATTTTTGAAAACTCGACTATTAAGGCTTTGCAACTAATCAAAAAAATCGAAGCTTAGCTTAAAAAACGAAATAAGGCCCCACGGGCTTTATTTCGTACTTGCAATGGAAATAAGACCCCAACCCTTTTCGTCGGGCGTTATTTCACGTCACCTTCGAGCGAATGGACGACGACGCTCCAACCAAGAAAGTCTTCTCATCCTAGCCCCCAGGTTCGAGACTAAAAGGAAGACCGAACCTACGGTACGGTACTGTGGACGCCAGAATGTTTGGTTTAGGCGACTGGGAGTGCTTGCGAGGGACCGTTCCCGATAGAAGACAGCAGTTTCTCGAGATCCTTCATGGATTGTGAGTCGGATAAGTAAGTAAGTAAGTAAGTTGCATCAGATCTCTGAAAAAAAAAATCAAAAAAATTGAATGACCTAAGAAATATGGAGTCCTCTACAGATTCCTTTATTAGCGATGATGAAATTTTATCTTCTGTCTCATGAGGCATCAGGATGGTTTTTCCGATTGGATCCTATTCTTTGTCTTGTGTTTGTCAAAGATGCTTTGTTTTCCATCATGTTTGCAAGCGAAAATTTTTGGCTTGCTGTCTTCTCGTCTTATGTCTCCTTCGTTTTCCGCCCGCTTTAATAATGGATTGATAATCCTCTTTCCGATAAAAATATTATTAACTGAGTACGCATTAAACATGTAAAAGTCCATTAGTGTGCATTATCAAATTATACATGTACACATTTTGTTCTTCTTCAGCCTCTCAAGCAACCATCTGGTTCGCATATTCTTCGTCAAACTTCAGCTTTTTTAGTAAAATTATGGATTTTTATTTTTAATTATTTTGGAAAAAATAAAACAAAAATATACACCCACTGCACTCAACCCTCGACCTCTCGTAGCAAACTCAAAAACTAACGCCAAAATGGTTTGCTTTTGCTTTCATAAATCTTTTTCCGTTCGCCCCCATAAGAAAAAAAAACAAACAACAAAAGCCTTCTTTAAGACTTGTTGGAGTTATTTTTATCCATCAACTTCATATGCTCCCACTTGCTCACATTCATTTTTACATACGTCTTTCATACTTCGTTTTTTTTAAGTCAAAAATTTCGTCATTTTGATCTTTGGTAGTCAAGTTGTCTGTCTGTCAGAAAAAAAAGGAGAAGATTTTTGTGAGCTATTGCGATCTTGCCTTGGACGTGTAGCCTTGGTGCGGTTCCTCATGAGTGCAGATATTTCAATGAATCCCATCCAATCTTGATCTAGCCCCTTCGGTGGCGGATATTTGCATCTGGATTGGCATTTTGTCAACGTAACTCAGGAACAGTCGCACGCTTGTGCATTTAAAAATGTTTGTTTTCATTCAGAGATGTCATTCAAAATGTTGACTTCTTGCATACTCTCTCATAATGCGATCCCGATTTACATTTCCAAGCAGTTTTTGTGTTCATTTTTGTGAAATACAGTGACGTTGCATCATATTTTCTATGTTGGTAGGGTGACGGAATATTTTCTGATTTATTTGTTCTCTTCTTGAACTAAAAATAAAAGGATGAACGTGAGATGTTTCAACGAACTGACGGACAATGTTTTGAATATTTTATTCCTCTGAAACAAGACCAACGCCACAGGTCACAAAGTCATGTCATCAAGGTTCCCCTTACCCCCAACGAGCAACGCACCTGATTCAAGCATCATTTCATTCATAATCAAAAATAAACGTCACCAAATCTTCTCACAAAATTTTGCCAATTAATTTTGGATTTGATAAATTACTCTATGGAACAGCTAAATTCAGACCAAAGGGGTTATCTCTGTGCTCGTGTAGTTTTGGAGCCCTTCATCACTGTTTTGAAGCAAAAGCAATGAAATCTTTGAGAGATTTCCTCAACCTTAATTCCTGGAAATTCTTAATTGGCCGAAATCTTGTGTCAATTTTATTTGAGTTCACATCCTCAATCAAGGGAGAAGGAGGAAGAAGAGGGAGTGTTTTTTAATTTTAATTTTGAAGTTTGAAGCAGTCCATCGAACGGGGTTATAGAACTGCAATATATTTTTGTGTGCACTTAGCTGACTTGACTTGACGTAGATGAAGTTGGATTGACAAAATAAAAGGTTAAGAAATCGAGCTGTTCATCACATTTAGAATAGCAAGCAAGACAGCTTGGGTTATATAAATAACATTGAAATCTCTAGTCACTGCAATCAAATTCCAAAATTCAAGTTTTAGATATATCTTTGAATTTTTAAGTCTTGAAGAGGTCGAACTGGATTAATGTTTAATAAAGGCTATTTTTAAGTTTTTAATTTAACAGACTGTTACTACTTATTGCCCAACAACAAAGGAGTGTTCCCACCAAGGCACTCCCATCGAGGGACAGCAGCGAATGAATTTCTTTTTTGGCATTAACGGAGGCGCCTCCAGTTCCAGTTAGGCCGAACTACTTGGTGAACACCTTTACGGGCTACTTCGACTTATTTGAAGCCCAGGCCGTGAAAGGAGCGGTTTTTCCGGCTATTGCACTTAAAGTCACATCAAGTGCCTGGTACTCCAATTTGGGAGGTGTAGGTCAAGTCACTTTCCAACTACGTAGAACAGGACAACGATTTTCTGATATGCACGTGGAATGTTAAGTCCGTTAATAGACCGCATGCCGAACAGTTAGCGGAGACCGCCTCAACTGCTGCAAAGCGGACATTACCGCTATCCAGGAAATGCGATAAGATGGACCGGACAAAAGAAGGATGAGAAACTGCGACATTTACTATGGTGTTTGTTACCGAGAGCAACAACAGCGACTCTTTGGATGCGGGTTCGTTGTGGGAAGCAGACTTAGGCAAAAAGTCTTGAGCTTCAAATGCGTGAGCGAACTCATCACGACAATCCGAATCAAGGCTTAATTCGGCAACATTAGCCTAAGGGCGACACCAAAGACAAATTCGACAAGCACTTCGACAAAACACATGAGCGATGGCCTAGCTATGACATTAAAATCGTCCTCGGCTATTTTAAAGCAAAGCTGGGAAAAGGAAAAGAGGACATCTTTGGTGGAACAGTCGGAAAACACGGCCTGCACGACACCACTTCGAATAACGGATTTAGGTTGATCAATATTGCTGCGGGGCGAAATGTTGTGGTAGCAAGCACCTGGTTTCCACATCTCAACATCCATAAAGGTATACGGAGATCTCCTGATCAATCATTCGTCAACCAGATTGATCACATTGCGATCGAAGGAAGGCACTAGTCCAGCATTTTAGATGTTCAAATTTTCCGAGGAGCTAACATCGACTCAGACCTCGTCGTAGCCAAGGTAGTGCTACGAATATAACGACAACGGCCAAAACAAGGAAACGCTGACGTTGGACGGCTACAATCACAAGAGATCGCCAGATCCTTCTCTGATCAAGTGTCAGGTAACCTCTTAAGGAGTCCTTTACTGCCAACATCAAGTATCAAAGTGAAACCGTCCAATACCAACTTGAAGATATTGAACGGTTCGAAAGAAAGTTTGGAGGGAGAAGACGATTCGCCTTTTTTTGGGATTGGCTGGACAAAAGCTGTTTTCCAACTGCTCTGAAAGAGCCCAGAAGAATAGGATAGATGGAGAACCTTACGGTTTTGCCAGTGTGGAAAAACACCTCTTGAAAAACTATTTGTCCCATGGAATCACTGACCTGCTCAAGCACTATGGGAACCATGACCCTCTCTGGCAGCGAGCGAAGAGTTAGAGGCGAACTGCCTATCAAACTAGTTAGCTTTCACGAGAAAGAGCAAGAATTCTTCATATTTTTTTTTTACAAATGACACCGGAACTTCGTGCTTCTGATTCTATCGAGGTTTGTTACTCCTTTAATCAGTCACTGAAAAGATGTAATGAGTCGGAGAGCATAGCATTCAAAAATACAGGAATTTTTTTTTTAGTAAAAAAAAACTTTCGGTTTGAAAATAAAGTAAATATTGTAACGCAACGTAACAAAACTTATTGCCTAAATCAGTAAACCACTTGTAATACTCCTTGTGGTTGTGATCCGCTCGGTTCGGTGGTATGAAGCTAAGTGAATTGGAATGAAGAAAGAAGAATACTTACACGAGATTAAGGTAGCGTATACGTATTACGTACGCGTTGTGGTATGTGGGTAGGACATTGCCAGCAGTCAAGTTTAAAGAACTTAAATGTTTTATTTCATAAATACTACAATGAAAATGTATTATAAATATATTTAATTAATGGTTCTCCACATCCCTCCATAATTTTTAAGCTTTAATGTTAACTTCTTGTTGATTGGGCTTTTGCATTCAGAACAATTATAGTTTTCCGTTGCGGATGTATTTTCATTCAAAGAAATAGATTCAGGTTTGTTATCATCCTTTTCTTCAACTAAATCGATCTTCGGAGGATTCGGAATCTTCTTCACTCGACTAATGTTCCGTCTGCTTACTTTCCCACTTTTTAAGCGAACAACAACTTCGTTTGGAGACCGTTCGATAACTTCAAACTCTGTTGGATCAAAAGCTGTAGATATTTTATTTTGTAGAACTTCATTTCGCAACAACACTTTGTCTCCTATATTGATATCACTTTTTCTTGCGCCACGAGTCATGTCTGCTCTTCTTTTTCCCATCTCTTTGTTTATAATGTCCGAAATGAGTGAAATAATCGACTGTTTTATTGGTGGCATAAAATTACAAATGATAATTGATTCAGGATCACGTTTTAACTTAATCGGAGAAAAAGACTATGAAAAACTAAAAAACGCCGCGATCTTAGGAGATGTAAGAACCGCATCATATCATGCTTTTAGAGCATATGCAGGGAATCAAACGTTGGAAGTTAAGTACACATTTTTGATGCCTCCATAAGTGTTGACCAACGTTGCGAATTCATTTCGGCATTCTACGTTATCAGAAATAGGAGACAGTCCTTATTAGGGCGCGAAACAGCAATTCGATTAGGGATAGGAGTAAATCAAGTTGAATGTCTTCAGCCGTTTCCAAAAATAAAGGATATTCAAATCCACCTATTCATCGATAAAAGCGTAAAACCAATACAACAACCATGTCGTAGTGTCCCATCAACTTTGGAAGATAAAGTTGAGGAAAAGCTAAACGAAGCAGTGGCTCAGGACATTATTGAACCAGTAAGTGGTGGATTTCGCCAATTGTTATTGTTTTTAAGGAAACGGGGGATATTCGGTTATGTATTGACATGAGGCGGGCTAATTCTGCAATCCTCAGAGAAAACTTTCCGCTTCCCACTTTCGAGTCGTTCTTGACGAAGCTTAAGGGTGCTCTCTATTTTTCTAGGCTAGACTTAAAAAACGCATATGACCAGCTAGAGCTATCTGAAGAGAGTCGATGTATTACACCACTAATCTGATTTTAATTGAAATTTCTCTTCATTCAAAATTGTTTTTTTTTTTTTTGTAACTGAGAGTTCATATTGGTTCGTGAAACTCATGATAAGAGCACAATGGTCTCCTTTAGTGTCAACCATTGAGTACAGCGTTGAAGCTTCTCTTTCTCAACCATTATAAAATTGATAAGAAGTGTAATGGACCACTATGAAATAATAAAATCAATACAAGACAAACACGAATTTGGAAAGTAAATATTAAAGATGATGATAGTCTATCACAAAATATTGAACCGAGAGCATTTAATCTCAGCAAGAAAGTCTAAAATTAAATAAAACACTTGAGATTATGTTTAAAGAGTCAAAAATACTATTTTCGTGGTCCCTGTTATAGAAAGAAAATGACAAACTCACAATTTGCATTATTTTTAGTGCTGTGTGTTCTGGCATCGGCTTTCTCCTCACCTATTTCACAAGATCTTGTAAACAATTCCTCTATTGACATAGATGTTGGCGAACAGTTGTCAAATTCAATTCAATCTTCAACCGATTTAAACCCTGAAAACACAAATCGACATGCGATACGCGCTGAACAATCAAAGCTCATGCAAAGCTACATGAACACTTCTCTAGATCCGTGCGAAAACTTTTACGACTACGCCTGCGGCAATTGGTCCAACATTAATCCAATTCCAGAGGACAAATGGAGATATTCGACAACCCAGTTGCTTCAAAGTGAACTTCAACTCAAACTTAAAGAACTCCTGTCCGAACCAATAGACGAAAGTGAAATTGATAAAAATGCTACCAGCGGCGCTAGTGCTATTACTAAAGCAAAGCTATTCTTCAAAAACTGTCTAGAACAAGAGTCCCAAGTGCAATTGGGGAAAGAGACTCTTTTGAATTTTATCAAAGATCTTGGTGGATGTCCTATTTTGGATGAAAACTGGTCGGGAGATGATTTCGACTGGGTCAAACTAGCAGCCAACTTATCGTTTGTTGGAAATGGTGTGATGATTGCGTTTGATGTTGTAAAGAATCCAACAGTGCCGACGGAGAATATAATGTTCTTAAAGCAGACAACTTTGGGACTGATCAATCGGGATAACTATTTGAAGAAGGAGAATTCGAAGAATCTTGATGCTTACAGGTAAGTGAGGAAAAATAGTGAACTATTTATGGCTTTTATTATGTAAAGAGAAAAATTGTTCAGGTTAGACTTTGATTCTACGCTTAAGCTGTATAGTCGACACTTTTCTTGCTTGCAACTCTACTCCCTGGATATGCAGTTTTGACCTAATATTGATATCATCATCACCGGCCTCATCAATTCAGTTTTTTCAATGCATTCCAGGCTTTGGACGGTCGTTTGGAGATGCCATCCAATTTTGTGGACTAAAGCTTTCAGAATCATGGTCTAAGACAATCTTCCAGGCCAAATAAGCTTACCACAATGTCTCCTGCCATAAATTGTAACAAAAAAGACTTTTCAGGCCAGTTTCTGCTTGCTAGCTCTCCCGGCCAACAGAGTCTTGATAGCTTAGAATGGAATCGTAACAATTTTGAATGGAGCTACCTGTTCATCGAAGGGCTCTCAAACTACACTTAAGCAGAGAGCTTTCTGAGTTGCTGGACCTATATCCTTCTGGCTTAATCTTCTTCTTCATTCCCCATCAATGCACACAGGGCCATAGATAACTCGAAGAACAAGAACGTCAGGTTCACGGAAGTGTTGGTTTTCATCGTGTCCAATTAATGGCTTCTGCCATTATCATACCGTCATGGCCGTCATACAGACTTCTTTCTCTTTTTCATCGCTGCAGCCATCGGTTCTTGCTGGACGACCTCGAGCCAGCTGTTTTACCTTCCGGTAAAACCTCCGAACTTCATACCTGCTGTTGACTCTTTCAACATTCTCGATATGACACTTCTCGTGCTTCTTTTTTCGATGTTTCTCTCTTCTCGTTTGCTCGTAGAGCTCGCTAGCAACTCTTGTCCTTTTATACAGCTCCGTGGCTGTGTGAAACCTAGAACTTTAGAGGCAATATTTCTACTGATCCTTGGGACTCCTTAAGATGTTACTTGACACTTGATCAGAGATGAAACTGGCGATAGTTTGCGATTTTTAGCGTCCGACGTTGAATTACCTTACAGAATTGCGTCATGGACCGCGCAATATTTTTGTCAATGTTGTCTCCTCAGGAAGTACGTACACCTAGGTAGCTGGATAAGTGCCTTCTGGCGATAGCTATGTGATCAATCTGGTTGACTGTTGATTGATCGGGAGATCTCCATGTTCCGTGATGGATGTTGAGATCAGCCTTAATCCGCTATCGGATATGGTGTCGTGTAGCTAGCAGCTGACTTCCGTGGTCCCTCAATCTCACTTTTTTCTAATCCAGTGCCTTCCCCCGCCATTTCGTCAAGGCCACAAACAAGTACCTACCCCTAAAATAAAAAAAAAAAACATACCTCACTTTCTTATTTCTTCTCTTCCAGAGTTTTCGTAAAGAAAGTCTTCCAGTTACTCAACTTCGATGAGAAAAAAGCTTCGAATGCCTCCAAAGAGATCGTTGACTTCGAAGTTCTCTTAGCAAATGCAACTCTCCCAATGGAGGCAACAAAAACCCTCAGCTACTATCAATTAAACATCACAAAACTGAACCAATCATTCTCATACATCGATTGGAACAAATATCTTTCGGGTGTCCAAGGCACCAAAGTTAACATGGATCAAACAATCGTGATGCACCTAGGAGTCAAGTATTTTGAGAATCTCTATCACCTTCTTACGAAGACTCAAAAGGATACCTTAGCTAATTATATGATCTGGCGATTTATTCTCTTCTTTCTAATCAATCTTGGTTCAAGCTTTCGGGGTGCTTTCGACGAACTTACCAGTAGTATCACAGGCCAGGCAGCTCCCACCCCTCTCTGGAAAGTCTGTGTGAATCAAGTCAATTCGGGAATGGGAATGGCAACCTCGGGAATGTTCGTACAAAAACACTTCGATGAATCTAGCAAAAACGAAACTATTCGATTGATCAACTCTCTGAAAGAGATTTTCAAAGAGAACCTCCAAGAAATAAACTGGATAGATGGTCGCACCAAAGAGTACGCCAGAGAGAAGGTCAACGATATGAGAGTTGCTGCTGGTTATCCCGAATATATTCGCTCTGAGACTTCTTTAAATATTGTCTACAGAGATATCAAAATTGTAGCTGGTAACCATTTTGAAAACAGCCTTTCCATAACGCAACGTAACTGGCGAAAGAATCGAGATCGCCTCTTTAAGCCCTACGATCGAGACCAATGGATCTATCCGCCGACAATTGTAAATGCACTCTACGATTTTGGGAGTAATCGGATTCTAATTCTCGCCAGCATTCTGCAACCTCCGCTATTTCACCGGGACTATCCGCAGCCCGTGAATTACGGAGCTATTGGCTTTTTCATGGCACACGAGTTGATCCATGGTTTCGATGACATGGGCCGAAAGTTCGATTCAGCGGGGAACTCTTTCGATTGGTGGACACCAAAGGCAATCTTTCAATTTGAAGAAAAGCAAAAATGCTTCCTCAAGCAATATGAGAACCTATCGAAAGAGGATGAGAGTTTCAAGAGCATTGCAACGATAAGTGAGAATCTGGCTGACAATGGAGGAATTAGGCTAGCCTACAAGGCTTATTCGAAATGGAGAGAACTGCAGGGCCCATATGTTCTGAAGGATGAAAAATTTGCTGATATGAAATTCAATGACGATAAATTGTTTTTCTTGAGTTTCGCTCAAACGTTTTGTTCGTCAACTAGGCCGGAGGCAACGATTGAATCGAAAAGCTACGAAGCGCACAGCCCGCAGAAGTATCGGATATGGGGGTCTTTGATGAATTTCGAAAAATTCGCTGATACTTTTCAATGTCCTGTTGGTAGTCAATACAATCCAAGCAAGAAGTGTCGGTTGTGGTAAGATAGATGTTTCAATACAAATTTTTGCTGTTGATATCAATAAAGAAAAAAAGATTGAAAATGATGATATTTGATTTATTTGTCAAGGGAAGAAGACTGACAGACTGTGAGGATACATAAATAATCGAGTAAGCTTTTACCAAACTTCTGTCTGAACAGTTTCACAGTCAGGAAAGGGGGAGTACCGACCTCAACATAATCTGTTAGCAGCAAATAGGGACCACTTTTGTTACTTTAAACAGAAAGGAAGTGCTTGACGCTACTTTAACTACTAACAACATCAATTGACCAATGGAATATTCTTAAAAAAGAATCATTCTCGGACCATAAACTTATAGGTTTCTTGATAGAAAATAAGTGAAAACTCCAAAACCTTTTAGAAATTTTAGGAAAACAGACTGGACCCGGATACACTTTTAATTCAAGAATCTTTCGACATCCATCCATATTGCTTCAGAAAAACGTAGAGTTATTCTGAATCACGCTTTTGAAAAAAAAAACGGTCCCATCAAACATATGGGAAAAGCTAGGAAAAAAATCACTCTGGTGGATCACTGAAATAATCAACCTAGTAAAGAGACTAGAAGACTTTTCAATAAAAGTAGAAAAAAAAAACTGACTGGGAACTTTAGAAGACCAGTCAACGTATGTTTAAGATCGGAACACAGCGAATAAAACTCAAGCTCAAGGAGGCGCTTAGGAAAATCTTGACCAAAGATTCACTCACTTTAGGATTACTCAAATAACCTACAGGCAGTGGGACTGAATCCTGTAGTGAATCCCTTGAGCTCCTTGTGAATACCCATTTTCCTGGCTGTGAAGCTGATATCCGCTTCCGCAGACCAGAAATAGAAACTCATACTGAAGCTCTAGTACCATCGGATATTATAACGGAAGAAATGATAGAATTCACTTCTTACCCCTTATAGGTCCCCTGGTCAAGATGGAATCTTTCATTATGATGCTTCAGTAAACAGAAACCTTATCATCCCACACCTAATAAGCATTGTCTATAACAGTCTTAAATGGGGATATGTTCCCGTATCGTGGCGTAAGGTAAAGGTAGTTTTCATCCCTAAGGCTTGTAAAATAGCCATACAGAGGCAGAAGACCTTAGACCCATCAGTCTAACATCGTTCATTTTGAAAACTTTTGAGAGGCTGATTGACATGCACATTCGAAGAACTTTGAAACCGGATTGTATATTGGAACCTCAACATGCCTACACAAAAGGAATAAGCGTTGAAACACTACAACAAAGTGTTTTGAGTGTCATTGAAAAATCACTGAATTTGAATTGCAACATTCTTGGATATTGAAGGAGCCTTCAATAACCACAAGGAGTATACTAAGGAAGAAACAAATCAACTCAGAGTTAGCAAATTAAAAGGTGACAGGAGTCCTCTCACCGCTACTTTGGGTTCTAGTCATTAATGGCACACTCTCTAACTTGCAATCAACTGGAGTAAAAATAAAAGCCTACGCTGACGATCTTGCATTGCCAGCGACTGCCAAGTTCTTTTCCGCTATTAGCGAACAGACCGAATATGCTGTTTACTCACAAATGTAAATTACTCGATTTTAAGGAACCTCCAATTGAAAGCTGTCCTCTTAAAATTACTGATCATGCAAAGTATCTCGGTGAGATCTTCGATAAAAAACTAAACTGTGTTCTGAACACCAAAAATAGATATAAATAGTCATCAATCGCCTTTTACTCCTGCAACAGAATTTTTTGGAAAACCTGGGCACCGAACCCTAAAATTATTAGATGGATGTATTCGGCAATAGTTAGACCAATACTTACCTATGGTAATCGTTAAACCAATCCAAACTGCCATCCCAAGCAGATAGGAATGGAAAGATAACATACCATACTCCAGTGAGTTGTCAATAGATATCTATACTGATGGCTCTAAGATGGATTACTGGTGTATGTGCAGGCTTCTATTCTGAATCTTTCAAGTTAACCGCCTCGCTTAGGGTTCCAGAATACAGCAGTGTCTTCCAAGCGGAGATCCTGGCAGTGACAACAGCTGCTAAACAGGTGTTATTGATGGCGATAAGCCATCACCTTTAACATTGAAATCCAAGCAGCAATAAAAGCGATTACATCAACTGAGGTAAAATCAAAGCTTGTTTCATGCTGCCGCGAATAACTTAAGATTCTTGGCACACAGCATAACATTAGACTCTGCTGGGTCCAGGGCTACAGCTATAAACCAGGCAACGAGACAGCCGATGAATAAGCAAGATTAGGATTAATGCTTGACGTAAGCAAAATTCAGCTAGTCAGCACTCCTCCCTGTCACTTAAAGCAGGACATTTCAAATAAAAAAACTATTACAACCGATGCAAGGTGGAATCTTCTAGACACCTGCGGCACTTCCAGAAAGTTCTGGCCAAACAAAGTACGAAAAAAATCATACAATTAAACAAGAGATCACTTCGATCTATTGTAATTATAATCACCGGACATAATCTGTCAGGATATCATTAGAAAAATATGAAAATTAGTTCAGATGATCAGAGGATGGGGAGACGAGGTGGTGCACAAAGACACTTCACACTTTCTATGTCACTACCCGCATTCTCCCACTGAAGGAAGAAATTGCTCGGCAAATATTTCTTCGGGGAGTTAGAAGAACTCTCTAGTACTCCAGTTACTAACATTTTGAACTTCATCAATGCCTCCCAATGGTTTGATTAACTGAAGACATAGGTTTTTACTAGCTTGAGTAGCAATACTCACGGCGAGTACCACAATGGATCTGCATGGATCTATAAGTGCGACGGTAGTGACATCAGCTGTCAGCTCCTCAACCTAACCTAACCTAAGGGGGAGAGGATTTAAAATACAATTTTTTAATGGTTATTTTGTTAACAAGGAATGCCAATGACACATCAGAACATTTAATTTTTCATTAAACGTCTTCATTGTGGAAAAAACAAGAAAACCCCAAAAATGTCACTTACCCACTTCTTCATCAATTATTTTATTAGAAGTAAAATAATTCCCTTTCAAGAGACTCTGACTGATATCCTTTTCAACCTCTGAATCGATTTGGATCAAAATTGTGTGTGTGTATGTGTACCCAAGTGATGTCTGGTTGAGTGTTCCAACTTGCTTGTGTCAAATAGTTGTGTCCTGTGTAACACCGCGCTACGACTATAGCAGCGGGGAAAGAGTAACAAGACAACGACCATAATTTCCTCCTTTTATGATTGATTTGATTGATTGATGATGACTAAACAAAAAACACCAACAATATTCAAACGATCTTGGGACAAACTTGCATTGCAAATAAAACTAACAAATAACACGCAATGCTAAAATTTTTCTTTGAACGCATTTGTTATTTTACAGACGAACATCCAACTGATCCCATCTTACATTTACATTGCCCACGCGCGTTCCCAACTCAAAGAACAAGTATAAAAGAATGTTGATCCTTGTTGACATTTCCTTTGACAGTTTTGAACGCACGCACCACGCATTGACATGACATCCTCACCCACGAGTCTTTCTATTCACAATACCAACAAATGGTTGCAAACAAAAAAACACCGATTAGCATTTTACAAGCGACAATATTTCATCGCAAGGCTTCAAGAGCCATATATCGTCACATCAGCCCGTGAATTTGTCAAAATTGCATTTGACTATGCAAACATTTTGCATAGTTTTTCGACTCATGTAGTAAGTAAATTGTTTTCCTTTTTTATGATTAATGGCAAGCATGGGACTCTCGTTTGTGTCGTTGACGGTGACCTCGCCAACATCGCTTTCAAAGAAATGTGGGCCGATGACGTCTCCGCCGCCAGTCCAGTCCTAAATGCACCCAAAACAGTCACTATATCGGGGTTTATTGGAATCTCTTGGGTTAAATGTCGAATGATATAGCCTGCATTGGAGAGTTTTTTATTCGTTTTTGTTCACTTCATCGATGAATGTCGAACAATGGGCGAATCGCGAAAATTGTATCATTCTTAAGGCTAAATGATCACAAAGACGCTTCAGCTTCGGCTTCGTCTGCGTTACGATGCACCCGCTTTGCGTTTGCTTTGAATGACAGCTCTCCCTTCATCATATCATCATCCCTCCAAAACAGCTTTGCCACTTTACTCTTTTTGATTTTTGAAAAACTCTGAAAATCTGCTTCCTAATTTGCACCATCACGAATTTCTTAAAATCTGCTTTACTCGAAAAAAGTAATTCGATTTTATTTCATATTTCTAAAATCCCCTGCGATTAACTCATTAAGACATAATGCCTACAGTTTACAGTGAAAACTCGCACGACTTTATCATATTTTCAGGAAAATATATAGGACTTGCGTTAAAATGTTGGTTGAATTTAGTATTTTTTGTTAATATTAACACATTTTATCCATCATGTAGTGTTAGAATTAAATCGAAACTATTAACACAATTCGGATACAATTCTATATGAACTTTTGATAAAAACTGTTTGTCCCTCTGTGCGTCAATGTATCCAAGGTCAATATAATATACACAACACAGTTTAAATCTACTTTCCTTTTTATCAATCTTCTTCGCTTTATTCCCAAATCTACTTCGAATCCTTTTTTTTTAAAGTGGTAACGCTGCTCCAAAATCTGTGTGTGTACTTTTCTCTTAAACAGCTGTTGAGCTGTCAGACAAAGCAAAAGTTCAGCATATTTGAACTAGAGCTTCCGTTTGGAGTCACGTTACGTACGAAACGTGAGGTCGAAGCGTCATTGTGATAGCAAGCATTGAATTCCTATAGCTGAACTCGTAAACGTCAGGCGAAGCTGAAGCTGAAGCGCCTTTGTGATTCAGCCTTTACAGTTTTTTAACGCTTTACCCATCCATGGTGATTGCGGATAGGTAGTGACAGAATTAATGACAGTTATTTGGACACTACCGCTGTCAATAGTGTCTGCAAGAAAACGGACAAGTTCAATTTACTTGAGTCATGCTCATAACGTTGAATCGATCTGAACTGTTCTTATCTGTTTGGGGTTTTGCGAATATTGCTTCGCGTAAATCAAAGTTAACCAGAATTTCAGTTCGTTTTGCGTTGATATGATTGTGATGAACTCTACAAATGCTTATTTCTTGGAAAAATAGTGCTGGCATAAGTTATCGACTAATACGGCAGATTGGGAATCCCGCGATCACTGATTTTGAACTGTGATTTTCTTTAACAACCAAATAGCTGAAAATTAGTAAGGTCAGGGTTATACAGATACCAGACCAAATCACTGAATTGGGTTTGAAATATTCTTCGTTGGGAAATGTCTTTGAGAATGCACTGCTGAGAACAGTTTACTGCCACCTTTTTTATTTGACAGTTTAGTCAATATTTGCTCGATGATAAGAATCTTACATATTCTTCTTATGCCAACGTTTCCCGCAGTCACAGTCACTATGAACTTGGTTGTCCGTTTATTTATTGTTCAGCTTGTTGCGTCCTTCTAAAGATGTCAATGTGGCCTATCCGATTCCATTGAATGTGTTGACGGGTCTGGAAAGGAATTCGGATAGCTTGGTTTGGCAAACAAATGTTTTTCTTGATGGTTTGGTGGGATGTAACATCTAGACATTTCTGCGTAGCCTGGCTTAAGGGAGAATATGCGATCGACTGTCAATTTTAATCGTCTGAAACAACATAGAAATCTGATGCCAATTGTGTTGTCCTGGTATCCGATCCTTAAGGATATAGGAGAATATCTTATAAGTTCTCGTCAATTGCGTATTCCGACGAATAAATTCCGTAAAGAACTGCCCCCAAGGTCGAAGTTATTAGATTTCTCTTGCAAAATGACTTCGAGATTCTAAGATATTGCGATGACTGTAAACTGAAAATGAACGTCAAGAAATGCAAGACCTCGTTTGCTGGAGTACGCGCAAAAATAAGCCGAAGAAGCAACAGTGAGGTGAAGTACCTTGGTATGCGGCTTGACCATAGTATTTATAGCCAAGACTGTTTCACAGCAGTCGCCTTGACCTAGAGTCAAGGTAATATGCTACATGGCTCTCATACGACCTGTGATCGTTTATGATTTTCTATTTCTAGTGTGGGCGTGGGCCAATGTTGCATCTTTCCAAATGGGGAAGATTTGGGTGTTCGAGAGGCATTGTTTTCGGCGCTGTCATGTTTTGTATCGACCACTGGAAACTCCTTATTTACATTACTATTGTAACGAGGTTCTATACTATGGGGTTCGGATCAACAAAATTGAAAATTTCGTTATAAGACAAAAACATTTCCGGGGTCACATGCCAGCGCTCTGACCTATGACTATTGGAGCGTTCTATCTGAACGACGAAAATTTGATGGAACACTCTTGAGCGGCTTTATATCACCCGAGGCATTCCTGTATTTTGATCTAGGACATGATTGGCGGTGCCGCTAATATATCATGTCAGGCGAAAAACCGTAGATCGGCGCCCGGACTATAAAGTACCTACGGTTCAGTAAGGAAATATTAGAAAATATTGCTAAAAGAAGAAAAAACAAAGAATATACATACATCTGGTACAATGGGATATTTTTGGGTGTATTCAAAGGAAAAAATCGAAACTTTCATTTTTTTCATTCAGGGGGCGTGGTATCCACCCACTTTCTTAAAATGGTCGTAGGATGTTGACATTCGGGATGCGAATATGGTTAAGGTTGAATATAAGGAAAACTATTAGGTTAGGTTAGGCTTGTAAGGTTTTTGTTGAACGATATGAAAAAATATGAGCAAAAATTTTTATTTCCATTTAGGGGTGTGGTATCCACCCATTTTATCTATCGAGTTCGACTCATGCACACACCCACAACACTAACTTCCCAGAGTAGAAATATAAGTTAAAACATTAGTTGTTTTTGTTGTATAGTTGATAATGTACACGCACGTTGATCTTCAAAGTCAAATTTCATAAAACTGATGATTTGAGGACATACATTAAGTACATAGAATAACAGTGGCGCCATCTTCCAAAAGTTTGTCGTACCAACTCGTGGACTCATGCACAACTACTTTGCTCAGTACAATACAGCCTTTATTACTCCTGAATATTGTATTTTTCTATTTCTGAAAGAATTTTTCTAATCGGAATAGTACCTATATCCGAAGATAACATTTATATGGCAAAACAGCGTTTGGTGGGTCAGCTAGTAATCAAATATAGTCTATGATACTCCTCACACTAACTATAAGATGTTTTGCATTATTGTTGAAATTATTGAAGAAATTAAAAACCGTTATACCGATCAAAACCTAATCAGCTCTTAACAACAAAATACCGCGTCGAATGAGACCAATTTTATGACTAGGGATCGGATTTCCATGCAAATGCATGTTTTTTTATGAAAATCTTAGAACCAAAACCATAAGTTATGCATACGAATCATGAAATTTCCTTTAAAATGGCATTTAAACGTTAGTGCATATTTTTGCATATTTTATCTTTAAATGCATATTTTGCATATTTCGCATATTTTCTTGCATATTTTTCTATAAACGCATATTTTGCATATTTTTTTCATATTTTTAGAGCATATTATTAAAAATTTGTTGAACAGCAAAAGATATCCCCTTAGCTTTGATTCATTTCACAAGCTTGAACGACCCCAAACCCCATATTATGTACCTTCTCCGCTACATATATAAACATAGTAGAATGTACTCTATGAAGTTGACTAGATTCTATCGGCTCATAATAATTAAAAAACAAAAACTAAATTAAAGCAATTGACTACACATAGACTGCCAAATAAACATTTAAAGAGCCGAATAAAAATTTTGCAAAAACTCGAGATCCCGTATTTTATTTCTTCTTCATCTAGTTGCTTACTAGAAAAGCTTAATTCATTAATGCTGTTGAGATAGATTGCTTTCGGTTTTAGGAGTTACAAATAAACCGTCAGATACACATCAGTTAACGAAATTAAATCAAAAACAAAAAATTAATAATACTCGGCTATCTTAGATCAGTTGAAGTATCTCATGTAAGATGATACAAATATATACATCGCCTCTTCCATGTATTATACCCCAAACCCCAGCAAGTTCGA
>CAKKXW010000003.1:26284751-26303988 GCA_920937365.1 Sphaerophoria rueppellii | reverse complement strand
GGCTAGACATCTTGGTGATGAAGGACTCTATAACTTGTATTTTTGGGCGGAAACCACGCCCCTTAATAAAATTTAAATATGTACTTATATTTTTCTTTATATTCAACCTAAACCCTATTCGAATCTCGAATTTCAACATCCTACGACCATTTTAAGAAAGTTGGCGGATACCACGCCCCCTGAATGAAAAAAATGAAATTTTCGATTTTTTCCTTTGTATACACCCGAAAACCTCCCATTGTACCAAATTTAAAGATTCTGATATAGTTAGAAGTGCTTCATAATTCTGATGATCAGTCAATGATTCATTGAGTCAGTTTTTATGTTCAATATCTCAGGAAGTAGTGGTTCTACAAAATTATTTTTTTTACAGGGCCCTTGTACCCATGAAGTTAATACGTAATTCAAATTTAAAGCTTCTACCTGGATTCAAAAGTTATGGGGGGTTAAATATGTGCTTGAGTTCGATCCTGTAAAAAGGGAGTAGTGCTAGAACTTGACTGGGCACTACCGTGCCCTTTGATCACACCAAAAACATAAATGTAAAAAAAAGCCAAGTTCTCCCGTACAAAAATTCTGCCTAACAAATCAGCCACGAAAAGTAATGAGATCTAAGAGAACGCCAAGTTCTAAGATTCAGCAAGTACTCATAGAGGCTTTGTAAAAGGTTTTCCAATATGAGGTGTTATTTTGAATAGCCAGCTGTTTCGGTAGCTGTCACTTCTGAAGCTGTCGTTTTTTGACATTTGACAAGTAGAAACTACGATATTAATAAAAATGGAAAGATACACGATTCATCAACGCATTAACTATAAAAATGGTAAAAATTTTGTAGAGACGGTTCGTAAAACTAAAACATTTTTGGGTCGTTGTGAAACACCGTGTCGGACCGCAATACAGAAATTGGTGGACAAATTCGAGCTGTTGGGACAAGTTAGTGATGTGAAGAATAAAACCCGTTCACGTCGCTCAAGAAACAACTGAGAATATTGCTATTGTAGCCCAAAAAGTTAAAGAAAACCCAGGTTTGTCCATTCCTCGTCGTTTTTTGGAATTAGGCATTCCACAAAATGGCCGGAATTGGATGGTATTGATCTGGACAACTTTTACTTTCAACAAGACGGCGCTACGTGCCACACAAGCAATTAAACCATCTATCTTTTACGCGAATAGTTTCCGGACCGTGTTATCTCTCGAAGAGGTGATCACAGGTGGCCACCGTAATCGACTTCTTCCTTTGAGCCTACGTGAAAGATAAGGTCTACGGCAACAGCCCAGCGCCGATTCAAGACATCAAAGAGGGAATTCGTGAGGCTATCGAGGACGTAGGGTAGCCACTTTGCGATTAGGTTATGGAAAATTTCATCAAAAGGATATGGTCCTGTAAGCGTGGTCGTGGCAGCCATTTGGCTGATGGTGTATTCCATTATTAACGGCATACCTTTCTCTTTATAATGAAATAATTATGCGATCATTTATCTCAAAAACTGCCATTTTTCTTTCAATATCAAAATAACACATGTTATTGGAAAACTCTTAATATAGAGTTAGACTGTCTTATTCTCAGAATTGCTTCCAGCTGTTTGTGATGCGTCTGTTGATTTCTTTTTTCTCTTGGTCCTTAAAAGATTTTAGTTGTCCCAAGTATATGTAGTCTTCTATGTATTCTATTTTTTCATGGTCCAGAATTATATCCTCTCTGATGTGGTTTATCATCACTTTTGTTTTTGACTTGTTAATTTGTAGTCCATAGTTCTGCAAAAGCTAGTAAGTTCTGTTGTCATTTCTTGTATATGTTTAGCTTTTGTAGATATGAGTACTATATCGTCCGCAAATCTTAGGTTGTTTAGAACTTGTCCACATATCCTTATATTTTGTCTTCCAGTTCATCTTTTGAAAAAAGTCCTCTAAAACTGCACTAAATAGTGGTGGTGAAAGCGGGTCTCCTTGTCTGACGCCTCTTGTTATTTTAAATTTACGTTCTGTACTCTCTGTTTTCATTTGTGCTACATTACTTTTGTATATGTTTTTGATAGTCCTTATAACGTTTGGGTCCATATTTTGGTTTGCTAGGGATGTCCATATTGTTTCGTGTTCAACGCTGTCAAATGCTTTACTAAAGTCTATGAATAGAAAGTATATTGGTTGTTGAAATTCATTGCACTTTTCTATTAGTTGATTCATCGTCTTTAGGTGGTCTGTTGTTGAGAAACCTTCTCTGAATCCAGCTTGTTCCCTAGGTTGTTTGTATTATGTGAAGTAAAGACACGATCGAAAGAACTTAAAGAAGTTTTTAGGTAAAACCTTAACGTTTTTCTACTAAATATCAAAAAAATTACCAATGTACTTTGGTATTACACATTTCTTTGTGATCATTTATGAAAGGAAATAGGGTTTACAGAGCGAATGAAAAAATTACATGCAAATTAAAAGTTTGTAACACAATGACGTAATATGGTGTATTCTGCGGTAGCTGAAATATGCTTTTGATAAAGTGCGCCAGAAGTCTTTCAACCAAGTTGTACTTTGTGCATCCCCATACCTGCGCTCTATATAGAAGTATGCTCTCAGCTACTGCTTCAAAGACCTTAAATTTGCTACTGTGTGCTATACACTTATTGATGAAGCATTTTTTCCATGTCATGCGTTGATAGCAGTTTTCGCCTTATCTAATTTGTCTTTTAAGTGTTTCTGCAAATAAAATTTTTTTGTAATAGTAATGCCCAGATATTTGTATTCGCTTACACATTCAATAATTTCTCCGCTCCACCTTTGATTTGATGCATTACGACCTCCACCTCTTTTAATAATCATAACCTTCGATTTGCCGATGTTGACTTATAAGTTCTTCAGCTGGCAATACTGATAAACCCTGTTAATCATGAGCTGCAGAGTCTTTAATCTTTATTCCTGCGAAATCCACTCTACCAGGCAGGTAATCCAAAAGGTCGTTAATGAAAAGAGAAAATAAGGTAGGGCTAAGTGTACATCCTTGTCGCACTCCCGAAGACGTTTCAAACCACTCCGAAAATTCTTCCCCTGTCCATACTGCTGACCTGGTTCCTCTATATATAAGCTTTCCAAAACGCGAACAAACTTCAATTATAATCCAAGGATATATAGCTTATAGAATAGAGCACCTCCATCGATTGTATCGAAAGCCGCTTTAAAATCGATGAAAAATAAATAGAGTTTTTTACTTTGACTCACGAAATTCTTTGCCAAGCTTCTGAATATAAAAATGTTATCAATTGCGGAATAACCTGATCTAAAATCACTCTGGAACTACCGCCTCGCTTAGGCTTCCAGACTACAGTAGCGTCTTCCAAGCGGAGGTCCTGGCAGTGACAACAGCTGCTAAAAAGGTATCAATGATGGCGATACCACGAGCTGATATCACCTTTAACATTGATAGCCAAGCGGCAATAAAAGCGATTACTGCAACTGAGGTAAAATCTAAGCTTGTTTCATGCTGCCGCGAAGAGCTCAATGTTCTTGGCGCGCAGCACAACATTAGACTCTACTGGGTCCCGGGCCACAGCGATATACTAGGCAATGAGAAGGCCGATGAATTAGCAGGATTAGGGTCAATGCTTGACGTAAGCCAAGCTCAGCTAGTTAGCACCCCTACCTGTTATTTAAAACAGGAAATCTCAAAAAGAATAACTATCAGGGCCGAGGAAAGGTGGAATCTTCTTGACACCTGCGGCACAACTAGAAAGATCTGGCCCTGTTTTAACAAACAAAGAACGGGAAAAATTATGCAGCTACACAAGGCATCACTTCGATCTCTTGTAAGCATTATCACCGGACATAATCTGTTAGGTTTGTGTGTTTTTGACGGACGCAGCCTAACTGCAGTGTTAAATAACACAAAAACAAATTACAATAATCTGTTAGGTTAATCATATGAAAAAGATGAGAATTAGTTCAGATGATCTATGCAGAGGATGCGGTGACGAGGAGGTGCATGAAGACACTTCGCACTTTCTGTGTCACTGTCCCGCACTTTCCCACCAAAGGAAGAAACTGCTTGGCAACTTTTTCTTCGGGGATTTAGAAGAACTCTCTAGTACGCCAGGTACTAGCATCCTGAACTTCGTCAAGGCCTCTAAATGGCTTGACTAACTGAACACATAGGTTTTTCTTATTAGCCTGAGTAGCAATACTCGCGGGTATCACAATGGATCTGTATTGATTTAAGTGTGGCGGTAAGAACATCGACTGTCAGCCCCTAAACCTAACCTAACCTAGCCCTGGAACTCCGTCTGCATGTTTCCGGACTCCGACCAATTAACAAGACGTTTATGCAGCATCGTTGTAAAGATCTTGTAAGTTGCATTTAAAAAGGAAATACCTCTGTAATTTGCTGCTTCCAATAGCTATCCTTTCTTGTAGATTAGGAATATAATGTCGTCCCGAAATTCAATTGGAGTAAGATCTCCCTCCATAACTTTATTAAAAGGTATTAAAAGTTCCTGTTCAAACAAGTCAGTTCCATATTTCCACTAAAATTAAATTAAATTCCACTGGAATACCATTAGACCCGGCTGCTTTACCGTCTTTAAGAGTCACAAGTACTTTTTCCAACTCGCTGACTGTGAAAGCAGAGTCCAGAGAGCCCACTATGAACCCCGGTGATGCGTAGTGCCACTTTGTCAGCGAAGCCATTATATATTACAATACGTACATAGGTATTTTAGAGATGAATGCAATGTCGTGTGAAACTACATTAAACATTCACACTTTCTACTTTCCTATAGGCTAATTTTTGTTTTTATTTTTTTGTTATTGCATACTATCTAATCAAGAACATTTTCATTTTTAATGTTGATTAAAATAAATTAGAAACATATATTGTTTCTTGTTAATACGGATGTTATAAGGATTTACTTCGGTGATATTCAACAAAACAAATTCGCTGTTACCGAACCCCTTTCACAATTATATTAGTTTAAATTAGTTTAAATTGAAGTTTCCTTATAGGATAAGATCGTTGAAACAAACGGTTATCAAGCGAGGGTGGCTATTTCAGGCTTTCCACTTTGTTCAAACTAACAAGGAGTCACATGACACTTAGTAATTTACAAGTCCTAGTATCAATCATGCTCATCAACCGTTATGTGCATGAATTAATACCAAATTCAACTTGAATCATATTTCAAGTGCTGATTTTCTACTGCTGCAAATTTGGAGAGCTTACTCATTCAGTCAATTGACATTATTTTCACTGTGAACATGGCGTCCAACTTGCGAACAAAAATTTGGAATTTCTTGTGTTTCAAAATAATTTTCAACCTACTCCGAATATTTGGAGTTGTGAATTTTAAAATCACACACAACTTTCAGGTTGAATACTCACGGATCGCTCATATCTACGCCCTTTTATATCAATTCATTACGCTTGCGGGACTATGTTATTATTTGCCTCAAGTTTGGAATGTGATACAATCGTTTGATGGCGATGGTAGTCTGTCAAAAACAGTGATAATAATATTGAATGCGACGTTTTATTCGTTGGCAACCAAATTTCTTCAACTCCAAATTATTTATTTCAATAAGTTCACAAGGATATTGAATGAGGCCGTTAATCTGTCGAAACGCATTCGAAACCTCACCAAGGACCCCAGTATATTCGGCAAAGAATCCTATATTGTTCTTTTTCTAAGGATAATCATGGATCTAACGACAATTTTAATCGATATTCCCGATTATTTGCATGATTTAAATGGCACACCCGTACTTGATATGCCATATCGGTTCTTCTTTTGCGCTCATTCTGTCAGTGGTCTAATTATTGCGGACATCATGATATTTGGCTATTTATTTTCTAACGGATTGTATAGCAACATTGGAAAACACATGTCAAACTTTGGACAACGCGTTGCACAGCGTGAAATGGAACCGATGACAAAGTATCGACAGATGACAGTTTTGTGCGACTTTTCCGATGAACTTGACGAATGTTCGGTAATTTATGTGCAGATTTTTCACTGGATTCATAAGTTTCACAAATTGTTCCAATTCATTTTTATGCTTGGGTTCATTCAATATCTCTCGATTATTATATTGTATGTTCATGATAATTTTCTGGGTTATATTTTTAATGGGAACATGTCGTGGACAAGTATTTTTATCGGAACGGCCAAAACTGCTGACTTTCTTCTTTTCATAATCATAATAGGGTTGATATCGAAGAGATCGAAAATACCGAATGGTCAAAGCTGGGAAACGATGTTTTCACAAATGGAACCCCGTTGGGATAGGAGTGTAAGTATCTATCTATATATTTGGAGAAGTATGATTCTAAAAGGAAACACCTTCTATTTAGGTTGATATGTTTGTTATTCAGCAAAGACTTTACGAAATCAATCTGGATTTATATGGAATGTTTTATTTGAGAAACGAATTGTGCTTGAAAATTTGTTCAATGATTATTGCGTATGTGACACTTCTGATACAATTCAACTTCAAGGCTGAAAAACGTTGAATTATCCATTTTGAATATTCTACGAATCTTAAGATTGTCAAATCTTTATGGATTGCTTATTAAACCAATTTAATCATCTGCTTTTTTCCAATTCTGATAAATTAAAATAAAATATTTCAGCACCTCTCACTGTACCTGTCTCTATGTATATTTATGTTTGTATGTCCTTAGTGGACTCCGAAGTGGCGCAATAGATATTTGTGAAATGTTCATGGTTAACACTGTTAGATTCAGTGATCGAAAATGGAAAAATCTCACGGTTCAAGTGGGTAAACTTGAAAAACCAAACAACGGTCGGGAATTTGAGTTTTTTGCTTGGAACTTTTTGATTCAAAATGGGTTTTCGAAAGGAAAAATTGAAAATTGATAAAAAAAACTAGTAAAAGTCAAACTTTCCAGGAGAAACTTGCATGAAATTGTAGGTGCACTGATTTTCAGAAGATAACATGGAAAATTTGTGATTAGGAACACGGAAAACTCTGCAAGAGCACGAAGAACTTCAACACCTATAATTTTGCATTGAATTTGAGTTGCATTTGTTTGTTAGGGGCTCTCAATCCTACCAATCCTCAATGCATTCTTATAGTTATGATTTTTGTGAAATAGTAAATACACACCTGAAAAAGCAAGATCCTCTAAACTGCGCCAACTATAGAATAATAAGTCTACTAAACATCGCCTACAAGATCCTCTTTGCCGTAATATGTGAACGTCTGAAGCATTTCGTCAACAATCTGATTCGTCCTTATCAATGTGGCTTCAGGCCAGTAAAGTCAACCATCGACCAAATTTTCACGTTGCGGCAGATCCTGGAAAAGACCTATGAACTCCAAATCGATACCCACCACCTTTTCATCGATTTTAAGGCTGCGTATGACAGCATCTACCGAGACGAACTGTACAAAGCTATGTCTTGTTTTGGCGTCCCTGCCAAGCTTGTTCGCTTGTGCAAAATGACGACGCTGCTCCATCAAGGTTTGCAACGAGCTTACGGAATCTTTCGACGTCAAAAAAGGATGCAGACAAGGCGATGCACTGTCATGCGATTTCTTTAACATCGTTCTTGAGAAGATAGTGCAGAACTCCAACGTCAACACCAGAGGCACTATCTTCCAAAGATCTGTTCAACTTCGGGCGTGCGCCGATGATATTGATATAAAGGGAAGAACACAGCGTGATGTCTATGGCACCTTTGTGAGAGTTGAGACAGAAGCGGCAAAAATGGGTTTAACGGTAAATGAGGGAAAAACGAAGTATATGCTGTCTTCGAGGAAGGACACCCAACACTGACGGCTCGGGCAGAACGTCACAATTGACGCATATAACTTCGAGGTAGTAGAGGAGTTTGTCTATCTAGGCTCCGCTATAAACACGGGCAATAACACCAGCGCCGAGATCAGACGAAGAATATCTCTTGCTAACCGCTGTTTCTTTGGGCTAAGAAAGCAATTGAGTGGAAAAGCCCTCTCTCGAGCAACTAAGGTAAGACTGTACAACACACTCATCATCCCAGTCCTGCTGTATGGTACGGAAGCATGGACCCTGACAAAATCGGATGAAAGTGCCTTAGGCTGTTTCGAGAGGAAAGTTCTTCGGGTTATCTTTGGCCCCGTGTGCATTGAAGGGGAATGGCGAAGAAGATACAACAGCGAACTTTACGGGTTGTACAACGACATGGACTTAGCCAGAAGGGTCAAGGTCCAGAGACTCAGATGGCTCGGTCATTTAGAGCGAATGGACACCAATGCTCCGGCCCGGAAAGCCGTCGACACTATTCCCGAGGGTAGGAAAGGAAGACCGCGACTCAGGTGGTGCACTTAAGTGGAAGAGGACCTCAATCAACTTGGAGTGCAAAACTGGAGACGACTAGCGAAGAACCGAGCTAGCTGGCGGAGACTGTTGATTGAGGTCCAAGTCCACAACGGACTGTAGCGCCACCTAAAGTAAGTAACTAAATCAAAACACACCGGAAGAACGAGAATTCGTTGAATTTTTCAACGAAATTAGCATTTTACTTCCTGCTTTAATGAAAGTATATAAGTACAAATTCAGATATAAAGTTCTCTATTTCAATTGGATTCAAGCCAGGCATGGAAAATGGGATACAATTGTATCAAATTCGATACAATTGAGTTTGTCGAAGTACGAAAATACAATTGTCCTCTATTTGATACAATTTGAACATCCGCAAAAATAAAAAAAGTCAATAGTCGTGTTTTTTTCACTACTCAGTAGCCAGCACAGTAATCAAATGAGAATAAAACGCTCCAACTCACTCTATCTGTTAAATTCAATTTGTATGGCAGTTATTAGATTAAACGTCGCAAAAAAGAAGCTAGCAAATACTTCAATCTTAGAGAGTACATAAATCAGATAAGCTTAGATCATTAGATTTGCGTAGCAAAAGAATTCTTTATTTCTATATTTCAATAATTGAAAGTTCTATCGCCAGTATAACTGTCATTTCTTACTGGCCTTTTTATCGACTACAATCCAAATCTTTGTTCAAGAAAATATGTAGAATTTCATCGAGCAAATGTTATTGATACAGAGGATTTATACTTGCTTAACTAAGGCGATAATCATATTGATATGGAAAACATATACTGCGGTGACTTGGCCGAAACTTTTTGCTTAGAAAATAGAATTTTATTGGAGATATTTTATATATATTTAAAACGAACTTGATAAAATATTAAATAAGCTTTCTGGAAGATTTAAAAGAACTAACTACCTAACAACTAATACATAGTGAATACAAAGAAATTGCGGAATATGAACAACTAAAACAAAATATGAATGCAATGAAGTTTTATTTAAAAACATATATAGAATTGTGCAAGCTATCCTTTCCGTTCCGCATTCTTCGACGAATGTTAAAAAAAATAAAAGAAATTGCAGGTTGAAACACTTTTAGCTGTACCAGAAACAAAAAAATTAATAAAATATTCTTCATGCTGTGATTACAACATTTAACATAAGAAGTGTGTTACATATGTTACAAACAAATGTAACCAAATATATCAACAATGTCGATAACTTCTCGACTAAAAGACCTTTTAGCTTTAATATTTATTTTCTTGCTTATTTTTTTTATATATTTTTTTTTGTTTTTATTCAGTTATTCAAACAAAAAATGTTTTTCTTATATTCTTTTCTATGAAATTGATTCTCGATACAATTGGTACCAAAAGAATACCATTAAATTTTTTTTTGAGTACAATTGAAAAATTTCAATTTCCATCCCTGATTCAAGCAGACTGAATTATAACCCTTAAGTTCAGTGTAGCGAGACAATTTTTGCAGGGTCGGCTTACTTACTTACTTACTTACTTTCTAAAGGTGGCGCTACAGTCCATGGTGGACTTGGGTCTCAACAACCAAACGTCTCTAGCCAGCTCGGTCCCTAGCTAGCTATCTTTAGTTTCGCCCGTTGAGTTGGTTCAGGTCAGCGTCGTTGTACATCCCGTACAGTTCGTGTTTTAATTTTCTCCTCCGTTTACCGTTTATGCATACAAGACCATAAATCGATAGAAAGATAGTAGGAGTCGATTTGTAGCTCTTGAGTATTTTTCAGGATCTGCCTTAATGTGAATATTAGATCGATTGTAGACTTTCCTTTTGACAAACGGCTTCAGGCGTTCACATAGTTCTGCAGAAAAGATTTTATAGGCTTTATTAAGGACGCTGAGTCGCTGATGCCTCTGTAATGGATGCAGTTTATAGGGTCTCCCTTCTTCAGGATCGGGCAAACAATACTGAGGTTTTATTCATCGGGCATGCTCTCTTCCGACCATATACTGCAGATGAGTTCGTGCATGCCCCTTACCAAGCCAAAGCCGGCTGCTTTGAAGAGTTCGGCAGTCTTACCTTTCCGAACCTCGATCCTGTTTTTTAATCTCCGAACAACCTCGATCGACTGCTTTTCATGCTTGCTCTTTTTCTTTCTGAAAAACTTGTGTTCTATTCTCCTCTTCTTTTCGTAGAGTCCCTGAGCTTATCTCAGGGTGATGATGAGGGGTTTCTTTTTGGAGACCGCGTGAACTCCAGCACATCAGAGGCAGCATCTCTAATGGCTTGCAATTCTATCGTTGATTTCAATACTTGATGCTGGCTGTAGCGGAATTTTCATGAAGTTACTTGACACTTGATCGGAAAAGTATCTGGCGATCTCTTGCGATTGCAGCCGTCTGACATTATACTTTCTTCTAGCACTTCCTGTTTTTGGCTTTCGTCGAGATATCCGCTGGACTACCTTGGCTAAAACGAGGTAGTGGTCCGATTCGTTTGGCCCCACGAAAGGTTCGGATATCAATAATGCTTGAAGTGTGTCTTGCACCGATCGCAATATAAACAAGGTCCCCTTGTGGATGTTGAGATATGGGAAACATGTACTTGCTACTTCTTTGACGTCATTCGAAGTCTTCGGAGAATTATGATAGTCATCAATCATCATGATCATATCATCGTTGTCCGTATACGATTCTGTAGAAGATTGCTTCACTAAACTCTTCTCTTGTTGATCTTATCCTTACCTTATTGATCTTTTTATATAATTATTTTGTACCTGAACTTATTGCATATTCATCAAAAAGGTCCCCACAAGGGATCCGATTGTGGGACAATGATCGAAATCTGGGCTCCGTCTACACATCCAAAACCATTTAGAAATACAAATATTCCTTTAGCTTAAACAACAATCTCACTGTTTCAATAAAGTATTTGAAAGTTGATCTTTTAGCGATATCGAATACACAACTTTTTTCTCTAAAAAGGAATTATTTGCAAGGTTCATACTTAAAACTTAAAACTTCATTATGTTGTGATAACACCAGTTGATCTAGTTTGATACTCTAGAACCACATGGTATATTTCGTTCCTTTTATAGTTTTTGGAGGACGTTTGCATAATGCAAATAATCTTACGATTTCTTCTGAGGAATCACTCATTGTTTTGACAAACAGAAAATATTTTTTTAATTTGATTTTTGACGTAAATCCTAGCGAATTTGTATTTGTGGATTGCGAATTCTCATTTGAACATTCACAGTTCGCACTTATTGGTCATATAGAAAACATTAAAATATATTTTTTGTGCAGTTTTAACATTAACTACTTTCAGGTAGTATTCAATAAACAAACAAATTAATATGGCCATTTATTCACTTTGTTAACCCGTTTAAAAAGGAAAAAGTTGATATTTGCTTGAGAAATGGCTTCAAAAGACTTATTCGCAGACGCAGGTCGCAGCTCATGTGAACGGAACTCTAAGGTTAACAAGAATCCCACCAAAGCATGCTAGCACTTTTTTGATTCGGCAGGTGAAGTGATTGAAGTGAATATTGTTTTTCAAAATATATAAAATACTGAAAATTAAAATCGTATCCATAATCCATTCCAGTGTTTTTGCTGGGTCTGGGTGAAGAAGAGTTTTTATATTTGTGCGAGTAGGTATTGGGCGTGTTCATAATAAATAAATAAATAAATAGGTCTGTTCCCTTACTTTTTCAAGTAACTTCAAGTAAACTGTCAAATTTGCAGGAGTGGAGATGAATTCTCTCACAGTAAGTCAAATTTACGAAAAAATAAATTAACGCTTTTGTAGTAAGTTTTAGTAAAATAGCTACATGACAGAAACGTCAAACGTAAAACCAAAACAAGTCTTTGTAAATCGTGATCAATAAAAATAAATCAAAATGAACAAACAATTATTGCATTTAATATCTTTGTTGGATGATTTATTAGAATCAGAAGAAAGTGATACATACTTGAAATTTAATTCAAAAAGCTGATGACAGCTGTTTTTGACAGCTTAATTTTATCTGCTTAAAAGTGCCCGAACAAATTTCTTGGGCAGCTTTAAGTAACTCTCTCATTTGAGCGAAAATGTTTAACTCTCTCATCGTCTCTCTTTCTTACGAAATTTTTGTGTTAGGGAACAGGATTAAGTAGTTTTTAGTAACTTTCAGCAGCTTAAAGTTACTTGAAAAAGTAAATGAACGGACCTAATATCTGACAGAACAGCCATTGAAATTCGTAAACAGCTGATTTTTGTACACGTGTTTTCACAGCGTTCCAAATTTAGAAAAAAGAGTAAAAGAGTAATCTATCCTAGATAGACTATCCAAACTGAACGCGCCTGAACACTGAACGTGTTTTTACAGCAGTGGATATTTTTTATTTTTTTGGAAATTAAGTAATTTCAGTGGAATGATTGTGAGATTTGTTTTTATTTACTCTCTCCATGTTTCGAGGTCACTAGAATCCGAATCAAGCGTTTTTATGATGATGTCTGTGTGTGTATGTGCGTATGTGCGTTGCGTTTTTTCAACTCGATTATTTCGCGAACCATTCATCAAATTGTCATAAAGATGTCGGCTTAGCGGTTATTTAATGGCAATCAAAAATCTAAGACAACCCTAATATAATGAAAATTATGATAATTTTTGCAATAACTTCAACAATAATGCAAAATATCTTATAGTAGTGTGAAAAAAAAAACCAAATTCAGGAGTATCATAGACTATATTTGATTACTAGCTGACCCACCAAACGCTGTTTCGTCATATAAATGTTAGTCTTCGGATATACTATTAAAAATGAATAAATACATAGTGCGGCAGCTCTTTAAGAGCCAAGGTTAAGTGGCCTTGACATGACAGATGATACTCCTGGAAGTTTTTAAAGTTCTTCGCAAGAGGCAGTGCCCGTGAAAGATGAAATAAAAACTATGGGCACGAGTAGGACTCGAACCCACTGCCCACGACGTTCTGCTAAGCAACCAACGCACCTTACCACTAAGCTACGGACACTATCTACTCGGATGTACTATTCCGATTAGAAAAATTCTTTCACAAATAGAAAACTACAATATTCAGGAGTAATGAAGGCTGTATTTTACTGAGCAAAGTAGTTGTCCACGAGTTGGTACGACAAGCTTTTGGCAGATGGCGCCACTGTTATTCAATGTATTTAATGTATATCCTCAAATCATCAGTTTTATGGAATTAGATTTTGAAAATCAACGTGCGTGTACATTATCAACTGTACAACAACAACAACTAATGTTTTTACTTATTTTTTTACTCTGGGAAGTTAGTGGTGTGGACTACATGGGTCGCACTCATGTTTTTACTTGCGACATATAAAATATATGGCAAGAGATTGAGATGAGGATGAGATATGACATTACGATGATAGAGAAGTCGAAAAAAGTGGGTCCGGCGATTTCGTCTGTCTGTCTGTCGGAAAGCTTACAGGCATCTACAGCCTTAACTACTGGTCCGATTGACTTCAAATTTGAAAATTAGAGGTTTGAGCAAAAACCCATATCCCAATTTTTTTTTTATTTTTGTTTTAAGATCAAAACTTAGGGTAGCCCTAGCCACCATGCGATTTTATTGGCCAAAAACCAAAACTTTCAATTTCCTCCAAAACGGATCCTACGATTTTTTTAAAACTTCCTCGAGTTTAATTTTTTTAAACGTTCATGTATTTAAATGTTTGTATTGCTCCAAAACAGTACCTCCCATAGAACCGTTTTTTTTTGTTATTAGGTTTTCTCGAAAAATGAAAGTCCGATCAGCGTAAGTTTTTTTTTGAAAGTACGTATATTCTTCAAATAATATTTTTAATTCAAAGAAATTTCAAATTTTGTTTTGAATTTTTAAAAAATATTTTTAATTTTTTTTTCAAAATTCTGTATCTCAAAAACGAATCAATTTTAAAAATTAAAATTGAAGTGTTATATGTTCATTTACATGGTCTTAAAAACTGCATACCCAAATTAATTTTAAGACATTTTTGAAAAATTTTATATATAAAAAATTAATTTAAAAAGAACGGCTTCAACGATTTTCAAAAAAAAAAAAATCAATAATTCAAGAATAAGGTTTGAATTTGTTTGGCATTTAATTTTTTGGAATTAAATGTATTTACGAGGTACATTTAAATTTTTCTTTTTAAATAAATTCTAATTAGTTTCATATATTGAGTTTTTTTTGTGAGTTAAGTCATTAAGTGTAATCTGTAAGTAAGAGTGTAATCAGAATTGCTGAAAGTATATCTCTTATTTATGCACTCCTTTTGCAATTTTTGGAACATAGAAGTAATTATAAATATTTAGTTTTAGCACGCAGGAGCAAGTTCGTACGACCCAGTCGTGCACATTTTTTTTCTTGTTATCGAAGCAATGGGAGTTTTTGAACTGGGCTAAAGAGCCCACCAAAAAAAAGAGAGGATGTGTTTGTTTTGAAGGGTATTCCGAAGGGCTGATTTAAGTGCGGACTTGCTCATATTAAGGTCAAAAGAGTGCATCACATCATTCGAGTACCGTAGTATTCTGCACATTGGTTCAGAGTGCCCATAAGGTCCAAGTTGACTACCCTGAGGAACTCCAGAGGTGGCAAAGATGGGCTTGGATAGGAAAGAACGGAAGAGAACTCTGTAGACCCGGTTCTCCAAGTATGAAATTAATAACTCTATAAACCATGGCGGAAAACCGAGAGAGAACTTAAGTGGAATTATTTTATGGGATACCTTATCAAAGGCTATGGCAAAGTCTGTATAGACTGTGTCAACTTCATACCCTTTTTCAAGTACTTTCAGAGCTTCAGAGACGAATTCTATAAGGTTTTGTAGTAGTTGACCTACCTTTAAAAAAGCCACATTAAAGGTGTAACGGATGGAATTGGATGAATACTACGAGAATATGATATAAAAACCATATTCAAGCCACCAACTTTTAAGGTCACCAAAAAAAAAAAAAATCCATACTAGAGTCCTGGTGTTTACACTGTTCCCTGTAGCTGTGGGTCTTCCTATATTGGAGAAACGAAAAGGAGTATTAAACCACGCCTTAACTAGCATTTAAAAGCGATTCAAAACAAAACTGTCAAAAAATCAGCAATCTGTGAACATTTGACCTACAACGAAGATCACTTTATCAGGTTTGATCAAGCCATGTCGATCTCAAATGAAAAGTTTTATTTTCCAAGGATCGTTAGAGAAGAAGAATTGAAATTAAAAAACATAAAAATGTCAATAGGGACTCTAGCTACAAACTATCGCCGACATGGGATCCTCTTCTTATAAACAAAACAAAAGTAAATAAAACCAAGAAACCAGTAGCCGATGTCGTGAGCAAAGATTAAATAAGTTACAAGATGGGAAACTGACTTACGTTCACTCCCTAGATCCCGCAATTTTCATTTTCTTTCATTTTATTTTCTTTCCTTGTACAAAAACAAAAACAATATGGTAGGACCATATTTACTGGGTAAAAACACGCATACTTCCACAAAAACTATGGTCCAAACTGTGATAGTATTGGTAAAACCACGCATACTTTCACAGTAACTATGGTCCGAAGCTTGTAGGCAACTGTCACTTTGACAGCCTTGTTTCCCATCTTGTTACTTATTTAATCTTTGGTCGTGAGCTTTGCTTGTATTCAACAGCCAAACAAATCCACCACCCACTAGTAACCCAATTGCAACAACATCTACTCACCGGTACAATTTAAGAGCGAGAGTGAAAAAACAAAACAAAAACTAAAACTAAAACGTGACTACGAAGTATATAATTTCTTCGAAACGTGTCGGGTAAAGAAATAAGAAAATATTTCTTATAATTAACGCGGTAAGTTCCGAAAAACCTATCTTGTGCAGATATCTTTAACTTCGGCGACACTGGATAGCGGTAGGGGAGAGTGGGTATCTTTGGGACACAGGCATCTTGTATGATAGATTCTGTCTTCAGTCTGTCCCCATCCCTCAACAAAACAAGAAAAAAATCACGGAGTGGAGATTAAAAAAAGGTAATTTGTGCATAAAAAGTAAAATATCTGCGTAAACTTTGAGTGATGATTTTTTTTTAATGTGTGAACTAACTGTGCAAAAGAGTGTATTAATTAGATAGCAACACCATTTTTTAGGTGAATTAATGGTTGTTTTGTTTAATTAGTGCCACACGAAAAGTGATTTATAAATAATTTGTTCAAAGTGCCATGCAGGATGATTGGGACATCACTATTCCACCCCATAGCTGTTCCAATCCAATTGCTCGCAGAAGGAATGGGACAAACCCAATCCTTCTGCTCGCAGGACTTCTTTTTAACTGAAAATAGGTTGCCAAAATGTTATTTTGTTTTATTTTAGAAATAAATTTTGCTGAGATATAATCTATAAGATCTCGGAAAATTTAATGTATTCGAAAAGTGTCCCAAATATACCCACTCTCCCCTACTTTATTGTTTTAAGTTATGTTCAGAGACAAAAGGAGATCGGAAACTGACTTACGTTTCACTCCCTAGATCCCGCAATTTTCATATTTCTTCATTTTCTTTTTCTTTTCGTCTACATGAATACATATGAGTTACAAAAACAAAGAGATGAGGTGAGGTGAGATTTTTCTATTTCTACACTTCTCTTTTGTTTGTTTTCGCATTTTAAAATTTAACGTGGCTTGCTAGATTGAACTTTGAAATTGTCAAAAACGTTTTTCTTAAACTCACCACGAAAATACTAGAACTTATGATTTTGGATGCTTTCGAAACATTAGACCGAAGATATATTTTTTTGTGTGTTTAGATGCAGAAACACATTCAAATGTTTAAAAGCAGAAACACAATCACGCTTTAGGCAGACGCTTCGTTGCGTTACGTTGAGAAATCCTCAAAGCGCGCTTCTGTCAGAATGACAAACAGCTGATTGAAATATTCTATCTGTTGTCAAAAAAAAAAACATTCAATTTTTAAATTTCAAAGAGTAAAAGAGGAAAATAAAATAAATAAATAAAATGGAAAATAGGATTGAAAAAGCGGAAAAATTATTAAGATATCCAAATTAAGCTGTGCCGCTTATTTAGCGTATTTGGCATATTGCGAGAAAGAAGAGAACGTTGAAACTCATTCCGATAGAAGATGGTGGGTCCGAGAGCTGAACCTAAGTCGGGATACAAAAGGATTTCTTGCGACAAACTTTCAACAAATGAAAGATAAGGACCCGGAGCATTTTTTCAAAATAACACGGATGTCAGCAGCTACATTTGAAGTTTTTGAAGCACTTGTGGAAGCCCATTTAGAAAAGAGTTCTTGTAGGATTGCAATAAAACCCAAAGCCCGATTGTTCCTGACTTTGTTGTAAATTCTCTCATATAATTATTTTATTCTTTTATTAATAAAAAGTTATATTTTCTGTAGATAGATACTTATCGCAGGGCTGTCCAAAACAAGTATTGGCTTGGATGTTTCTAATGGGCTATTCCACTGTCGCCAAAATAATTTATGAAACTTGCCACATTTAATGGGTTTTGCTCATGCCACTTTATTTAGCGCCACCAAATGAAGTTGACTGGAGATCCATAGTTAGAGACTTCGAGTTGTTTTGGAACTTGCCCAACTGCGTAGCAGCTATTGATGGGAAACATATAAATATTCGTTGTCCCCCAGGAGCGGAATACTACAACTATAAAGTCCATCATTCAATTGTGCTTTTCGCAGCTTGTGATGCTAATTACACATTTGTTGCAGTTGATATAGGAGCTTACGGCAACCAAAGTGATGGTGGCATATTTGCTGAGTCCTCCTTTGGAAACAAAATTTTATCGGGCGAAATGAACTTCCCTCCCCCAATATTACTGCCAAACTCAAATTTTAATTGCAACCATTACATGGTGGGTGACGCAGCTTTTCCGTTAAAGCCAAGTTTTACTTCAATAAACGATTGTCACGCGCCCGCCGTGTAATAGAAAATGCGTTTGGGATTTATGTCGCCAGATGGAGGATTCTAGAAACCACATTAAATATGTTTCCATCAAATGCAGAGAGAGTTGTAAAGGCAACCGTTGTTTTGCACAACTTTAGCTGCGTTTTATTACCACCATGATCCAGATCAGATCATTGATTTATATGTGTAACAACAACAAATTAAATCCTGCTTTTCACTTGGATCAATTTTTGTGATCCAAAAATTAGTTCTTCTTCCGCACACAATGTTTAAGTTTATTTTATATTGAAAACACAATATGTAGTTTTACAGAGAAATCTAAGTATATATATTTTTATTGAAGTTCTCTAGACTATATTTACAGTAACACTATGTTGTTTATTATTTTATTTATGTGAGTAAACATACACTCTACATCTCTCCTTTTAAGTTAACAAACAATTCAATTAAAATAAGATAAGAATGGTTAAATAATTGAAAATAATTAGTAAAATTGTGTATAGGAAAAATGCATTAAGAAAATAGTTTGTATTATAAAGCAAATTAAATTAAGTTCAATTAAAGGCATGTAATTCAAATAATATTCAAATAATGAAAATGATAGATAAAAATTCAATTTGAGCTCGATTGAATAAATTCAATTAATAATAATAAAACAATCAATTTAAGTAACAAGTATATAAAATTATAGATTTAATAATAATTTTATGATCATATTTAATTATTTTTTTAAGCTTTTTTGGCCTGGTTTCGGGTGTTGTGAACTTTAGCTTTAGTTCCTTCAGCACTATATGGTTGTGTTGCATGAGAAAGTCTTTTTCGTATATTTATAGAATTTCTCCTATACGTTCCTCCCCTTTCAAGTTGAACCAAGTAGGATCTTGGTTCCGGAAGTTTTGACACTATTATTCCGGGGAGCCATTTTTTATCCAAGGATTGCATCCAAACACGATCACCAAGGCTGAAATCTTTGTTATTGCTTGCATTTCTATTGTAATATTTTTGTGTTTTTTGCTTAGACT
>CAKKXW010000003.1:26268580-26280413 GCA_920937365.1 Sphaerophoria rueppellii | reverse complement strand
ACAAGTTGAAACGTTGGCGTATATTTTCAATAAAAACCGTGCTGCCACTTTCACATATTCATCTATCCGGTAATGAAATATTTTTCAATTACATAGCAAAAACTTTTCCCCTAAAAAAACAACCTAATAATCGTTGAAAAAAAATGTCGTAGGGCAACTTCGATCGAATAAAAAAAAAAAAAATACAAACATCTGCCAAACTCGAAGTAAAATAGAAATTGATGATAGAAGCGGTTTTATTTTCATGATCTGATCCGGATCAGATCATCGTGATCAAAGATTAAATAAGTAACAAGATGGGAAACAAGGCTGTCAAAGTGACAGTTGCTTACAAGCTAAAATTTACGGATTGTAAGGATGTGTGCGTGTTTTCACAAATGCATTCCTTCAATCCGTCTATTCACCAAAGGGGAATAATTTCGGCAGTTAAATTTGAAAAAAAGGTGAGTTAATGGATATGTTCACAAACAGTGTAAATTTGGTAAACAAATATCAACGAAATAAAACGGCGTAGAAATTGTTCGTGAAACTTTGTTATTTGGTTCTTTCAAATTTTGTACGGTAATGAAAATTGAGTAATTTTTATCAATTTAAAATAAATAGTAATTAAATTCAGATCATAATTTAATTAAATCAGATCAATACATATCTCTATTTTCTCGAAATATAAATTCATTTTTTTTTGTTTACCGTCAAACTAATACTTAAATGTTTTATATCTTTTATTTTTCAACAATGAGACATGAATATGAAGGATTTTAACCTTTGTTCTACTTGTTTTTAGAAACGATATCACGGGCGCTTATGACACGTTCTAAAACATATAGTTATATGAAAATACCGACAAATGTTTCGGCTCATTTTGTAAGTTTTAACTGTAAATTAAAAAAAAAAAAATCCCATGAACAATAATCAAATTGATAATAAAACTTACCTAATGTCTCCTCAATTCAATAAAATGACGTTTCAAACATAACTCAAACTTTATTTTATATGCTGATTGCACTGACACTTATCACAAGATTTAGCGAAGTAGAGGTTTGTTCTTAGTCTACTTCGCTGATTCTCGTGATAAGCGTCAGTGGAATCAGCATATTATAACATTAAATACTCTTAACATTGTTCATTATCGGACTATAATTTTGTAAGGCAAAAAAATATATCTTCGGTCTAAAGTTTCGGGACGCATCCACAATCATAATTCAAGTCTTTTCGTGGTGGGTTTAAGATAAACGTTTGACAATTTCAAAATTCAATCAAGCAATCCACGTTAAATTTGAAAATGCGAAAACAAACAAAAGAGAACTGTCCAAAATAGCAAAATCTCACCTCGTCTCTTTGTTTTTGTAACTCACATGTATTCATGCAGACGAAAAGAAAAAAGTAAATGAAGGAATATGAAAATTGCAGGATCTAGGGAGTGAAACGTAAGTCAGTTTCCCATCTTGTTACATATTTAATCTTTGATCGTGATAATAAAACGCAGCTTTTATAAAACTGAACAATCAAATGTATTGTCCTCCAGAGTTAGTCGATGTTTGCAACAACGATGGTGAGATAATTACCCAAGGCCAGTGGAGAAATGAACCAGCACCGCTGCCAAAAACCAGAACCATAGGTTCGTTCCCATAACTCCTCTCGTGAAGCTTTTACGATGAGAGATGAATTAAAAGTGTTCCTCAACGCAAATCGAATTTAATCAGTTTTTTTTTTTTGTAGGAATTAGTATTTATATTTTCTTACGTTCAAATAAATAGTTGCATATATAAGATAACCTAAGATAAGTAAACCTGTACGTTTTTTTACGTGCATTTAGCATTAACTACATTGGACAATTTGCAATGTACAAAAGTAAAAAAACATTTCGAAAACATTTTCGAAAACTTCGAATATTTCAACTGATGCAAATTATCTCACCAAAACTTTAGACGGTGGCATAAGATAAGCTCGAGTAAAAGGGTCAGTGGAGCATTCAGCTGCGATACTTTGTTGTCGAGGGTTGTCCGTGAAATGAACCTCACTTTGCTGGCTTCATTTAGATTTGGTATTATCTGTTTGAGTGAGGAATGTTCGTTATCGGGTAAAATGGCAGAGAAAAGTTTTGTATATTAACCTGATTAGCACGACGAATACCCAGTTGATTGAACTCATCTTGTTCGTTTTCGATCTCATCGAGTGGATGACTGCAGCAAGTGTTGGTATAAGTGTTGGGATCTAACAGAACACTTTGTTGAGTTTTGAAAAGTTCATGAAATAAAACAAAATTAACCTTATACAAAATCTTCGCTGTACTAGCAACTCTCCTTTCGTATTGCTGCCTTTCTTTCAGGAACAGGGAGGATACCCCCCCTGGCTGGAAAGATTTCTTTCTTCAAAAATCTATAAAACAGAATATATTTTAAATAATTTATAATTTGTTACCAATTAATATATTTTTCTTACCACATTTAGATTTTCCATTTTACAATACAAAAAGCAGAAACAAACACACTTTTTGAAAATTGAAATTCAATTGAAATTTTGAATGAGAAACGTCAGAAAGCGCGCAAAAATTCAACCAAGTTGAACTTTTTTTTGACAGATGGTGGCTTCTTTAAAAAAAAGAGTAGGTACGTAGGAAAAAGCGTCATTGTGTAAGGTTACACAGATTTCCTATAGTTGAACTTTTCGCAGTTGTCAAAATCAACCCATCATATTTCTAATGACAAAAAATTTAATATTTTTCCACTATTCCCATATTTAATGATAGATTTTATAATACCTATTACCGGTCCTTTATTGGACTGAAGCTTTTTCGGATAGCCTATGTGGGAGTGGGATACCCGTATCTGACATGTCTTATTGAACGGGACGGATACATGTTTCCAGATATCTGTAAAAAACAAAATGAAAACAAATCAGATTTATGAGAACAGAAAGTAGTTTGTGGTTGTGATTTGTGAACTTTAATTCTCTGTCTGTCGAAACTTTAAAAACAAAAAGAAGAATATACTAAGGAATGGCGTCAAACAATTAAAATTATTCAACAGATTCATCAGACGAAGAATAAAATTTTGGTAAGTAGAAAAGTACTGAAGAAAATAAAAGCAATATTCATATTATGTCTACTTACAAAAATATCCAGAGTACAATTATATCTGGTGAATGATTTTCTTGCGACGCAGGCCCTCCTCAATATGTGCCCCGAAATCTTAGGCAAATAGGTTCCAGAAAGAAATCAAAATTATTTTGAGGAAACAATTCCCAGGTATATCTTGGAAGAATTTCGGTATAACTTATTGCTTGCTGTTTGCCTTTCCAGCTTCTCCCTTTTGATTTTGTTTAATTCTCTCAACTCGGACTCGGAGGTGATTTCTTCAGAAACTTTAAGTTTCCTCTCCTCAATAGCAAACAGTTTTTGTTTGAAATCCGGTGACTTCTTATTTTTTTTTTTATCTCAGCCTTTTGCAAAGAAGAGCAGCGAGAGGAAAGTACATCTTCTGCTGAAGGTGGCTCAAGGGAACTCATTGTGTGCGAGTTTAGCACCGTAGATTCACTTAAATAGATCTCAGCCATTAGTTCAAAATATGGCCATGACATTCGGCCTCGACGGTAGAGCTTTTCTTGTTGTTGTCCAGAATTTTGTTATATCTGATCATTAAATTTTTTAATTTAATCTCCAAGGCCAAAGGTTCGAACTAAATCCCGTTTACCTTCATTATGACCGCAAGTTCTTGAAAAATTTTAGGATTACGCAGATCCTCTTTTCGTTTCCGACACTCTTCTAAATATAACAGAATGGAGTTGTGCTTCCACGATGATTCTGAAAAACAATAGAACTTGTTTTTGTTAAAACATTTACGAAGTCTGTCTGTAACCTATTCTTGCTACATGCACATCCCCTTCTGTTGATGGCACTACCGCTGGATCGGTGACACTATTAAACTCTTTAAGAGAAAACACTGCTGTTTATTTCATATATCTGTTGCTGTTGCTGGAGGTAAAATCATAGACCTGGAAATTTAGAAAGGAAACATGTTTCCGAGTACATATTCCCCAGTAAGTGAAAATGCTGACCTACACCTTCTTGTGGTGGCTCTGAGAGGTTCGTGTCAATTTATTGGCATGAACCTGCGGACGTAGGCAGCTTTAGTCTAATGGAATTAACGGATTGAAGCAGGAAGTATGATGAAGATTGATGCGATCCTTAAATGATAATATATCTAAGAATATATTTAATGAGGAAATACGATCAACGAATACCGAATGTGGATAGACGTTAATGAAATTAGACGCCCTGTTGGGTGTGTCCCTTGATTGGCTGGTTCATCCCTTCGATCAATGTGGATATACTTGACAGAGGGTGAGCGATGTCCCTCATCCGCCAGTTGGATAAAAGCTGCAAAACAACAAAAGATCACAAAATGAAAAATGTGGCATTACGAATGGTTATGCAAAACTAAAATGTGACACCAACCCCTCACCCAGGGGCAATTGGGTACCGCGGGTAGTGAGGATTTGCCAACTCACTATTGGGATGGACGTTCAAGGGGGTTGTGGTTGTCTGAGTTTTGCCTCAGCTGCTATTCGCAAACCACCGTTACGGCTCTTCTTTCGGTGACTGAAAGTTGAGTGCAGTTTCCGTGACCGGACAACGGCTCTTCTTTCGGTGACTGAAGGTTGTGTGCAGTTCTGTGTGTTGCATGAATAGTAGTCTAGAATCAAACGAAGATGAATAAGGGCTGGCACTAATTCAATTGGTACTGATATGACTCCAGATGCAGGGTATCCGCTTCTTTCTTTAGAAAGTTGAGGTGTTCTTTTGCATGCAGGGTGAATGTCAACACTCATAAGTAGACATCTGTGTGAATGATCACACGTCGGATAAGGCTTAATTGCTAGGTGCCGACGTAAAATTAATTCATTCTTCTTGCTGTTGCTTCAATTCAGCCAAATTTTCTTTTTGGGCTTCAACAGGGTACATACCTATAATTTTGCAACTTAAATTATAACATAGTAAATTTAAGAAATTTCTTTTACTACCTGTTTGACTTGAACTAGAACTCCCTTCAAGATAATCCCTTGCAAACGAGGCATCTATTTATTAAAGCTTTGCAATTAGTTTCAAAATGAAAACTTCAGGTTATCATAGGTACCTACCTGTTAGTATTCATTGGCAAACTTCCTCTGAATCCTCAATATTATAACAAATATTGTTAAAAATCACTTCAATAATCATTTTCTTAATTCCTTAGGTAAATTTTCTTAGTTTCAAAAGTGATAAACAAGCGCGCCAAACAATTCAAAAAAAAAAAAACCATATGTTGATCAGCTGACAACTCGGATACCTGAGGTATACCAAAAATTCTCAGAACCTTTGGAATTTTTTGTTTGACAGATAATGCTTCATTTACTTGCTATTTTTTTATAATGGATTGCAATAACAAAAAGCTATCCGATACCTTTTGGTTACGTGATTGAACGTAGCTAATTTTACTTTTTTGCTATCTTTCTGAACATATCCCTCTTCTGCTCACTTTTACTCACCTTTCATGCGTTAAAACTACAAATTTTCAAATTTAACGGCTAATTTTTTCACCAGATGGGGTGCCTAAGTTTACTCTCAGTATCATTGGTAAAAACACGAATACTCTTGCAGCTTGCAGTAAACGTCGACCACAGCTTGTAGGCATTGTCATTTTGACAGCTCGGTTTCCCATCTCCCTTCTTAACTAATCTGTGGTTATGTTTGTAATTCATGTTCTATCCTTTTGCTTCATTTTCCACTATTCATTATTTCATTAAATATTTCTGTTTTGTAGCGCGCAACTGATAAACTCATTATTGAAAGTGAAGTGATTACTGACTACGACTAGTTTATTTGAACTTTGGAGATTTACCCTTTTTTATTGTGAATGCGAATTGATTTGATCGTGTGAATAAATACCATTTATTTATTCCAAATAGTTTTTCCTTCGGATTTACCGTTTTACGTTTGTAAGTTTTGGAGGTTTACTTCAATTTAAATACTGAAATTAGGTTTATTTATCGTGATTTTGGTGGTTTGTTTTTAATACCAAGCTAACAAAAATTTTAAATACTGAAGCCAATCCGAAAAAAGAATGAAATAAATAAAAGTACCTAGTTTTTCCCTGAAATTTGTCATTTTGTCTCATTGTAAGGCCAGTTTGCTTCTTCAAGTCTGTAATTAAAATGTTTGTTGCTCTTTATCAGCTCGATTTTTGATGAACGTTCCGCGTATTTTAATCAAAAAGAAAAAAAAAAACAAGAAAAATAAAAAAGTGTGGGTTTCTCCAGTTCCTGGTGAAGATACTAATGTCGTTTTCCTTTGGCAGTCCAGAAGCATTCGGAAGAGTTCAGAAGAGTTCCATTGGACTGATTTTGACAGACGGAATGCTTATGAGAAGAGCAGAACTTTCCGTTTTGAAAACAAGCGTCCGAAGAATGACACCTTCATCATAACCCGTCCCATTGGAGGCAGGAGAATAAACGTCAAAAAAAAAACAAATGGAAAACGACATAAGGTGCTTTGCAAGTTATGCAAAGACACACGCCCAAAGGCTGATTTGATTGCTCACGGCAAGAGAAAACAAAAATTAGATGCATTTAAATTTCCTGAACCTGGCTTCCACTTCAAAAAAATAACACAGTTCATTTCTATGCAAATATCTGAGAAAAAAAAACTAGCTGAGCTAAGATTAGCCTGCATTTATATACGAATATTGCTCCATAAAAACAGCTGACCATTCGGATTGCTTATTAAAAATTATTGACAGTTCGTCCGAAGTTATAAACCAAATGAAAATAGAAATAGAACAAGCACTGCCTTTATCAAAAATGTTCTAGCATGTTGCTTCCAAAATGAATTAGTTTCCAATATTGGTGATTCATTTTATTCAATGATAAGTGATGGAAGTACATCGATTGGCACAAAGAAAATGATTTGTATTATGGTCAAATACTTCAGTACACAGAAAAAAAATTGTGACAACTTTTTACAAGTTAACTGAAGTTGAAGCAGGTGATGTCAAGACTCTTGCTGATGAATTCAAAAAACAACTTTGTGCTGATGGGCTCAATATTAAAAAACTCATTAGAATTTGATGTGGACGGGGCGAAAGTGATGGTAGGGGCTCACAATTCTTTTTCAACTATCTTAAAGGAAACTGTTCCAGAACTGGTCATAGTGGTGAAAGACAAGTGCATTTGTCATTCCTTACACCTTGCCGCAGAACATGCTTGCAAAGTTCTACCAAGACATTTTGGTTAAAGACCAAGAGGCAAATAGACTATGCAAAAATTTATAAGTTAATAACTGGAAATCGGCCACTTAAAATTCCAAAACAAACCAAAACGCGCTGGTTGTCAAGATACGAGGCAATCACTAGACTTTTATATCGGTGGGGTGAACTCAAAGTACACTTTTTGATAGCTGGAGATAATGAAAGATGCTAGGCAGCAACTCACCTTCATCAATTATTGAGTGATGGTACAATCAAGCTTTATTTGCATTTTCTTGCCAATGTCCTAAGATCCGTCACCAATGTTACCTAAATATTTCAATCGAATAATACCGACCCATTAAACATGTTTGTTGATTTAAATGAATTATTATAATTTGTTTTTGTGTTATTTAACACTGCAGTTAGGCTGCGTCCGTCAATTCCATTTATTTGTTTTTGAACAACGATAGTAACTTAGAGGTGCTTCCACCAATGGCTTTTTCCGTCAATTCCTTTGTTTGGCTGGAGTTATAGCTATTTCACGGGTGCCAAGCCGATCATCAGACTCCTTTATTAGTGGTGCTGTCTAGTTGTTCTTTCATTTCAATCGAAAAACTTTTTGAGTTCACATGGGATTTGAACATAGGACCGGCTTGGCACCCGTGAAATAGCTATAACTCCAGCCAAACAAAGGAATTGACGGAAAAAGCCATTGGTGGAAGCACTTCTAAGTTACTATCGTTGTTCAAAAACACAGAAATGAATTATTATATTTGGTATTTAATATGATAATTCCACCAGCTAGATTGCAAACCGTTCCAAAAAGGATTTGCACAAATTTGCATTTCGAGACTTCGTTATGCGATCCGATTGCATTAACTTCGGACATTACTTTTTGCAAGTTAGCGATCAGATAAATAAGGGAGAGCTGTTGGCGAAATTCAATTCCGAAAATATTTATGAAATAAAGCGTTCGGAAATGGAATTGAATGCAGATGAAGAAAGTGAAACAACTTTAGAATCTGTTTCACATGAATTTCATTTAATGTCAAATATTAATTTAACCTAAACAATGTCGTTTTGCTTGTTTGTTGTCAGATTGGCAACTAAAATTTTTAAATTTGGAAATTTAATAAATTAAATTCAAAGTCAGTAAATAAAGTTATAAGTGAAGTCACACAAAAGTTTTTATTGATTTGTTTGTGTGTTTCGATATATTTAAATATTTAATATTTAAACTTGGTGTGGAACTAATCTGTGTCCTGTAAAAATGTAAGTAAATCTATGGATTATGAACTTTTTGCTTACATATTACAAGATGTATTTATTTATTTATTCATCTATGACGTAAATTCTAACTTACAGTTAAAGGGAAACAATATTATGTCTAAAAGCAAAATTTAAATACAATAATACAATACAATCGGCCCAATCGAGGTAGCCGTCGGAGCGGAATTTTCTTCGATATCCTCCTAATCGGACACATTTTGCTTGTCGGAGAACTACCTCGAAGCAAAATTCGGAGGAAATCGGAGAAACCGTCGGCTCCGACGGTTACCTCGATTAGGTCGATTATTATATAAAAAATGTAAAAATTGTGATTGATTATTATTATTTGATGTGTTAAGTTATAATTGTCATTGTAAATACGAAAAAGGTATTGTGGTTCATGTGTCTGCTTGACTCTGTAGAAAAAAAGAAGAGTTCGATATTGCAAAAAATGTTCAAACTGCATGTTGTATAAATGAGAAGCATAACCAGAGATGTGGTTATACCGCTTAAGGCCATAAATATATAATATTGTACTGTTGAAGGCAACAGTAAGTTTTCTTTTACTTTCTGAATCGCAATTGCAAAAGATTTCACATCCAAACACAAGAATTGGAATTATCATAGTCTTAGCCAACATTATTCTAGTCTTTATGGGGGTGAGGTATTGGGATTCCTGAAGGACGCGAAGAGTTCCGTAAGCCTTACCAACAATAGAATTTATATGATTTTCCCATGTAAGGGACCTGTTGAAGATCACTCCGAGATTTTTGGCGGTTTCCACAAAATCAATAGCAATGTTATTGAGAAGTACAGGAGGGAAATATGAGAGATCAAGTGGCTTCTTAGAAATTACTTAACATTTTGTTTTCAAAGGATTTAGGAATAGGCCAATTTGCTGAGACCAAAGGTGGATGTCATGAAGATCTTGGTTAATATTACGAACGCAGTTTTCAATGAGGCCTAGTGGACTACTCAAGTAAAGTTGGACATCATCTGCGTACATAGGTGTAAGTGAGGATTCAAGCTTGGAAGGCAGTTCATTAATAAAGAGAGAGAACAGAATTGGACCCAATATCGATCCTTGAGGAACACCTTTTAAAACTGGCAGATAAGATGAGAGTTCACTGCCAATTGAAACCGCTTGCTTACGTTCGCTTAGGTATGATAATACTAGATTAGCTGCAGAGGTTGAAAAATTAAACTGTTCAGATAGCTTGTGAATGAGAATTGAATGGTCAATTGGGTCGAAGGCTTTTGAAAAATCCAGTAAAACTAAAAACTCACCTTATCGTCATCAATTGCTTGTCGTATATCTTCAGTCACATTCACAAGGGCTGTAATACAGCTATGTTTTTGACGAAAACCAGATTGAAATGGTGTAAGCATATTAGATCTGTCAAGATATGAGCTTATTTGTTTCTGCATAATTCTTTCAAAAGCCTTCGAGAGAAAAGGCAATATTGAAATTGGACGAAAATCGTTTAAACCTGAAATTGTCGGCACTGGAACTATCTTGGCTAGCTTCCAACATTCGGGAAAAATACCAGTTGTAGTTACAGAATTGAAAATATAGGTTATGTAGGTCAAAATACGCGGAAGTAAAGCTTTTACGAAAACAGGATGTATATCATCCACTCCCATCGTATTTGATTTAACAAGCAGAAAGCTTTCAACCACATCAGTACATTCAATTCCAGTAAACGCGAAGACAGTTTCAGAAGCGTAGGAAAGATCTACTTCTTTATTAGGTGGTCCATGAAGATGAGGTAAGGATGCAGACGGAAGTGTTAAAAATTGTGTGTTCAGCTCGTTTATATCAATGTTATTGCACTCTGACCTTTTCTGCTTACCAATACCAACGCCGCGAAGATTGTTCCAGAGTTATCGACCATTTAAATTCAAGTTGAGACGATTTTTAAAAATTTTTGTTTATTCATTCCGTATCATACAAACAACTTTATTCCTTAACAACTGATAAGTTCTATGAAACATTTCTAACCTATATCTTTTCCAGCGAAAATACACTTGATTGCGTTGGTACATGAGTGCTGAGATTTCAGGTGTAAACCACGGTCGTGATCGGTGTGTTACATATTTTTGCTTCAGGGGAACATGTGAATTAAAAAGATTTTTTAAATTCGTTTGAAGAAATTCTACTTGTTCATTAGGTGATGGCATGTAAAAAACTCTATCCCACCACACGATAGTGATTAATATAAGGAGCAACTTGATTGTTTCAAAGAGTACACCTAGGAACACTGAAATTAACGCGTTTAAGGACATTTAACGCATCAATATCTCCGTTTATAACTTTGACAATAAGTAAAAAGTAATAAATAAAAAATAATAAAAATCCAATGTCAATTAGTTTAAGTCTGAAATGGTAGGGAGGTAGATTTATTGGATCTCGCCAACCTAATCCTCTAAGAGCAAATCGCAAAAACCTCTTTTGAATTTTTGAACAAATTAAAAAGAGGTTTTTGCGATTCTTTTCTATTTACTGGGGAGACCATACCTGACAAGCATACTCAACAACAGGTCTAACAAATGAAATATAAAGTTGTTTAATAACATAAGGGTCTCTTTATCCAACCAAGTAATGAATTTGCTTTAGCGCAAATGAGGTGAATATATTGTTTAAAATCCAGTTTCTTATCAAGTAGATTTCCAACTACAGTGATTTCCTCAACAATAGACAAACTTGAACACAGAAAACTGTATTCATATGTTAAAGTCGACAACTTATGGGTAAAGCTTATAACCTTACATTCAACATTCAATAATAAACAATTTTTATTACACCAAGAAAAGAAAGCGTCAAGGTAATTTTGGAGCTTTTGACAGTCGTTATTGTAAAAAATAGATTTGAAAATAGTTACATCGTCAGCATACATTAGACATTTAGAACATTGAAATACAGAAGAGAGGTCGTTAATGAATAATGTGAAAAGAAGAGGGGCCCAGGTGGCTACCTTGAGGAACACCAAAATTTACATTGAAATATTGAGACTCAAAATTTTCAAAGCGCACTGCGTTTGGTCTGCAATTTAAGTTTGAATAAAGCCAGAGTATAAATTTGTTGCTCAATCCCAATTTTTTCAGCTAAAGTAAAACTCTTTGAGAAAGCTTATCGAAAGGTTTGCTTAAGTCAGTTATAATGCAGTTTGTTTGTCTTTTATTTTTAAAATCGTCAATACAATGCCTTGTCAATTCAGTTAAAAGAGTTATAGTAGATCGTCCTTTCAAAAAACCGTGTTGATTTGCAACAATCAAAGATTTTGTCCAGAAAGATAGTGTTTTACAAATAATAGCTTCAAAAGGTTTTGGAATAACTGATA
>CAKKXW010000003.1:25888421-26268080 GCA_920937365.1 Sphaerophoria rueppellii | reverse complement strand
GTAAGTTTTGGAGGTTTACTTCAATTTAAATACTGAAATTAGGTTTATTTATCGTGATTTTGGTGGTTTGTTTTTAATACCAAGCTAACAAAAATTTTAAATACTGAAGCCAATCCGAAAAAAGAATGAAATAAATAAAAGTACCTAGTTTTTCCCTGAAATTTGTCATTTTGTCTCATTGTAAGGCCAGTTTGCTTCTTCAAGTCTGTAATTAAAATGTTTGTTGCTCTTTATCAGCTCGATTTTTGATGAACGTTCCGCGTATTTTAATCAAAAAGAAAAAAAAAAACAAGAAAAATAAAAAAGTGTGGGTTTCTCCAGTTCCTGGTGAAGATACTAATGTCGTTTTCCTTTGGCAGTCCAGAAGCATTCGGAAGAGTTCAGAAGAGTTCCATTGGACTGATTTTGACAGACGGAATGCTTATGAGAAGAGCAGAACTTTCCGTTTTGAAAACAAGCGTCCGAAGAATGACACTTTCATCATAACCCGTTCCATTGGAGGTAGGAGAATATACGTCAAAAAAAGACCAATGGAAAACGACATAAAGTGCTTTGCTAGTTATGCAAATGCACACTCAAGGTCCAAAGGCTGATTTGATTGCTCACGGCAAGAGAAAAAAAAAATTAGATGCATTTAAATTTCCTGAACCTGGCTTCCACTTCAAAAAAATAACACAGTTCATTTCTATGCAAATATCTGAGAAAAAAAAACTAGCTGAGCTAAGATTAGCCTGCATTTATATGCGAATATTGCTCCATAAAAACAGCTGACCATTCGGGTTGCTTATTAAAAAATATTGACAGTTCGTCCGAAGTTATAAACCAAATGAAAATAGAAATAGAACAAGCACTGCCTTTATCAAAAATGTTCTAGCATGTTGCTTCCAAAATGAATTAGTTTCCAATATTGGTGATTCATTTTATTCAATGATAAGTGATGGAAGTACATCGATTGGCACAAAGAAAATGATTTGTATTATGGTCAAATACTTCAGTACACAGAAAAAAAATTGTGACAACTTTTTACAAGTTAACTGAAGTTGAAGCAGGTGATGTCAAGACTCTTGCTGATGAATTCAAAAAACAACTTTGTACTTATGGGCTCAAAATTGAAAAAAAAAAACTCATTGGAATTGGTGTGGACTGGGCGAATGTGATGGTAGGGGCTCACAATTCTTTTTCAACTATCTTAAAGGAAACTGTTCCAGAACTGGTCATAGTGAAGTGCATTTGTCATTCCTTACACCTTGCCGCAGAACATGCTTGCAAAGTTCTACCAAGACATTTTGGTTAAAGACCAAGAGGCAAATAGACTATGCAAAAATTTATAAGTTAATAACTGGAAATCGGCCACTTAAAATTCCAAAACAAACCAAAACGCGCTGGTTGTCAAGATACGAGGCAATCACTAGACTTTTATATCGGTGGGGTGAACTCAAAGTACACTTTTTGATAGCTGGAGATAATGAAAGATGCTAGGCAGCAACTCACCTTCATCAATTATTGAGTGATGGTACAATCAAGCTTTATTTGCATTTTCTTGCCAATGTCCTAAGATCCGTCACCAATGTTACCTAAATATTTCAATCGAATAATACCGACCCATTAAACATGTTTGTTGATTTAAATGAATTATTATAATTTGTTTTTGTGTTATTTAACACTGCAGTTAGGCTGCGTCCGTCAATTCCATTTATTTGTTTTTGAACAACGATAGTAACTTAGAGGTGCTTCCACCAATGGCTTTTTCCGTCAATTCCTTTGTTTGGCTGGAGTTATAGCTATTTCACGGGTGCCAAGCCGATCATCAGACTCCTTTATTAGTGGTGCTGTCTAGTTGTTCTTTCATTTCAATCGAAAAACTTTTTGAGTTCACATGGGATTTGAACATAGGACCGGCTTGGCACCCGTGAAATAGCTATAACTCCAGCCAAACAAAGGAATTGACGGAAAAAGCCATTGGTGGAAGCACTTCTAAGTTACTATCGTTGTTCAAAAACACAGAAATGAATTATTATATTTGGTATTCAATATGATAATTCCACCAGCTAGATTGCAAACCGTTCCAAAAAGGATTTGCACAAATTTGCATTTCGAGACTTAGTTATGCGATCCGATTGCATTAACTTCGGACATTACTTTTTGCAAGTTAGCGATCAGATAAATAAGGGAGAGCTGTTGGCGAAATTCAATTCCGAAAATATTTATGAAATAAAGCGTTCGGAAATGGAATTGAATGCAGATGAAGAAAGTGAAACAACTTTAGAATCTGTTTCACATGAATTTCATTTAATGTCAAATATTAATTTAACCTAAACAATGTCGTTTTGCTTGTTTGTTGTCAGATTGGCAACTAAAATTTTTAAATTTGGAAATTTAATAAATTAAATTCAAAGTCAGTAAATAAAGTTATAAGTGAAGTCACACAAAAGTTTTTATTGATTTGTTTGTGTGTTTCGATATATTTAAATATTTAATATTTAAACTTGGTGTGGAACTAATCTGTGTCCTGTAAAAATGTAAGTAAATCTATGGATTATGAACTTTTTGCTTACATATTACAAGATGTATTTATTTATTTATTCATCTATGACGTAAATTCTAACTTACAGTTAAAGGGAAACAATATTATGTCTAAAAGCAAAATTTAAATACAATAATACAATACAATCGGCCCAATCGAGGTAGCCGTCGGAGCGGAATTTTCTTCGATATCCTCCTAATCGGACACATTTTGCTTGTCGGAGAACTACCTCGAAGCAAAATTCGGAGGAAATCGGAGAAACCGTCGGCTCCGACGGTTACCTCGATTAGGTCGATTATTATATAAAAAATGTAAAAATTGTGATTGATTATTATTATTTGATGTGTTAAGTTATAATTGTCATTGTAAATACGAAAAAGGTATTGTGGTTCATGTGTCTGCTTGACTCTGTAGAAAAAAAGAAGAGTTCGATATTGCAAAAAATGTTCAAACTGCATGTTGTATAAATGAGAAGCATAACCAGAGATGTGGTTATACCGCTTAAGGCCATAAATATATAATATTGTACTGTTGAAGGCAACAGTAAGTTTTCTTTTACTTTCTGAATCGCAATTGCAAAAGATTTCACATCCAAACACAAGAATTGGAATTATCATAGTCTTAGCCAACATTATTCTAGTCTTTATGGGGGTGAGGTATTGGGATTCCTGAAGGACGCGAAGAGTTCCGTAAGCCTTACCAACAATAGAATTTATATGATTTTCCCATGTAAGGGACCTGTTGAAGATCACTCCGAGATTTTTGGCGGTTTCCACAAAATCAATAGTAATGTTATTGAGAAGTACAGGAGGGAAATATGAGAGATCAAGTGGCTTCTTAGAAATTACTTAACATTTTGTTTTCAAAGGATTTAGGAATAGGCCAATTTGCTGAGACCAAAGGTGGATGTCATGAAGATCTTGGTTAATATTACGAACGCAGTTTTCAATGAGGCCTAGTGGACTACTCAAGTAAAGTTGGACATCATCTGCGTACATAGGTGTAAGTGAGGATTCAAGCTTGGAAGGCAGTTCATTAATAAAGAGAGAGAACAGAATTGGACCCAATATCGATCCTTGAGGAACACCTTTTAAAACTGGCAGATAAGATGAGAGTTCACTGCCAATTGAAACCGCTTGCTTACGTTCGCTTAGGTATGATAATACTAGATTAGCTGCAGAGGTTGAAAAATTAAACTGTTCAGATAGCTTGCGAATGAGAATTGAATGGTCAATTGTGTCGAAGGCTTTTGAAAAATCCAGTAAAACTAAAAAACTCACCTTATCGTCATCAATTGCTTGTCGTATATCTTCAGTCACATTCACAAGGGCTGTAATACAGCTATGTTTTTGACGAAAACCAGATTGAAATGGTGTAAGCATATTAGATCTGTCAAGATATGAGCTTATTTGTTTCTGCATAATTCTTTCAAAAGCCTTCGAGAGAAAAGGCAATATTGAAATTGGACGAAAATCGTTTAAACCTGAAATTGTCGGCACTGGAACTATCTTGGCTAGCTTCCAACATTCGGGAAAAATACCAGTTGTAGTTACAGAATTGAAAATATAGGTTATGTAGGTCAAAATACGCGGAAGTAAAGCTTTTACGAAAACAGGATGTATATCATCCACTCCCATCGTATTTGATTTAACAAGCAGAAAGCTTTCAACCACATCAGTACATTCAATTCCAGTAAACGCGAAGACAGTTTCAGAAGCGTAGGAAAGATCTACTTCTTTATTAGGTGGTCCATGAAGATGAGGTAAGGATGCAGACGGAAGTGTTAAAAATTGTGTGTTCAGCTCGTTTATATCAATGTTATTGCACTCTGACCTTTTCTGCTTACCAATACCAACGCCGCGAAGATTGTTCCAGAGTTATCGACCATTTAAATTCAAGTTGAGACGATTTTTAAAAATTTTTGTTTATTCATTCCGTATCATACAAACAACTTTATTCCTTAACAACTGATAAGTTCTATGAAACATTTCTAACCTATATCTTTTCCAGCGAAAATACACTTGATTGCGTTGGTACATGAGTGCTGAGATTTCAGGTGTAAACCACGGTCGTGATCGGTGTGTTACATATTTTTGCTTCAGGGGAACATGTGAATTAAAAAGATTTTTTAAATTCGTTTGAAGAAATTCTACTTGTTCATTAGGTGATGGCATGTAAAAAACTCTATCCCACCACACGATAGTGATTAATATAAGGAGCAACTTGATTGTTTCAAAGAGTACACCTAGGAACACTGAAATTAACGCGTTTAAGGACATTTAACGCATCAATATCTCCGTTTATAACTTTGACAATAAGTAAAAAGTAATAAATAAAAAATAATAAAAATCCAATGTCAATTAGTTTAAGTCTGAAATGGTAGGGAGGTAGATTTATTGGATCTCGCCAACCTAATCCTCTAAGAGCAAATCGCAAAAACCTCTTTTGAATTTTTGAACAAATTAAAAAGAGGTTTTTGCGATTCTTTTCTATTTACTGGGGAGACCATACCTGACAAGCATACTCAACAACAGGTCTAACAAATGAAATATAAAGTTGTTTAATAACATAAGGGTCTCTTTATCCAACCAAGTAATGAATTTGCTTTAGCGCAAATGAGGTGAATATATTGTTTAAAATCCAGTTTCTTATCAAGTAGATTTCCAACTACAGTGATTTCCTCAACAATAGACAAACTTGAACACAGAAAACTGTATTCATATGTTAAAGTCGACAACTTATGGGTAAAGCTTATAACCTTACATTCAACATTCAATAATAAACAATTTTTATTACACCAAGAAAAGAAAGCGTCAAGGTAATTTTGGAGCTTTTGACAGTCGTTATTGTAAAAAATAGATTTGAAAATAGTTACATCGTCAGCATACATTAGACATTTAGAACATTGAAATACAGAAGAGAGGTCGTTAATGAATAATGTGAAAAGAAGAGGGGCCCAGGTGGCTACCTTGAGGAACACCAAAATTTACATTGAAATATTGAGACTCAAAATTTTCAAAGCGCACTGCGTTTGGTCTGCAATTTAAGTTTGAATAAAGCCAGAGTATAAATTTGTTGCTCAATCCCAATTTTTTCAGCTAAAGTAAAACTCTTTGAGAAAGCTTATCGAAAGGTTTGCTTAAGTCAGTTATAATGCAGTTTGTTTGTCTTTTATTTTTAAAATCGTCAATACAATGCCTTGTCAATTCAGTTAAAAGAGTTATAGTAGATCGTCCTTTCAAAAAACCGTGTTGATTTGCAACAATCAAAGATTTTGTCCAGAAAGATAGTGTTTTACAAATAATAGCTTCAAAAGGTTTTGGAATAACTGATAGCTTGGCTATGGGTCTATAATTTTCGATTTCACTATTTTTTTTTTATGTTTTTTTTTTGTTTATTAGAACATAATGCAAACACAATGATTGGGCGGATTCTCGTTGTTCGTTGATCTGACACATTCATCCAACCAGGAGATTGTTCTGAAAGAGGGCAAACAGCAAAATGTTTCCACAACAAAAAAAAGTGAGGGATACGAAAAACAACGAGGACGATTCTTTAAAAAAACCAATATTTTTTAGAATCTACTTGAAGATTAAAATAAAACGAACAACATTCTTGCTAAAATCCGAGATGCTATTCGACAACTTTCAGACATTAAAAAATAGGATAGCGAAGCTGAGGTGAAATGAAAGAATTTCATTATTTTGCAATAAGCTTAAGGAAAGCGTTTATTTTTTTCTTACTTGTTTGTGATGTTTATGTACATGCACATGTATGTAGTACATACATGCGTTTGTATGTGATAATTTGTTGCTTTTTAATAATAAAACAAAATATTCAAATAATAGCGACCAGGAAGATTGTTTGGAAGGGAGAACTACCCTCGAAAATGATAGACAAGCAGCAACACCATCGGTAAGTTTATGTTTATTTATTTATATATTTTACATGGTTATGGTTACGATACAAAAATTCTGTTTAAATACATTGTAATTTTTCATACATTTTGTTTTGCCAGGACACTGCTCCTGAAGAATTAAAATATTCGCAAAATTTGTTGCGTATGTCTTTTGCTTCACTACTCGGATTACGAGCCTGAGTACACGCAAGACTATCCAGATTGAGATTTTCACTTCGCCAATCGGCATACCTCGTTTGAACCAAATTAGTATCTTCAATGTCAAAACCATTCTGCAAATAACAAATTTCTTTTTTGCCTGAAAAAATTATGTAAGTGACAACAGTCCAATACAATAGTCGACACTATCCGGATTCAAATTTACTGGCGCAAAATTATAGTCCGCTAATGAACAATTTTAGTGTGATACTAGCTTAAAATGACGTTTGAGTCATGTCTGAAACGTCATTTTAAGCTAGTATCACACTAAACTTGTTCATTAGCGGACTATAATTTTGCGCCATTGTTTTTAATTAAATTCTGAATCGTGATGCTAATATACCGAACACGTTTTCAACAATTCGCCTCGCACGCGAAAGTCGGTAATTAAAGACAATCTCATCTCTCTTTAAGGTGTTATGATTGTACGGCTTCATTATTTTTTCCGTTAAAGGAAAGGCGTCATCAGCAACCAAAACAAACGGCATCTTCCCACAAGATTTTGATAAAATTTCAGGTTCTGGGATTCCCAGAGATTTGCTTTCAAATTTTTCATAAAACTTTGTTTGCTTAAAAACCATTAACACCAACATCAACCATCAGGAATTCATAATTTGCGTTGGCAATTGCCATCAAAATAATTAAAAAGTTCTTCTTGTAATTGAAATGATACGATCCTGACCCAGGAGACTTTGTAATATTAATGTGCTTCCCGTCCATGGATCCGATGCAATGAGAAAAATTCCAAAGCTCCTCAAATTATTTCGCCTCTTTTTTCCATTGCATTTTATTCATGCTATAATAAAATAATAATATGCTATATAAAATTAAATCAATAATAATCATTATAGCAACATTTTTCATTCCAAGGAAATTATATTAAATTATTCTTTTAATTTCAGAGTGATGAAAACGCAGATGATTCAGTGACACCCAAAAAGGAAAAAAAGCTTTGGAAACACTCATACTCATATTTTTAGTGTGTGACCCCTAAAAGTACTTACTTCCTTCGTCTAACTTCACTTAACTTTATCGATACACCAACAATCCATAAGTAAAATTATTTAAAATTTCATATTAAAATTAAAAAAAAAAAGACATTTTTGTTATGTATTTGCTATACTATAAAGAAAAACGCGATTAGTCTGAATAAAATTTTTGCAACAAACTAAAGAAATCATACATTTTTATTTAAGGAAAACTTCCATTGGTTATAGAAATGAATTAAATGATCAAATTAATGCACTTATTAAGGAAAGTTAAAGTGAATTTGAAATATTATAAGAAAAATCAATGCAAACTTACATGAATCCTTGAAGATGTGTGCACTTGTTCTTCATCCTGTTGTGTTTGGTGTGTAAAGATTTATGTAAATTCACTTACACAAGATAAATATTTAATAACAAAGAACTTATTATAAAACTAATTATAATATAACTTATTATATACGAACAGATAATTCGAGTAAAAATAGTAAAATTAAGAAAAGAAATTAAGTTAAGATAGGAAAGAACAAGTTATTTTAAACTAAGTGACTACAAGGAAAAGAAATGACATTTAATATTTAAAAAAAAAAAAAAAAAAAAGACTTCTCGAACTATAGAGGAATGGAACTGCTATTAAATTCACCGCCACTATAAGGCTTTAAAGCACTATTCTTGAAGACTTTGATTGAATCAAAATTCGTTTTTCAAGAATGTATATCTTAGAAAGCATAAACTATGGAGGCAATTCAACTATTTCTGAAATCGATGTAATCGAGACCGAGAGTAAAATTATCGTTCAATTAGAAGCTCAAAAGTTATTTCAAATTGCAGTGATTTAAATTTAGGATAATGCTTCGCGCATAATCCTTATTAACTTCCAAGAGGAAAATATTGTTCCTAATGGTGTCGATTTTGTTAATCTCCAATTTTCACATTTCTCGTCGTTTTGAGGTCACTAGAATCCGAATCAACACTTTTTATGATGATGTCTGTGTGTGTGTATGCTTGTTCGTATGTGCGACGTGCGTTACGTCTTTTCAATTATCAATTATCTTGCGAACACCTCATTGTATTGTCATAAAATTGGTCTCATTCGACGCGGTATTGTGTTGTTTAGAATTAGGTTTTGAGCGAAATCGGCTTAGCGGTTTTTTAATGGCAATCAAAAGTCTAAGACAACCTTAATATCATAGAGAATATATAATACTAATAATAATATTATATATTCTCCATGCTTAATAAAATGAAAATTATGATCATTTCTGCAATTATTTCAACAATAATGCAAAAATCGTATAGTTAGTGTGAAACAAAAAAAAACAATATTCATGAATCCGATTGCAAAAATTGTTTCAATAATAGAAAACTGCAATATTTAGGTGCAATATAGGCTATATTTTACTGTGCAAGGTAGTTGTAAATGTGTCCTTTATTTATAAATTTAACAGGTATAGTCGAAATGGAATTCGACTGAAGCGCCAACTGGTTAAAAGCAGAGATAACCATTTTTATTACATAAGTTTGTATTGTGTGTTCTCTGCTTGGTTTGACAGAAGATCTGTCAAATCAAGCAGAAAACGAATCTTGATAATACTCTCCAAATACATATACAACGAATGAGTCCACGAAATGGTAAGATCAACTCTTGTCAGATGGCGCCACTGTTATTCAACAAACTTAATGTTTTTCATAAAACCATTTGTTTTATGGAATTTGACTTTGACCCAACGTGCGTGTACAACTACAACGGGATGCATTGGCTGAATATTTTGCAAAATATCTAATGTTTTTACGTATTTTTCTACTCTGGGAAGTTAGTCGTGTGGACTCCATGGGTCACACTCATATTTTTTAATTTGAATTTGATTGATTGATTGTTCGAATCTGTTCCTTGGAGGTATTTCAAATCGATGCTCGTTTTATGTCGTTCATTCTCAGGAGGAGGAGTTTGTGTTTTCTTAGTATCCGAAAAACGCTCCGTGTTTCCCGTGGCACTACATTTCGTTTCTTGGGCACACAAAGTAATTCACCTGGTCCTATATTCATTTCATCATCTTTTCAAGCTCAATCTTCCAACCTTCCAAAGATCGAACTCACAACTCTGTGGCACCCATTCTATTTTCCGAAATCGAATTCTATATTGCCTAAATTCCAACAATTAGTCCCGCGAGGGGAGCGGCCCTTAATCTCAAAAAAACAAAATCACAATTGGACAAAATCTCCAAAAAAAAATTGACCAAAAAGAGGAAATTCCCATGAGTAAAAAGGTCAATGCACAAAATCTCCAAGAAAAAATCTTTAATGTCATTATCTCTAAAAATACCAAAAAATACCCAAAAATCTCTTCGTTTACCTAATACACTTTGTATTATGTTAAGAACATGTAAAGTTTCTTAAAAAACTTATTTGCTCAGTTATGTTCATACTATACAGCGATGAACAAGCAAAGAGCACGTTCTCAAAACCAACTCATGGCTGTTAGACATCAGTTATTATTGTATTAGAAGTACCGTTATGAATTGAGTTATGAATTTTTTGTTACTATAATAAATGAAGTTATAAATTAAAGAAAAAATGTATTTTCTTTTTAAGTAAACAAGCTGTTTAAATCTTATGAAACGAAACATCCAACATTATTTTCAAAAACAAGATATGTGAGTTCTGAATCAAGCAATAAAATCGCGCGATTTTATTGCTTGATTCAGAACTCACATATCTTGTTTTTGAAATTTTCTCCTGGGAGATTTTGTCTTTTGGAGATTTTCTCCTGGATATTTTGTCTTTTGAAGAAACATCTTTGGGGATTTTGTCATTGGGAATTTTCTCTTTGGGATTTCGGGTTTTGGTCATTCATCCCCAACCCGTCCCGCGAGTTCTTAAATTACACCTAATTCGACACTGATGTGTCCTAGGAGGTGTGATCCGAAGGGTGATCTGGTCCGGGTTCATCAATTTGTTCTTTTCTCTAGACTCTTAAATAAATTCTCCGCAGTTCATTTCGAAAGTGATTGGAAATATCAAAAGCAATAAAAGTAATTAGATTTGATTTGCGTTTAATTTTTTCAGACGAATTGACTGACAAGATCACTTCCACCACATGGTGCCCTATTATGTTTTTTTTTTCTATCTGGATCATTCCTGCTATTCCAAAAGAAATGAACGTGTATCAAATCAACTATTTATAGAAGCAAGAGAAACCCCAATACCCAAAGTGTATTCCCAATGGACAGATATTAAATTTTAGTTTCCAGGGCAGTTTGTCAGTGACTTCAAATGTCTTCCGTTTCAGCTTGTCTGTCGGCATGTTTGGTCGGTGTTGTTGATGTCGAAGTGATGCTTAGACTTACCTCGAGCTGTTGATTAGATTTTTTTTTAATTTCTTGTATCGAGAGAATAGGTACTTCCTTCCGACACGACTACCAGATTTTCCAAAATTGGGCGGAAAACGAAAACGAATTTATTACTTTGTGGTGACTTACGGAAGCGATTTTCGTTAACATTTCCTGTGAAGAACAAGAAACATTGCCTTGGAAATTGAAGAATGTTGAAAGATCAGAAAAATCATTCTCATTGCTTGATTAAGAGATACTTAATTTAAGGCTAATTTTCTTTCTTTTAGTAAAGAAGTTTAGGACTGACACCGTTAATTTTTTATTTAAATAAATACCATCTATTCAACAAGACAATCATTTTTGTTGAAAGAGAGTCACTTGTTTTTATATTAAGTCACATACTTCTTCTGAGTTTATACCTGAAGTGCGTTCTTCAGCTGACTATCTAACGTTCTTGCACGCCAATAGTTACGATTCGTAACCACAATTGTCGTTTTTGCGGTCAGTGTTAATGTGTCAAATCGTAACTATTTCCAACTATTCCCAATTCAGATGTGTCAAAGTGTTTTTTTTTTCTGTTTAATGGCAAATTGTCAATCTGGAATCTAAAAAAAAAAAAACATTCTGGTCGTGCATTTTTTTTACAACCGTCGTAGTCGTCCGTACCAAAGGATTTCTGTTCGTCTTCAATTAAAACTATTTCATTCCAAAAATATAAAGAAAATAAGGTTCAACTTACAAATTTTAAAGCTTGCTTGTTCTAGAAATTTTATGTTTGTGAATATGCATTTTTCATCCAAAGAAATTGTCGGAAAAAAGAACTTTATTTCGCAAAAGGAACTATTTAGATGATGAAGGAGAAATCTTAAGTAAGATTTTTCATCTCCAAACCGATCTCATATAACGTTTATTATATTCTTTAGGTCGTCAAACTCCGTTTCTGAATTCCGCCATAAACTAACCCAGACTCAACACAAGCATGACGTTCTCAGTTTGGAGAACAAGAAACTCCTTCGTGAATTCAACGAAGAGCGGTAAAAATTCTCAAACGCCATCGATGCGGCTTCAGCTATTGAAATCAAGCTCAGAAACTTCGAAGACATCACGAGCGACCCCCGTATTCATGCACCATCACCGACAACCGAAGTTGAGGCAATGCCGGAAGCCGAGCAGAAGCGCAATGAATCGTCGCAGGAGAAGATGAATGCGCTGCACAAGAGTGTCCGGGAGAAGGACGAAGCCATCAGTAAGAACATGGGAACAAACTCGGCGCCAAAGGAAAGGACGCATCAAAAATTTGATCGGCGAATCTGACAATCTGAGATTAAATCTGGAGCAAGTCCATATGAAGATGTTAGCACAGCAGAACCAGCTGATAGAACAGACAAATTATTTTTTATTGCTCTAAGTCAATCGGAATCCTTAATTTGCGAGAACTCTTGAATTATTAGTTTAAAGAAAAAAAAAAAATTATAAATAAAATGCCTTGAACTTTTTATTGTCTACCGGTAACTCTAATCAGAACTCCTTGGTTTACTACCGGGAACTCTCATTTTTTTATTATATTTTCAACAATCAGTTTGCTAACTTCACAGAACTCAAATAGTGAGACCATTCATCCCCACCTAAATCAAGATGAAATTGTTAACAGAATCGAGTAAATGAATTCTATTAAAACTATAGTTGCACTGTTCACAGAAAAGAGGATATCCAAAGACATTTTTAATGCAAATCGTCAAGAAATGTTATAAGTAACTGGAGTGGTGTATGATAATATGCTTACTTCATTAACACTAGGCGCATTCGAATGATTTATTTACTTACTTATGGTGGCGCTAGAGTCCAGTGGCCTATTGCACCACCTTACAAATTTGTGAATTACAAACGTTTTTACCACAAATATGTAAAAAAATCAAGTATTGTGTTTTGTCAAATTCTGTAGGCTACAAAATTGTAGTTGTGATTCACAAATTACAAAATTGTTGAAAAAATTGATTTTCGGTTGCACGACAAAAAGTTTGTAGTTGTAAATCACAATCAAAAAAATTGTGAAAAATCTACTTTATTGTAAGTTTCTGTTGCACAATATGAGTGAGGATCACAAATTTATTTCGGTTTGTGAAAAAATTCTACAGGCGAAAGACCGTGTGTAATCTTGCTTACAAATTTGTGTTTAACATTAAATTGTGTGCCAGCAGTAATTCTGAAGCGGATTTCGTTGTCATTAAAAGCAAATATCAATTGCGTTAAAATTATAGCTTTGAAAATTATTTTATTTTCATATTCTGTTACGTTAAAGACTATTCACATGAGAACGACCGACGAATGACGGATGAAAGAAATAAAAGTAATTTAAGATAGTTTCAAGCCATATTTCCTCACAAATTCACAACAAAACCATGGAAATATAGTTTTTATCTGATTTCTGATGCATACATTTGAGAAAAAAAAATTTCGTCTCGAAAATATTCTAGTTGATACTAAAACACTTTTCACATGAGCACGAAGTACGAGAAACGAATGAACGAAAATTTGTCGATTTTGACATTTCTTTCACATGAGAGTTTTTAATTCGTCGCGAATGACCAACCAAAACACAAGGTAAAAATTATTTTTGAGGTTATACGTGCGAGTGACGAAAAGCCTTCGATCCCCTGTGTACCTCGGTGGTCAAACAACTAATATTATACTTTATGAACAATCAGCAAATTTCGTGGGAATGGAAATTGAATGTAATTCGATTCATGCAATTTCCGTTCCCATGAAATGAAAAATTCAAAACCGGTTGGTTTTGGTGAATTGGAGCTCTGCGGTGTCATCGTTAACTTTTGGTTTGACGAAGTCCTCGCTTAGCTCCATAACTCGCGCGAACATTTTGTTTGTTGGGAGTGTGGATGATGTGGAATAGAGTTTGGCAGTTCGTATCAACTAAAATAAATTTGTTTTCTCAAATACATTAACATTTGAGATTAAGAAGTTAATTTATGCATCATTAATCAAACATAACTATACATTTATCGTTTTGTTGAGAATTTGCAAGGAAATACGTCTTCAAAAATCATTATTTTTGGTTTTGGTTGCTCATTCTCGACGAATTTAAACTGTCATGTGAAAGAAATTTCAAAATTAACGAATATTCCTCCATTTGTTTATTATTTGGTCATTCTCCTTTAGTTGTTTACGCAGCAGTGTTAAAAAAATTTTAATTTTAATTTGTAACTTACAAGTTTTAAACATAAATGGTGCAACGGTAAATTGTAAATTTTCTTACAGCTTGTAACTCTCATCATAAATATGTAATCCCACTTATTTGTAGTTGGTGCAAAGCAAATTCAAACACAAAATTTGTGATTGTGAATTACAACTACAAATTTGTGGTTGTAATTTGTAAACTGGTGCATTAGGGCCCAGGGCCCTATTGCACCAGTTTACAAATTACAATCACAAATTTGTACTTGTAATCTACAATCACAAATTTTGTATTTGAATTTGCATTGCACCAGTTACAAATAAGTGGGATCACATATTTGTGATGAGAGTTACAAATTGTACAGTAACCTACAATTAACCGTTGCACCATTTATGCTTGAAAGTTGTAAGTTACAAATTTAAATCACAATTTTTTTCGACGTTGCTGCGCAAACAACTAACATCAGTGTTATCATGAATTTTCAAAATAAAAAATTTTTGGCTTCATTAATAAGGGAGAGGAAAGATGTCCTATTTGGAAAATTTTCCGATCAACTTACCCACGAGAAGAAAACAAATGAGTGGAAGGTGGTCTCAGATATTTTAATATCACAGGGTATACTGGATAAAGGGAAAGACTGGAAACATTTAAGAAATGTTATTTGGCAAAACATGAAGCGCGGAACAATGGTATAACTTTTTGTTCTAGAACATAATTCTATATACAACTCAAATAATTTTCTTGCAGGTCAAGGTCGATAATGCCAAAAAAACCGGTTCCGTTGGAGGTTCAAACAGCAAATTGAATGATCTCGACCATATTATAATTGATATAATAAGTAAAGAATCACCAATTTTGCAGGGTATAGTAGATGAGAATCCGACACCGCCCCCGCCCCTTTCTCGTTCATTTACAATGTTAGATGAAGGCAACGAATCATCTATTCAATCCATCAATGTGGAAAAAGAAGATGGTATGATAGCAAAGGAAGGAGAAAAAGAGTAGGTATTCTTTAAATAATGGTAACGACACGGTACATTATTATTTTGTTGATGTATAGACAAACAAAATATTTCGCAAGGTGTAGAAAGAGGCAGCAAAAGGAGTCGGAAGACACGGAGATTATTGCATTGAAGAAAAAACGATTAGAAATGGAAATTTATAATTTACAGCTTGATGCCAGAAGAAAAGAGAAAGAACTTGGTCTACCCGCTAGTTCATTGACTAGAGAAGTTGAAGGAGCTGATTCATCGCAACGGAGCAAAGTGTTAGAATTTTCCGAATTTTGAAAAGTTTTATTTATAAAAAAGAAAAGTATTATATTATTTTTGTTTTCATCATCATCATCATTATAATTGAATTTCTTAAAAAAATAAAGTTAATTTAAGTACATACTAAATATAGTTTGTTTTATTTATATAAATACATTTGTTTGTGCGTTGCAAAGAAGCAGTTTTTTAAACAATACTATTTTATGCTATTCGTTTTATTGAAAATTGCTTAAGGCATATTGTATATTGGCATGTCCTTCGTTTTCGTCAATTTCTTCTAATTGGTTGTTGAAATAATTTTCATTTTCTCTGTTTTCTGGTATTTCGATGGTGTCATCAGTTGAAGTTTTTGAAATGTTGGTTAAAGCTATACAACATTTGATTATATTTACAGCTTTTTGAGGTTGTAATCTCAAATGCTTTAAACATGGGAATTTTTCTTTCAAAATGCCAATCGAATTTTCAATTATTCTTCTAGTAGATTTGTGTGCCCGATTATAACGTTCAATTATAGGGGAAGTTTCTCGTAAAATCGGTGTAAGTAACCAGTCTTTGCAAGGGTACCCGGTATCTCCTAGTAAAACAGCATTGGGAAAAGGCCGAAATCCATTTCCAAATCGACTATACAGTGGACTTCTTCGCAAGACCCTAGAATCGTGAACACTTCCGGGCCAGTTCACATAGCCATAATAGAACGTATAATCAGGCCCACATACTAACATACAATTTATTGAATGACATCCATGTCTATCCACATAAGCAGCTTCAAACTTGTTTGGTGCATCAATGTTAACTAACGTTCCATCAATGCATCCACAAACACGTGGCATACCTAAATAATTTTTGATTTGAGAGAAAATTTGACGAGAAGATGCTTACTAACCTGCAATAGCGTAAAATTTTTGAGATATTTCTTGAATCTGATTCGGCCATTTGACAACGTCCTCATATAAAAGGTCAACGATAGCTTTGGAGACACGTTGGACACATCTGCATACTGTTGACTTATCAATACCATGCATATCCCCAACGCCATGGTATTGCCCTCCGTTACCCAGCCAATGTAAAGTTGTTAAAAGTTGCTGTCTTGGGTTTAATGCACAATTTCTTTCCGTTTTGTGTTTTATTCTGGGTCCAATAATATTAATAATTTCTTCAGCTTTAGAACAAGTCAGTCGGAATCGTTCATTAAAATTAAAATAATGTTCAAAATTATAATTTTGACGCGGACGATAAATTTTTTTTATTACAATGACATCCGCTTCTGAATTACTGCTGTCACTACTGCTGTGCCTTCTACGCAAAGACATTTTAATTATGAATAACAAATTTGTAGACAAATTTACACACGGTCTTTCGTCTGTAGAATTTTTTCACAAACTGACACAAATTTGTGAACTTCATGCATATTGTGCAACAGAAATTCACAATAAAGTAGATTTTTCACAATTTTTTTGATTGTGATTTACAATAACAAACTTTTTGTCGTGCAACCGAAAAGCAATTTTTTTAACAATTTTGTAATTTGTAATCACAACTACAATTTTGTAGCCTACAAAATTTTACAAAACACAAAACTTGATTTTTTTTACAAATTTGTAGTAAAAACGTTTGTAATTCACAAATTTGTAAGGTGGTGCAATAGGCCACAGGTCGGACCAGGGCCCTATTGCACCAGTTTACAAATTACAACCACAAATTTGTAGTTGTAATTCACAATCACAAAATTTGTATTTGAACTTGCTTTGCACCAACTACAAATAAGTGGGATTACATATTTGTGATGAGAGTTACAAACTGTAAGAAAATTTACAATTTACCGTTGCACCATTTATGTTTAAAACTTGTAAGTTACAAATTTAAATTACAATTTTTTTTAACACTGCTCCGTAAACAACTAAAGGAGAACGAAATTTTGAAATTTCTTTCACATGACAGTTTAAATTCGTCGAGAATGAGCAACCAAAACCAAAAATAATGATTTTTGAGGTTAAATACGTGCGAAGTTTTTCTTCGTTGGGAGTGGTGTTTATTGTGTGGAACACGAATAGTGTTTGGCTGTTAAGCACTATTCACATGAGCACGACCAACGGACGACGAATGAATAAAGTGATTTTAGATACGTTTGAAGACGTATTTCCTTGCAAATTCTCAACAAAACGATAAATGTATAGTTTATGTTTGATTAATGATGCATAAATTAACTTCTTAATCTCAAATGTTAATGTATTTGAGAAAACAAATTTATTTTAGTTGATACGAACTGCCAAACTCTATTCGGTTCCACATCATCCACACTCCCAACAAACAAAATGTTCGCGCGAGTTATGGAGTTAAGCGAGGATTTGGTCAAACCAAAAGTTAACGATGACACCGCAGAGCTCAAATTCACCAAAACCAGCCGGTTTTGAATTGCATGAATCGAATTACATTCAATTTCCATTCCCACGAAATTTGCTGATTGTTTATAAAGTATAATATTAGTTGTTTGACCACCGAGGTACACAGTTTGTTTTATTTCGGGGATCGAAGACTTTTCGTCACTCGCACGTATAACCTCAAAAATAATTTTTACCTTGTGTTTTGGTTGGTCATTCGCGACGAATTAAAAACTCTCATGTGAAAGAAATGTCAAAATCGACAATTTTTCGTTCATTCGTTTCTCGTTCTTGGTGCTAATGTGAAGAGTGCTTTAGTATCAACTAGAATATTTTCGAGACGAACATTTTTTTTTCTCAAATGTATGCATCAGAAATCAGATAAAAACCATATTTCCATGGTTTTGTTGTGAATTCGTGAGCAAATATGGCTTGGAACTATCTTAAATTACTTTTATTTCTTTCATCCGTCATTCGTCGGTCGTTCTCATGTGAATAGTCTTTAACGTAACAGAATATGAAAATAAAATAATTTTCAAAACTATAATTTTAACGCAATTGATATTTGCTTTTAATAACAACGAAATCCGCTTCAGAATTACTGCTGGCACACAATTTAATGTTAAACACAAATTTGTAGACAAGATTACACACGGTCTTTCGCCTGTAGAATTTTTTCACAAACTGAAATAAATTTGTGATCCTCACTCATATTGTGCAACAGAAACTTACAATAAAGTAGATTTTTCACAATTTTTTTGATTGTGATTTACAACTACAAACTTTTTGTCGTGCAACCGAAAATCAATTTTTTCAACAATTTTGTAATTTGTGAATCACAACTACAATTTTGTAGCCTACAGAATTTGACAAAACACAAAACTTGATTTTTTTACATATTTGTGGTAAAAACGTTTGTAATTCACAAATTTGTAAGGTGGTGCAATAGGCCACTGGGCCTCATCCAAGCGTTTCAATCTGTCATGAAAAAGTGCTTCTCAATTTTGCCTTTTGGAATCGGTGTTAAATTGTAGGTCCCCTCAATTCTTCACACGCACCCAGAGAATTGTTGAAGTGAGTAAGCCACTTTTGCCTTGGCTCTTCAAGAGCTGACGCACTACTCTATTTATTTATTTCTAACATAACAGTCATAATGGTCAATGGTCAACAATATTTCTAATACAAATGAATTGTTTTAATATCAACAGTCCTTATCTTCAACTAGCAGTTGCCCTCGACTTTGTCCGCCTCTCCGTCGTCCACCAGCCAGAGGTGCGTCTTGATTTGTGCACCTGCACCATGCGAGCGTGGGAATATTGTAAATGTATTTTAAAATTGTATTACAATCGACTCTCGCTTCTTAGCTCGAAGCCTTCAAATATGTATAATTTTCACTGTTATCTTTCAGTATTGCTTTTCTCTTATTTTTCGAAGCTTAACGTTTTATAGCTTAAATCCTTCCTCGATAAATGGACTATTCAACACAAAAAGAATGTTTCAATTTGATTAAGGTCCAGTTCGATCACGCTTGATCATCTCTAATCAAGGATTATTGTAGTTGAGAATCCTAGAATTCGTTTGTTCACAAAAGATGTAATTAAGAAATCTATGATTTGAGCAGTTAATAGGAGGTTTCCTTTATATTAAGTTCAATGAAAATAAACAATATAAAACAATACTTCAAATTGAACATTGCAGTTTTAAATCCAACTTTTCTGTGAAGAAACATTTTGCCTATAGCTTGACAGCTTCTCATCATCACCAGAATGATTTGTTATTTGCTCTTTTTTTGGATAACCAAAACTGCCGACACACACTTTTCGACTTCTAGTTACACCACATTCGTTCCAAAAACAGCCTCAAACGTATAATGCGTTTCTAAAAAAGAGTTCGTCTTGTATTTGTAACTGTGATAATTTTTTATGCTGGGAATATTTTCTCAGAGGTGAATGTGACACCTTACTTGAAAAATGAAATATTTCTATTCCTCCCCGATTTCCACTAAAATCTAAAAATACCTATGTTGATTTTCATGGGCTTATGTGTTAGATAGTGCATGAAAGTGACTTAATACGCACCGGCCGTCGTCGGCGTTGGAGGCGGGTAGGAAAACACTGACAACAAAAAATGATCCCATGGGCCGGTGCTCCATCCGCCTGTCCGGGCCAAGTTCATAAAGTGCGACAGTGTTTTCGAAAGAAAGCTTATGAGGCAATAAAGGCGGAACGAATGAGGGGCCGAAAATTCCGAAAAACGTATAGAGGTGTTATGGAATTGGGAGATCCGAAGCGAACATAACAACAACTGTACGTCACCGTGGGAAAGGTTGATTTATCATTGCAAATGATAGATTTATTTTCGACGAGGAGTTTAGCCATCTAATTTACAAGGAAATAAAAAAAAGTCCACCGTGTGCCTTCGGTTGTTGGGTCTAATGTAATGGCTACGTGGGTACGTCGACACACCCGCTTGGCAGTTTCTCACCGGAAAACGCATAACAAGCGCATCGTGTCATTTGAAGAACTTGTTAGTTTTATAATTTTGGGTTGACAGAAAATTGTAGTTTACGTTCTTGACTAAGGCGTTTCCGGTCTTATTATATTTTTTGTGGATAAAAAATAAAACAGATGTAATAAATTTTACCAAATGTTGAGAGTAGATTTTGGAACATGTCTTTAACGTGTTGAAAAACAAGAAATGTGTCGAGGAAGAGCATATAGGTCAAGCGAGATTTTTTTTTTGACAAATTAACAAATTTTAAATGCGGAAATAGACTCTGAATAAATTGATGAGGTGTCGAACAGGATGTTTAAATTAAGAGATCATTCACTTTCTAGATATTCCTTCGTCATTGTTGAAATACTGTATTGTGTACTCATATAATCAATTTTATATCAAAGTAGTTTATCAGAGTTAGTTTATTGAAAAATATTTTTCTTCATTTCATTAAAATTATTCAAACTGTTCACATTGATTTTAATTTATTTTTCTGGAAAAAGCTTAACTTACTACAGGTTATCTGTCCAGAAAATTTTTAGAAGAATTAATTTGTATTGACTAAATTTTTTTTTTCTTTTGGCGATCCTGATCAATTGTAATTACATGCAATGGGAAACGATATGAATTGTTTGGCTTCTATTGAAAGGCTTAAGGGACATGAAAACTATTCCACATGGAAGTTTGCGATGCAGACATATTTGGAATACAACGGTAATTGGAATGCAGTTCTTGGATCGGAAAACGATGCTGCGAATGTACAGCCAACGCAGCAATCATTTTGAGCGTTGATCCAAGCAATTATGTTCATGTCCAAAATGCTTCAACGGCGAAAGAAGTGTGGGGAAAAATTGCAGTCTACATTTGAAGACAAGGGTTGTGCACGCCGAATTACATTGGTAAGACAATTAACAGGCACAAAACTAGAAAGTTGCAGTTCAATGGAAACATACGTTTCTACAATCATTACGGTGGCGGCCGGCGCAGCGTTTGAATGCTATAGGATTCAAAGTCGACGATGAATGGTTGATTCTGATGTGCGGTTTGTCTGATCAGTTCACATTAGGTAATGGCATTGGATAATGTTGAGACAAAACTCTCAAGTGATGCAATAAAAACCAAACTATTGCAAGAATTTCCTCCTGTGAGTGGTGAGGGTGCATTTTGTAGTGGAAACGGTGGAAATAAAAAAGGTTTCACAGCTTTAGCTGCAACAAAATTGGACATAAATCACTCGATTGTCTAACGAAGAAATCAAACAAGATTGATGAAAAAACCAAATCTGGAGCTTCTTTTAGTGCTGTGTTTTTAACTGGTAATTTCAACCGAGGTGATTGGTATATTGATTCTGGCCCAATGCAACATCTTACCATGAACAAAAGTTGGATTTTTGATGCAAGGAAAGCAGCAATACCTGAAATAACTGCAGCTAATAACACTAAAATGAAGGTTTGGTGAAGTTACTAGCTGATGTAAATGGAAAACCGAGTATGATCGAAGTAAAGAACGTCAATCTTCTATCTGTAAGTCAGATGACAAAACGTGGACATATTGTTGAATTCTTTACAGATCGATGTGAAGTTCGAGACCAACAGAACAACATTTCGGCAACAGCTATCATGGTTGATGGTTAATATCGACTGACGAGTTCGAAACATTGTGGTTTCATTGCAATTGCATCAGCTAAAAGTAGCGATACTTTGCATCGGCGACTATCAGGACCTGAAGAAACTGAAATTTGGTGCTGTTGAGGGTATATCGTTTCATCCAGACAATGAGGAACATGTTTGAAAGGGAAACAATCCAGATTTCCATTCAAGCAAGTTGGCTCAAGATCAGTGGCGCTTTTGGAAACAGTACACGCTGACTTAGCAGGGCCGATGGAAAATATTTCAATTGGTGGAGCTCGCTATGCATTTGTTTTGGTTGACGATTTTAGCAGAAAAACTTTCACCTATTTTCTTAAATCGAAAGATAAAGCTTTTTCTAAATTTTGAGAATTCAAGAATTTGGTTGAGAAACAAACCGGAAAATACATCAAGAAATTCCGATCAGATAATGGAACTGAATTCTGCAATCAAAGGTTCGATGAGTTGTTTAAGGCAAGTGGTATTAAGCGGCAGACGTCAACGCCATACACACCACAGCAAAATGGGCTTGCAGAGCGAACAATAAGAACTTTGACAGAACGTGCTAGGTGTATGCTTCAAGATGCAGATTTTACAAAAAAGTTTTCGGCTGAAGCGATGATGTCAACGGCAACATAGTTCAATTAGTGATGAATGCAAGCATGCAATGAGCGAAGAATATCAATCGTTATTAGACAACCGGACTTGGGAGTTGGTAGATTGCCAAAAGATAGAAAATCTATTGACTATAAATGGGTGTATAAAGTCAAAACCGATTCAAATGGTGAAATTGTCCGTTACAAGGCCAGACTTGTGGCCAAAGGATGCAGCCAACGTCCGGAATTGAATACGATGAAACCTTTTCGCCAGTGGTAAGTTATTATCGATACGGCTTCTGATTGCACTTGCTTCGAAATTCAAAATTGCTATCGATCAAATTTATGTTATTACAGCTTTTCTGCATCAGGGGGGTGTAAAAGAAAAGTTGTATATGAAACAACCAGAAAGTTTTGATGATGGAGGTGGACGAGTATGTTTGCCTTAAAAAGGCGATTTATGGGTAAAAGCAAGCTAGTCGTCAATGTAATGCAAAATTGAATGATGTCCTGGTTAAGTCTGGATACATTCGTTCCGAAACAGATGCCTGTATTTATTTCCGACATGAGAACAAGAATATGGTGCTCGTTGCTATCTTTGTAGACGATTTGCTTATTTATCAAACAACAACTCATGGAAAAATCAGTTGAAGGCAATTCTGAAGAAAAATGTTAGCATGAAAGATCTTGGGCTATCAGGAAGCTGTATTGGAATGAGAACAACGAGAGATCAGAAAACAGTTAATATCACATTGGATCAGAAGAAATATACCGAACAAATACCTGAACGGTTTGGGATGTCATATTGTCGTCCTATTGATTTACCAATCGATCCAAACACCAAATTAACAAAGGATATATCACCAAAGACAACATATGAAGAAAAGGATATGAAAGATGTTCCTTACCAAGAAGCGGTGGGGAGTATTTTATACTAATCACAATGTACGAGACCAGACATTACTTATGTAATTGGAAATTTAAGTAGATTTAATATCAAGCCGGGACGACCACATTGGAATGCTGTCAAAAGAATTTTCCGATACTTAAGAAAAACGAAAGATTTCAAGTTGACTTTTAAATCCCTTGGTCAAGAATCTTCAAAACTTCATGGGTATTGTGATGCTGATTGGGCGTCAGATCTAGATGATAGAAAATTTTGTATGGCATATATTTTCAAATTTGAAAATTGTGCAACCAACAACGGTTGCACTTTCCAGTGCCAAGTCTGAGTACATTGCTCTCTCAGCAGCTACTCAAGAAGCGATTTGGATTCGACAAACGACAACTTTTAGCTGAGTTATTAGAAAATTATCAAGAACAAAACGAAATTTACAGTGACAATCAAAGTGCTATAAATATGGTTAAAAATCAAATGCCTAGCTCAAGAACTAAGCACAAAGACATTCGTCATCACTGTTGCCATTTTGACTGGATATCAGTTAGATTTGGACTGGATTTGTTCGTCGTTGGCTGGAACAAAATTATAAATCCAGTCAACATATTTTTTTGACTGGAATCAAGTCAAATTTTCAAATTCATATGTAAGCTTATAAATGATAGACTTACTTACTTACTTAAGGTGGCGCTACAGTCCGTTGTGGACTTGGGCCTCAATCAACAGTCTCCGCCAGCTAACTCGGTCCTTAGCTAGTCGTCTCCAGTTTTGCACTCCAAGTTGATTGAGGTCCTCTTCCACTTGAGTGCGCCACCTGAGTCGCGGTCTTCCTCTCCTCCTACGTCCCTCGGGAATAGTGTCGAAGGCTTTCTGGGCCGGAGCATTGGTGTCCATTCGCTCTAAATGACCGAGCCATCTGGGTCTCTGGACCTTGACCCTTCTGGCTAGGTCCATGTCGTTGTACAACCCGTAAAGTTCGCTGTTGTATCTTCTTCGCCTTCCCTTCATGCACACGGGCCAAAGATGACCCGAAGAACTTTCCTCTCGAAACAGCCTAAGGCACTTTCATCCGATTTTGTCAGGGTCCATGCTTCTGCACCATACAGCAGGACTGGGATGATGAGTGTGTTGTACAGTTTTACCTTAGTTGCTCGAGAGAGGGCTTTTCCACTCAATTGCTTTCTTAGCCCAAAGAAACAGCGATTAGCAAGAGTTATTCTTCGTCTGATCTCGGCGCTGGTGTTATTGCCCGTGTTTATAGCGGAGCCTAGGTAGACAAACTCCTCTACTACCTCGAAGTTGTATGCGTCTATTGTGACGTTCTGTCCGAGCCGTCGGTGTTGGGTGTCCTTCCTCGATGACAGCATATACTTCGTTTTTCCCTCATTTACCGCTTAAACCCATTTTTGCCGCTTCTGTCTCAATTCTCACAAAGGCGCCATTGACATCACGCTGTGTTCTTCCCTTTATATCAATATCATCGGCGTACGCGAGAAGTTGAACAGATTTTTCGAAGATAGTGCCTCTGGTGTTGACGTTGGAGTTCTGCACTATCTTCTCAAGCACAATGTTAAAGAAATTGCAAGACAGTGCATCGCGTTGTCTTAACCCTTTTTTGACGTCGAAAGATTCCGTAAGCTCGTTGCCAACCTTGATGGAGCAGCGTGAGTTCTCCATTCTCTTTTTGCACCAGCGAACGAGCTTCAGGGATTAAAATCGATGAAAAGGTGGTGGGCATCGATTTGGAGTTCATATGTTTTTTCCAGGATCTGCCTCTACGTGAAAATTTGGTCGATGGTTGACTTTCCTGGCCTGAAGCCACATTGATAAGGACCAATCAGATTGTTGACGAAAGGCTTCAGACGTTCACATATTACGGCAGAGAGGATCTTGTAGGCGATGTTTAGTAGACTTATTCCTCTATAGTTGGCGCAGTTTAGAGGATTTCCCTTTTCTTAACTTACTTCAGTCATTTATAATGTAATTTAGGCTATGGATGAGTCGGATTAGTATTAAATAATTCTGGCCTAAGGCAAAAGCAACTCTCTCTTAAGACTTCTCTACTCCACTGCAAAATGCCTGACCGAAACTTGAATCCTCAACCTCTCTGTCAACACAATAACCTTGTAACTATTTAACATTATTTAAAAATTTATTTTAACAAATTAAAATTCAACACTGCAACGCTCGTAAACTTTAATGCACCAGCATAATCCCTAAACAATAAATAAACAAGTTTTATGACCGAATATGATTTAACAGATGTCTTAAATCAAAAAGCAAAGAAAGTCCGTGTTTTGAGCTCAAGTCGCTATGTCACCTTTCTTATAGTTCATTTTCAATTCAATTGCCTTTCCGACTTTAATGCTTACAAACGAATTGCATCGAAATCATGAAAAATTCGCAATTCCATGTGAGTTAAAGTAATTCAGACTTTTGTCTGCGGTTAAAAGCGATTCAAGTACTCAAGGTGCTCGGTTTGAAAAAAAAACAAGGATTCCACTTTAGCTGACGGCATTTAATGCGAATGTCATTTGATAATGAAAAATTGAACTTTAAGTGATTCTATTCATAGGACGAGAACTGCGCATGGACACCCATTCGAAGGGATTGTTGGCAATTAACATGCAAAATGCATTCCAACTGTCTCGTTAACTAAATAGAACTCCCAGAACCATCGATCTGGTGAAATAAATCCATTTCGAAGCAATGTTTACTCAAGCATCCGTCCGTCAATCCATCATCTGGTCTTCATCGAGTGCGTTCGCTTCTGTGGTTTGTCAGAAAGCATTCGCTGTTCGATGTACATTTTTTTGTCAATTTAAAATATTTATGTGTTTTGATTAAGATAGAAGCCTCGTTTATTGCTGAGAATTGATTAATAATTTTTGTTTCCAAAAATGAGAATTCGACTACGTCTTAGCACGTTTAGTTGGTCAGTTGCTGATTAGGAGGCATTATTGAAACAATGTCGTCTTTATTTTTGACGACAACATCGGCCCTTAAAGGCCAACTAATACAGTGTAGTCAAGTTCAGAATAGAAGAATTCATAAGATTTTGGCATCTATAAACTGACAAGTCCTTGTAACGTTTGGAATCTGACAAGAGGATAGACTGCTTTAGGTCTGAGGCTGAGATAAGCTCGCGGGTCTTTTCAGAGTTGGAATTGGAAGCTTTAGGGTGCGAGATTGGATGGCAACAACTATCGGACTACATACGGCAATATTGCTGATGATCACAATCACTTCAATCACTGTCGCAATGGTGATGAATGATGATGATGGTAGTTTCTATCAAAGGCAGAACTATAAGAAATTTACTGAGTCTGTTGCAAATGAAAAATACTCTACATATATAAAATCTACTGTGCTAACTTTTTTATTAAACCGGAACACTTCTGATCACTGTTAGACAAAAGCAGGGTACCACCTGCTTAGCAACCAAACAAATATGGCCAAGCATAGACCTCAAGCGGTGGTATCACAATGGACCCTTCAGGTAAGTGAGTCAACAACATCAAGACAGCCACTCTACCCTAACCTATTGTTTAACGTAAGATAAACTCTAGAAATATTTATCAAGGAGTAAAATATATCATAAGAATCTTCAGTGAGTTTCTATTTTCAACGATTTGAGGATGAATAATTGCGATATCAGAAAAGACCTAGCAGTTACCATGCTTGGAAGTCTACCATCAAGGAGAATACGAAGTGATGACGAGTGTACGAAAGAAGATGTAAACTTAAAGCCTGAAACGGAAGAAGGGTATCGAACAAAGAAGCTAAAAAATTTGCTTAACGGCTGAACTATAATGCAATTTTGCTCATGGAAGCACGCTTAAGTGATAGAGCGAATACAAACGATAATGCTCTTAAGCTACGTTCGTTAAATTTTCTATTTCTAGTTCTACTTTTACTAGTGCGATTTCATTCGCTTATTGCTTAAGTGAATTTGACAATTTGAAGAAGAGGAGGCCAAGCCTACTATTTTTGCTTACTTAAGTAAATTTTCAATGTAGCCTGTAGCGGGCAGGGGATTGCGTGTAATGGGTAGAAGGCAGTGGGTAGCAGGTTGAGCGGTAACGGTGTATCGGGTAACTGGATAGTGGGTAATGGGGTAGCGGGTAGAAATTGTGGAAAGCTGGGTAGCGGATAAGGATTAGCGGGGTAGGGGGTAGTGGTAGCGGGTAGTGGTTGGGTAGCGGGGTGCAAAAAACTACAAAAGTCTGTCGCGTCAGTTGTTACAATGTATAAATTAAAATTTTGTAGATTCCTGACAAACTTTCGCCTTCATGATCGTTTTAATACTACTCGACTTGCCGTCTAGACTTAGGTCGACACTTATACCTATGCTTCAACTAGCTGCAGCCTTAAATATTCTTAGTGGTGATGCATACCAGAGACAAGTTGGTTCTGATTGGTATATAAGGCACAGTCGTCCAAGTTACTTCTGCAGTTATTAAAAGAATGCAGTCAGTACTTTGTCAGCTTATGAATGATAAAGTTTGTGCCCATGTTTGTTCCCACTCAGCTTCGGTAGAGCGAGTGAACATCCGAGAAGTTTACTCTAGCTAGTATCCTATAACAGTTTTTTCGGGAAGTCACTTATTATTGGAGCTGCCCATTTGTATTTTGCTTTGGGAATATGTTTCTTCAAAATATATTCTCAACCAACAAAACTGACAAAAAACGAAACTGCGAACAAAAGACTAATTTCAAAATATCTTGCATCCCGAAATTATTTGAAAGCATAACTTATGAATTCATGTTCTTCCATTCCAGACAAATTTTTTCTCCTAGTCAGCATGAATTTCTTAAGGGCAGATCTACAATTACTAACCAAGTTGGCTTTACTTCTTTTTCTCTCTATGCTTTGGAAGAAGGTTATGAGGTTGACTCCATTTCTAAAGATTTCAGTAAGGCTTTTGACAAGATATCACAAAACCTCATTCTTTTTAAATTGGACAAGCTTAAATTTCCAGATATTTTAAACTCCTGGATGAAATCTTACCTCTCCAATCGACAATAATGGGTCTTCAGAAATCATGATTCAAATCCAATTATTGCTTCTTATGGTGTTCTTCAAGGTAGCCACCTCGGTCCAATTCCCTTTGAATTAGCAATAAATGACATCGATTAAAATATTCTAAGAAATTGAACTCTTAATTTACACTGATGACATGAAAATCTGTAAGAAGATATCTACCCTTAAGGACGCGCAGTAACTTCAGAACGATCTTAACAAATTCTTCGTCTGGTGTAAAGCAAATCTTTTGGAGCTTTATATTAACAAATGTCAAGCTCTAACTTTATCCAGAAAGCGGCCTCCAATACCCCAAACATCTTACTTTCTTGACACCCAACAAATAGCTGTAGCTTATTCTATTAATGATCTATGACTGCTCTGTGATATCAACCGATGGTCTTAGGAGTTCAAAAAACAGAGTCCTGTTAAGTTTTTCCGCAGAATCACCCAGCTGCTTGGCGAAGAAGTTTACATTATCAACTGCTTGAAGAGAGCTGTGCTTCATGTCTCATTGGAATTGATGATAATGAGGATATAATAAAGTAAAACCTTTCCACTGCCTTGGACAATGTATCAAAAGTTTTAACCCGCATCCATGCCGAAAACACAGGCAAAATAAAAATAAGCACAAGAAATCTTTGAATTCAAATTTTATTTTTTATTTTCTCAACTGCAACAATTAGAGTTTTCTACCACACTGTACATTTTTTCTCCGGATTCAAAGCACTACCTACAGCACAATCAAACGAATTCGCAAAACTGTTAAAATTCATCAACGAACGCTTAACCCTCACATCATCTAGATCATGAACTGCTGGTCCCGGAGGTCCTTTCGGTGTTTTATTCGATTTCCCACAGAAAAACTGCGCAAAGTCAATGAAAAACGCCTGGCCCAACGATCTCGCTCCATCGTCCTTCACCATTATATTCTGTCCAATCTGCAGCAGAGACCTCTGGAAAGAATTATATGCCAAACGTACGCCACCTAAATCAGCAATTTTCTCGCCAATTCCATTGTCTCCCATTTCCTCTCGAATGCAGCGTGTTCCATCATAAAACGTCGGATTCGCTGTCAATGCACTCTGAACCATCGAACCGGTGTAGTCGTAATTCACTCCGTTCAAGTCGAAGGCATGGAAGAACTCGTGGGCAATATTGAAACCCAAAACACTGTACTTGTTGGTGGTGGGGTCCTTGCCGAAAATTCTCTCCTGCAGCAGACTCAGCGGGATAATGATTTTATTCTTTGAATGAAGTAAGAACGGACTTGCAGTCACAGTCCATTGGTATGCAATGTGTATTGGTTCGCCCTTAAGTAACTTCAGATCCTTTGAGACCTTGAACCTGAAGGCTTCAAGAAAGTTTCGATAAAACTCGTCTTCCTTCATATTGAGAGCATCATAGTACTTTACTATCTCGAGAGAGGTCATGTTTCTGTCAGAGTTTCCAATTTGGAGTTCCATCACAGAGGTCTTGGTGTAGATAAACACCAAGACATCCCTTTGGTCTTCGTAGAGCTTTGAGACTCCAGCAAGAAATTCAACCTTTAAGTAGTTGAACAAGTCCTGAACGAGTTGATCGTACTCATGCACATAGACGTGGTGTTCGATCATATGATCCACTGCTAGAGGCATAGCTTCATGAAGCACTGTTACACATTCGTTAGAATCGATGCTGTCTATACTGTACTTGTCCAGGAATTGCAGGAACTTGATCATGATGTAATTGCACACTGTTTCTGGCTTTGACGACTTTAGGAACTCATCGAGTCTTGTAATGGTATCTGGATTGAAAACAATCAACGATGTGAAGAGGTCTATATCCTCACCGAAGAGTGTATTAAAGTACCTGATCCACTCAACTTGAGGAAACATGTCGCGAAGGTAGCCCAGCACCACTTCCTCACCTTCAGAGTCTTCTGGAGAAGTGCCGGACCTTGTCGATGGAAGTGAAGCCAGCTGTTCTTCGAAGAGAATGAAATCCCTGGTCAAGGATTGTTTGAGAGAGGCTTTATTGAGCAGTTCCTTAAGGGACTCCTCACTAGTTCTATGCAACTCAACTACGTCCAAGTTGATAATGTCCACACTGGAGTTATCCCACTTGGGCTTGATTGTATGGTCAAGGAAAATGTTGGCTCCATACTTTCTTAACTCAGAAATCGTCTGGATCCAGCTAAATTGTGTCGAGTTCCATCTCACGGACAATGTCCAATCACTTTGGGGTTTAACGATTTCCAAAAACTTACTTATGTTGTATATTTCCAGATTCCGACACGACTCGTAGAACGTCTGGGCTTTATGAAGAACTCCTTCTGACTGTTTAGACTCCAGGAGTACACTAATTTTCTTGTTCATGGTTGCGTCGAGTTGACTCAAAGTATCTCCATCGATAATATTTGAATTGACTTCAGCCCATCCCCCGCAGGCGTATTGATAAAAGTCTTCACATGGATCTACTGAGGGCTTCAAGTATTCTTCGATCACAGCTTCCAATGGAATTAAAAAGTTTCCATAAAACAAAAAAACAAACAAAAACACTGCCCGGCACATTAAGATGTATGACTGTTCCACTGGCTTAGAATAATACGATTAAATGCGTTATCAGTCGCGAAGACTTTATTTCGCGAATCGGCAAGATAGTAACAGTAAGATCCCATCATATCGCTGAGAATTGAAGATTTTTTAATTTTATTTTTTTAAATGATTCTAAATTAACCTTGAAATAAAGAGAACAAAGCAAACAAAAATATGTCAATGCTGGTCCGTCGGCTAAAAGATAAACTTCTGGCATCTCAATTGAGGCTCTTCACATAGCCGTAGCTAGGATTTGGTTTCAGGGGGGGTTAATTCTTTTTTTTGAATAAAAATGAAAACAGGCGGGTGTATTACGGTTAGGGGAGGAATCGAAATACCGGTAGAAGAGAAAGAGGCTTAAGACGTCACGTCGATGTTCAATTGACGTTAATGTCTCAACGATGGTATGGTCACCAATCATCTTAAATGCTCTGCTAGGATACTGTCAAAAAGACTTAAGAACGTTACTGGAGCACAAACGTGGGACTTGTACTCAAGCCTTGGACGTATATATGTATTAAGGATGGTAGCCAGAACACAAGGGGAGAACAAATTCTTGCATCTTCTTAAAAAGCCTAAACATCTTGCTGCATTTTTGGCGACATCGCAAATGTGATCATTCCATAAGAGGGATCGGTGATGCACATACTGAGAATTTCGAGACGCTCGGTTCCATTGATGCAAGTGCCATTCATGGACAATGGCAAGGGGGGTATGTCTCGTTTCAACCTTAAGAGACAGCATTGAGTTTTCGAAGCATTAATTCAGCATTGTACAATGCTGTTGAAGTCAGAGTCTAATGAGCTTATCATATTTAGCTGTTTCAGTTGAGCAGTTCCACATCCGAAGAGGAGGTATGTGAGTGTATGAACGAATATGAAAAGCTAAGGGTAATATCGTCAGGGAAACAATTTATTGGATTAGAAGTTACAGACAAGAGATCATTTATGAAAATGAAAAAGAGGGTCAGAGACAAAACGGATCCCTTAGCCACACCAGCATTTATTTTGTAGTTTTCAAACTTGAATCCGCCTAGAACTAACTTTTTAAAGAACGATGCGAAATAAAGTTCCTTATTTAACAAAGGAACGATTCGTAGATGCCGAAAGCATGCATTTTTCTTATTAACGAGCAAGATGTCAGACTTTATCCAATCCCTTTGAAATATAAAGTGCAACAATTTTACTTACCCCAAAACGTGTGAAGATTTGTTCGACTGTTCGTTGAGATGAACCATCAGATCATCAGTGCACCTGTTGCTACGAAAGTCGTACTGTCGGTCATTTAGAATTTGTCGGCCTTGAAGAAATTTCTTAAGCTGATAATTTATCAGCGTTTCCATGGCATTAGAAAGAAGGGATGCTAGTGCAATCGGAAAGTAATTGGAAAGAGCGTAAGATTTGCCTCTTTTGGGATTGGCTGCTGTTTTCCAGTTGCTCGGAACGAGCCCTGGAAAATAGGATAGATGGAAAAGCTTACGCAAGGGTAATCCCCACCCCCCCCGCCTAAATACGGCTGTGGCTCATCAGATTAATTGAAAAGGTTCTTATTTTTGTGCATTTAGCTTTAGGAATTGCAAAATGTGTATCAGTTGTGACTTGTAGAATTGTGAGGTTGGAATGATGGCTCTTAAAGTTATTAAGAGGATTTCTGTATGTTTCCTCGATTAACTTTGGCCATAACTAATACAGGATTGAGGAAAATACCGGGTACTAATAACTAAGAATTAAGAATCAGCAGTCACATCCTATTCAGAAAGTATATAACATCTATCTATCTATCTGTCTATAATAAAGACTCTATATATATAAATAAACGTTCGTTCCCAACCTTAATGACGTAGCGTGAGTTCTCCATCGTCATTTTACAACAAGCTTGGCAGGGATGCCAAAACTAGACATAGCTTAATACAGTTTGTCTCTGTAGATGCTATCAAGGATCTGCGGCATCGGTTCTGAAGCCAATTTGATGAGGACCAATCGGATTGTTGCCGAAAGGCTTCAGACGTTCAAATATTGCGATTGTAGGCGATGATGATAAGTAATTTATTTAGAGGATCTCCCTTTTTCAGGATCGGACAAACAATGCTGAGGTTCCATTCATCGGGCATGCATTCCTCTGAGTTCACGGAATTGTTGGCTATCATCGTATCCCATGAGAAGCTCCTGCCTGACGGCGGGATATTGTTCGTCATCGCCGTTATACAGTTTTCAGAAGTGGTCATTTAAAATTCCCAGCATTGACTGCGATTCTACTATCATGTTCCCTTGTTTATCTCACCAGGCATCGGTTCTTGCTCGAAGATCCTGAGCCAGCTGTTTTACCATCCGATAAAACCCCCGAATTTCATTCCTGCTGTTGGCTCTCTCAATATCATCGATCTGAGGCTTCTCATGCTCTCTCTTTTTTTATTTCCTGAGAAGGCGGCGTTCTTCTCTCCTTTTTCATCGTAGAGCTCACGAGCAGCTCTTGGCATTTCCTTGTTTTGGCCGTTGTCGGGATATTCGTAGCACTTACTTGGCTAACGACAAGGTAGAGGTCCGAGTCGATGTAGGCTCCTCGGCAAGTTCGCACTTCTAAAATGGTGGATAAGTGCCTTCCGTCGATCGCAATGTGAACAATCTGTTTGATGGTTGATTGATCACAACATTTCACCCCGCAGCATAATCGATCAGCCTGAAACCGTAATCGGAAGTGGTGTCGTGCAGGCTGTGCTTTCCGACTGTTCCACCAAATATGTCCTCTTTCCTCTTCATCCTGACACCTCCTGCAGAAATCGGGTGCAACCGCCCCCATTCTGTTTACCATTATGGAAATTGCACAATGACCTGTTAGTACACGTATCAAGATAATATTATGTTCTTTCTAGACAGCGATTACATATACCGGGATTCCCTTCTCGTTAATTCATAAACACAATCGTTCCTGGTCCTCCAGGAACCGTCAGTATAAAAGGAGATGCCCCGTTCACTAACGAAAGAGTTGGTATCACATTTCAGAAAAATAGAGAAGTTCTTATTGAAATCTATTGGTTGACTTGAGGTCGCATACTCCATCGTGTGGCGAAGGTTTACTTGAAAAGAGCATATAATGTGGATGGATGGTCTCCGCACTCTTTGTGAAAGTTCCTAAATGTCAATTATATTCCAATACATGACATAGTTGCTTACACACAGACCGGCCTATCGTTGAAGACTAAAGACTTTACATATCTTGGAGGCCAAATCTCGGGTCCGTTACATAAAACCATGTCAAAAAGCGTTTCCTTCAATTAAGGTGTTTGACATGTCGCACCGTCTGTTGAAACTACAACTTCTTAACATCATAGTTTTTCCATCAATGAACAAAAAAGTCAGTTATCATAGCACTAAAGCGTTACCAATTTACTGTAACCTTCTGGACAGCATAGTTTTCAATTAAGTACAGAGTCTGTACTACAGACCAAGTTATCCACAAACCCATAAAGCACCCCAAACATTCAGTTTGTGTGAATGTAACGGTGTCTCAGCATACACATTTGACACTTCATACACTATTCACAGAATCTACGGCTACGGCTTGTTAGGTGATCCTGTGTCTTCAATTGTCGAAATGCCAAGCTAGACTAATGTAATTGAAAGCTGAAAAAATGGCCGCCACTTAAAAAAGTACTGCCGAGTTATAGTACCATACCTCTTAAAAGATACCCTGTAAAGATATTGTCGTATTAAAAAGTTAAACGATTTGAAGAACGATGTTTAAAGGGTAGACACATTTTAAGAGGACACAAGTGTCCAAAGCAATCTCTGTCTATCAATTCCTACTCCCCACCTCCCCGCGGTGAACATAGAGTACCCAGTACCTCAACCGAACCTGCCTGTCTATTTGGATTTGGATTTGTAGTTGGAACTCGGATCAGAAGGAATGTCTTGAGTTTCAACTCAGTGAATGAACGCATCACGAGTTCACCAACATGAGCCTCATCTGCGCTTACGCCTCCACTGAGGACAAGGATGAAGGCACCAAAGACAGGTTCTACGAGCTCCTTGACAAGACCCTTGATTCTAATGCTAAGCTGGTGGAATAATCGGACGACATAGCCTACACGACACCACCTCCGATAGCGGATTTAGGCTAATCGACTTCAACCCGGGGCGAAACGTAATGGTAGCAAGTACGAGATTCACACATCTCGATATCCACAAAAGATCATATGGAAATCTCCTGATCAATCAACAGTCAACCAGATTGATCATTCAATCTCAATCATGCAAGATGTCCGCACATTCCTAGGTACCAACATTGACTCGGACCACTACCTCGTTGTAGCCAAGGTACGAATACGATATCGCGATCACGTGAAAATGCTAGGAGAAAATTCGACGTCAACCTACAATCTAATGAGATTGCTAGATCCTTTTTCGATCGTGTCTCCAAAAATCTCCTCAGAAGCCCTTTGCTGCCAGCACAAAATTTAGAGAACTAGTGGCAACACTGCCAAGTAGCCAGCAGAGATGCCGCGTCTGAAGTGCTAGGGTTTACACGACCACCTCAAAGAAACCCCTGGTTTGACGATGAGCGCCGGCAAGAGAAGGACACGTGGGCTCTACGAGCAGAAAAGGAGAGAGGAGCATAAACTTCTCAGAAAGAAAAAAGAGAGCATGAGAAGCTCGCGAGGGGTGTCACAAAAGGAATGAGGTCCAAAAGTTTTACAGGAAAGTGAAACAAACCTCCAGGGCTTATACCTACACCTCGAACGGAAGCCTGTAGAGACCATCATGGGAACATCGTAGTGGAACCACAGTCAGTGCTGATGTTATGGAAAGACCACTTATCCAAACAGTATAATGGCGACGACGAGCAAAACTTCGTCAGCAATACAGAACCATTGAATTTTAGTGCAGAATGTCAACAATTCCGCCCACCCCACATTGACGAAGTGAAGATAGCGATATCTACACTCACATAATTCAAACAAAGCCGCTGGAGCAGACAGGCTAGCTGCCAAATTGTTCAAAGCTGCTGGAGATGATTGGTTTAGGAGTATGCACCAGCTCATCTGCAAAATTTGGTTTGATGAAAGCATGTCCGATGAATGGAATCTCAGCATCGCATGCCCGATCCTCAAGAAAGGTGATTCCCAGAACTGCACCAACTACAGAGGTATAAGTCTCCTTAACATCGCCTATAAGATCTTGTCTGCGCGTGCTGTGTGAACGTTTGAAGCCCTTCTTCAACTATCTGATAGGTCCTTATCGGCGTGGTTTCAGGCCCGGAAAGTCCATCATTGATCAAATATTCACCCTACGGCAGATCTTGGAGAAGACCCAGGATCTTCAAATCGATACCTGATATCTTTTCATCAATTTCAAGGCCGTATGACAGCATCTATAGAGACCAATTAAATAGAGCAATATCTTGTTTCGGCATCTGAGAAAAACTCGTCCGTCTGTTTAAGATGACACGCTGGTCCATCATGGGCAGAAAAAACCTTTTTTTTACCTAGAAAGCAATTAAGTAATAAAGTCCTCTCCCGAGCAACTACAATGACACTCTAAAAAACCCTCATCATCTCAGTCCTAATGTATGGTGCAGAGACATGGACCATGACAGTATCCGATGAAAATGCTTTGGGCTGCTTCGATATAAAAATTCTTGGAGTGATTTTTGGTCCTGTCTGCATAAATGAATAATGATTCAACCAACAACTGTACGAGCTGTTCAGCGACACTGACCTAGCCAGAAAAGTAAAGATCCAACGACTTAGATGGTTGGGTCATGTTGAGCGAATGGAAAATAATGCTCCGGCTAGTAGAGTCTTCGAATCCAACCGGGAAGGACGTCGAAGAAGAGGAAGACCGCGACTCAGGTGGAGCACACAGTTGGTAGAGAACCTAAACTTGGCGGGTGCAACTGGAAACAGCTAGCGAGAGACCGAGCTGGCTGATTTGAAGAAACAAAGAAAAACTTGCTATTACGCTTTCAGCAAGAGGTTGGTCCAGATTTTTTTCAGAGGACAAGTTAGAGATGTTAACTGTCTTACCACTGAAACTTCATATTTTTAATGAATATCAAAAGTGCAAACTTGTTGCTACTAACGATTGTTTTTGTTTTAAAAAATTGAAGACAAACAACAACACTTTCTTGTCGCACCGACTGTACGCAACGAATTATGATTTATTAGTCCCCTGATGTGAACATGGTTTTTCAGTTTTTTTTTTTTTTTTTGAATTCTGATTTATGAATATACGGCATCTTAAATTGAATGTCAGTGTCAAAGCCAAAGCCTCAACTGAAGAGCTTTACTGAATTCCCAATTGCCTTTATCATAAATATTCATAAATGGCTTTTGATTCTGACTGACTCTGTTGCGTTTCCTTAGATCAAATCGTTACGATAAGAAGATTTATTTTGGCAACTTCCGAAAATGACCAAAAGCGACCCCGCCTTTTTATATCGCTCCGCTCGTCCATTCACATATCTTCGTTTGTGCTGCTTGAATCGCGATTTCCTGAGACCAATTAATATTTCACAGTGGAGTTCTCTGTTCCTTCTTTCAAAGTAAAATTTGTCGATTCCATACTCTGACAAACTCTCCAGTCTTGGGAATCATTCATAAGAGAATTAATATAAGAATCAGATAACCGATCACTAATCAACGAGCTGCCCACGCGTGCTCCTTGGAAGTATTATGAAAAAGGAGTTACTCTGCTCAGTTTTGTGTCTGGGGGCGTTCATGATTTCTTGTTTATGTTTATGGTTTTACCGAATTAAGTTGATTACAGGCGATGCGTGGAGTCCTGCAAAGCGGATAAATGTGGAAGAGTTGGAGGCAACTTCTAAGATGCCGACATTATGATGTTTATGCCATCGTTTGCCATTGGAGCTGACAGCAGGAGGAGGCAAATGATGTGGAAATGAGTTGTGTATTGCAGAAGTTAACAAATTAAATGAAACAGAACAGCGATGCATTGCCCGAAAGGAAGTAGGAAGGTTAGTCAAAAAAGATATATTGTGCTCCGGAAATGTTAGAATTTATAGAGAAAAATGATTAAGAAAAACGACTATTGCTAAAATCTGAATTAAATTGACTAAATTTAACATTTTTTACTGCAAGGAAGGTGTTTCAATGTCATGTTAAGCGAATGGAAAATAATGCTCCGGCTTGTAGAGTCTTCGATACCAATCCGAAAGGACGTTCCAGAAGAGGAAGACCGCGACTCCGGTGGAGCACACAGGTGGTAGGGGACCTGAACCAACTTGGCGTGCGAAACTGGAGACAGTTAGCCAGGGACCGAGCTGGCTGGAGAAGTTTGCTGGGTGAGGCCCTGGTCCGACCTGGACTGTAGCGCCACCATAAGTATGATGATGATTCGAATGAATACTAATTGATGACGCTTCATGAATATTTTGTTTTTTTAAAATATATTGCAAGCTTATCTCAGACTAAATGTTCGATAAAATGACACTCCATTTTTCTTATAAAAAGCACGCACCCAATAGGATTATATTCCCTTTGTATGCCAATGCACGGTACGAACATCAGGAATAGGAGAGGGGATTTAAAAGAGGTCGTCGGTGTAAATTGGTTTTCAGCATTGCAATGACAGGGAAAAACAAAGTGTGGAAGATACTTCCACATTCGTGTAGTTCGCCTAAGGAATGATTCTCTGTACATTATAGTATGCCCAAAGTTAGAATCGAGGGTAAACTGATGGGCATTCCTAGAAGCGCGAGCATTACGAGTGAATTGCAATCACCAATTTCTTCTTCTTTTTTATACCATTGAAGTGGCTTGAGAATATAGCTGGAGCATCAACCTAGAAATGGGAGTTTAATTCAAGCTTTGGATAGTAGCCAGATCAGACGGGAAGTAGAATTTCTTGCACCGTCTTAAGGAACCCGACATTCGGTCCACAAGAGGTGGTCAGTGACGAACATACCAAAAATATCGAGATGTTCGGCCTCATTGATGCAAGTGCCACTCATGGACAGTGACAAATTGGATACATGTCGTTTTAACGGGTGACTATTGTTTGGCTTTTTTTTACTTGGCTACCAAACACTTCGTTTTTCACACTACAACTTTTGTTAAATTCGCCAAACTATTTTTTGTTATTTTTTTACTTAGTTTTTCCATCACTTCGCCTCACTACTAGTTCTCATTTGTTTCTTTTGTTTTTTAGTAGTTTTGCATTTCTGTTATAAGTGCACTGAGTTATTTGGTCTAAGTTTATCTCGATAACGGTTGTTTTGCCCTTGTTTAATTTGATTCTAGGTTGTTCTGTCAGTCTAATTGGGATCGATGATAAGAATTTTTAAAGGAAATTGGCCAAAAGGTAAGCAATCAATTCCAAAATATCTGGTGAATAATTTTTTTTTAATTATTTCGTCCATAGTTTATTTCGTTCTTTTTTTTGTGGATGTAAAGAGCCCAAGGGCGTTAAAATTCATCTACTTCCGTAGAGGACGAATGGCAGTCTGGAAACGAATAAGAAAAGTGTACCTACTATCGTCAGCGAAATAATGTATTGGATTAGATGTAACAGACAAGGGAACATTAAAAGAAATAAGAGAGAGGGTCGGTGACGTACGGAACCCTGGGGCACACCAGTATTTACGTTTTGTGTTTCAGCCTTGAACCCGCCTAGAACTTTATTTTTATGGAACGGTTCGAAATAAAATTTCTGATTTAACGAAGGTGGGATTCATAGATGCCGAAAGCACGCATTTTCGAATTAAGAGCAGGATGTCGGACTTTATCCAATGCCAAATGCATTGCAACAACAACGATATAGACTTGTTCGACTGTTCGGTGGGATAAGCCCTCAGATAACCAGTGGACCTGTTGCTGCGAAAGTCGTACTGTCGGGCATTAAGAAGCTTTCATTCTTCGAGATATTTCCTGAGCTGATAGTTTCTCAATTTTTCCAAGCCTTTGAAAATAAGAGACTTAACTGAGGAAAACCGGAACAAGTTTAAACAAGCCAGGAAGGCCTGCAATGCCCATATTCGGCGGATCAAATTTTTACACGACCAAAAATTAAGGCAAAAAATACTGCAATGTCCCAAAGGCAGTAAGAATTTTTGGTCATTTGTAAAAAAAATTTAGAAGATTTCTTCTTCTTCCTCGGTCCGTTGACAATGACACTCCAGTTGTTAGCTCGCTCGCGAGAGCTAACCTTTTTGCTAGGCAGTTCGCCGCCAACTCTTCGCTGCCTGAGAGTGTCATGACTCCGGTTGTTCTTGAGCACGTCAATGATTCCATGGGACAAATTTTCTTTCGCACTCGTGCTGTGGCGAGAGTCCTTAAGGGTCTCAACATACATAAATCCGTTGGTCCGGATGGTATCCCCGCTATAGTTCTGAAGAGATGTTCTTCCACGCTGGCAAAACCCTTGCGTAAGCTTTTCCATCTATCCTACTCTTCTGGGCTCGTTCCGAGCAGTTGGAAAACAGCATTTGTCCAGCCTATTCCAAAAAAAGGCGAATCTTTTTCTCCCTCCAATTATCGTCCGATTGCACTTACGTCCCTTCTTTCTAAGGTCATGGAAACGCTGATAAACTATCAGCTTAAGAAATATCTCGAAGACCGAAAGCTTCTTAATGACCGGCAGTAAGGCTTTCGCAGCAAGAGGTCCACTGGCGATTAGATGGTTTATCTCATATTTCAAAGGCATTTGATAAAGTCTGGCATCTTGCTCTTTTATCGAAAATGTGTGCTTTCGGTATCGATGAATCCCTTCTTCGTTGGATTAGAAACATTCTTTCGAACCGTTCAATAAAAGTTGTATTTGACGGATTGAAGTCCGAAACCCACTATATAAATGCTGGTGCGCCCCAGGGCTCCGTTTTGTCTCCGACCCTCTCTCTCATTTTTATTAATGATATCTTGTCTGTTATTTCTAATCCAATAAATTGTTTCGCTGACGATAGTACCCTTAGCTTTTCATATTCGTTCCCAGATTCACAGCCCTCCTCTTCGGATGTGGAACTGCAACGGCAAAATATCATTAGCTCATTCAACTCTGATTTAAACGGCATTGTACAATGGGGAACTAAAAACCGTGTAGAGTTTAATGCTTTGAAAAGTCAATGCTGTCTTGTATCGTTGAAGCGAGATATACCCCCCTTGCCCCTGTCCATGAATGACACTTGCATCAATGAGACCGAACATCTTGAGATTCTCGGTATGTGCATCACTGACCACCTCTTGTGGTCCGAGCACATACGCGATGTCGCCAAAAATGCCGCAAGATGTTTGGGTTTCTTAAGACGGTGCAAGAAATTTGTCTCCCCGTCTGATCTGGCTATTATCTATAAAACCTATATCCGTCCAAAGCTAGAGTACAATTCCCACCTTTGGGCTGGTGCTTCAGCTATTTACTTAAGCCTCTTGGATGGAATACAAAAAAGAGCTGTAAGAATTATTGGTGATAGAGAGATCACTGACGCATTCAGTCCTTTAGACCACCGCCGTAACGTAGCGTGTCTCTCCTTGTTCTATCGCTACTTTCACGGTAATTGCTCTAGTGAATTAGCCAGTTGCATTCCTCCCCTCAAACAATTCGCCCGTAATACTAGCGCTTCTAGGAATGCCCATCAGTTTACGATCGAGCCCAACTTCGAACGTACTCTTAAGTATAGAGAATCATTTTTTAGTCGTACTACGCCAATGTGGAACTCTCTTCCACACTCTGTCTTTCTCAGTTATTACAATGTTCATGAATTTAAGACCAATGTACACCGACACCTCCTTTTCAACCCCTTCTCTTCTTCCTAATGCACTCACTGTGTCTCTGGCATAAAAAGGGTATAAAAATCCCTTGAGTGGGTGCAAATTATAAAAAAAAGAGCTGCCACAAAACTATTTGGCTTGTTTATTTTCTGACATTTCACCTGTAGAGTGTTAGTTAAAGCCTTACATTCTACTGGTATTTCAATATGTCATCTGGTTTAGTCTTGGGCAAAAGGCATGAAAGAAAAAATATTGTTTTGGTTCGAGTCCTACTCGTGCCCATAGTTTTTATTTAATCTTTCAGTGACACTGCCTCTTGCGAAGAACAGACAAAACATCCATAAGTATCAAACTTTGACGTTCGGAAAAGGCGTTAAATTGTAGGTCCCCTCAGTTCCTCACACACACCCAGAGAATTGTGCCTGAGAGTAAGCCACTTAAACCTTGTCTCTTCAAGAACTGTCGCGACACTCTATTTATTTATTTTTTAGTTGAGGTTTGAACAGATGCAAGGCTCGTCGAAGGAAGTTCTGATATCACATTTTGGGAAGGATTTTAGACATCGTCATTTCCATTTCATTGGATATCCCTGGCTGGCTAGCTGTCTTAAGTTTCGCACGCCAAGTTGGTTCAGGTCCTCTACCGCCTGTATGCTCCACCGGAGTCACGGTCTTCCTCTTCTGCGACGTCCTTCCGGGTTGGATTCGAAGACTCTACGAGCCGGAGCATTATTTTCCATTCGCTCAACATGACCCAACCATCTAAGTCGTTGAACCTTTACTTTTCTGGCTAGGTCAGTGTCGCTGTACAGCTCTTACAGTTCTTGGTTGAATCTTGGTCTCCATTCTCCATTAATGCAAAGAGGACCAAAAATCACTCGAAAAATTTCTCTTTCAAAGCAGCCCAAAGCGTTTTCATCAGATGTTGTCATAGTCCATGTCTCCATGGGATGATGAGGGTTTTGTAGAGCGTCACTTTAGTTGCTCGGGAGAGGACTTTACTACTCAATTGCCTTCTAAGTACAAAGAAGCAGCGATTGGCAAGAGTGATTCTTCGTTTGATTTCAGCGCTGGTGTTGTTGTTTGAGTTGATAGCGAATCCCAGGTAGACAAAGTCCTTAACTACCTCAAAGGTAAATCTGTCTATGTTGACGTTTGCTCCAAGACGTCGATGTTTGTAGTCCTTTCTTGACGACGGCATTAACTTGGTCTTGCCCTCGCTAACCGCTAGACCCATCTTCCTGGCCTCCATCTCAAGGCTCACAAACGCTTTACTGACATCACGCTGTGTTCTTCCAATTATATCAATGTCGTCTGCGTATCGTAGTAGCTGGACGGACTTTTGAAAGATTGTGCCTCTGGAGTTCACGTTAGAGCCTTGCACAATTTTTTCAAATATGATGTTGAAGAAATTACATGACAACGCATCGCCTTGCCTAAAACATCAAAAGCTTCCGTTAGGTTTTTTCCGACCATGATGGAACAGCGTGAGCTTTCCATTGTCATCTTTCACAGACGGACGAGTTTTTCTGGGATGCCAAAACTAGACATTGCTCTATATAGTTGGTATCTATAGACGCTGTCATACGCGGCCCTGAAATCGTAAAAAGGTGGCAGGTATCGATTTGAAGTTCCTGGGACTTCTCCAAGATCTGCCGTAGGGTGAATATTTGATCGATGGTGGACTTTCCGGGTCTGAAGCCACACTGATAAGGACCTACCAGGTTGTTGACGAAGGGCTTCAAACGTTCTAACAGCAGACAAGATCTTATTAGGGATGTTAAGGAGACTTATACCTCTGTAGTTAGTGCAGTTAAGGGGATCTCCTTTTATGAAGATCGGGCATACGATGCTGAGGTTCCATTCGTCGGGCATGCTTTCATCCGACCAAATTTTGCAGATGAACTGGTGCATGCTCCTAACCAAATCATCTCCAGCTGCTTTGTACAGTTCGGCGGCTAGCCCGTCTGCTCCAGCAGCTTTGTTCGACTTTAGTGTAGATATCGCTATCTTCACGTCGTCCATGTCGGGTGGGTGGAATTGTTGGCCTTCTGCACCCAAATTGAATGGTTCTGTATTGCTGACGGAGTTTTGATCGTCACCGCCACTATGCAGCTTGGAAAAGTGGTCTTTTCAAGGTCTGGACCTGCATTAATTGAAGAAGAAGCTAGTTCTCGTCCTCTCTTTTTGGATTTCTTAGTGTTTTCGGCTGTGCTTTAAATGGTCTCAGAACTTGACGTAGGTGACGTTCTAAAGTAGAAATATGTTAACAAATCTTACACACCAAAACTAAAATGAACTTAAGCGCTAGCAAAATTCTCACAATGAAGGTCTCTATCAACTTCGCAAATTTATTTATTTTCCTTAAATTAAATTTCCACCGATTCGTGAATTGCCTTAATGAACAGAAATATCATTTGTCAGCACAGACCGATATTCTCAACTATCAAAATCACGGCAACAACAATTATTGTTCTTACAATCTGCAGTTATTATTAATTCAGTTATTTTTAATAATTTTTCTAACCTTCTTGTATATTTTCCATTATAAAACATCAAGTAAAAATGCAGAATAACGCTTATTATCATTGAAACTAAGGCAGTCTTTCAAGAAGTAATAAATCAGTCCACTTTCGATTAACTAGACAATTTACAAGTCTATTAGGCGCCACTGATTAACAATAAAATAAGATCAGCAAAATGATAAATGGGTTGGAGTCTAGCAAAAGTTATGTGGGCTTAGTTTTGTTTAAAGTCTTGTTTGTTCCGATAAACAGAAACAACTGTTACCAAAGTGATTTCCTTCAATGAATTACATACATTAATGCCCACTTGTTACTTGTTGGCTTGCAAGACTCATGTTGCAAGTTTTGTACCTACTTGAAATAAGAGATAAACCCACTTTCGTCACCTGAAAACTTATGGAATCCATTAAGTGAGTTTGTTTAGCCTTCTCACCCAAAACAGTGGGTAGCTTGTTGTCGGTCTGCTAAGCACCAAAATTAGAATTTTAGTTATTCAAGCGTAAGCGACTGTCCAAACGCAATTTAGTCGTGTTAGACAACTTTTCCTTCCATTGTCTTGTGGGTTTAACTACATCTTGTGATTCAAACGTATAATATATTGTAGATAGTTTTGTAGTTTGAAAAGTAAAACCAATGGATGAGCACTTAACGAACGTACCTTTTACTCTACTATTCTTAGAGCAAGAGAAAAATACTTCTGCCATACTGACCGGATGATAAAAATGAGCGCGCAAACTACAAGTGCATTATTGTATCTACTTTTCTTTTGCACAGTTTTACATAAAAACAACATCCAAGTACCTTTAGAAGAACTAAAAAAAAAAACTAAATGCCATTCGCAACAATATAAAACTACGAATGTAAACACAAAAGTAGATATGCGAGTACTGTGGCTTCTTTAGTTTTCTATTAAAAAAAAGAAAACACTTCAGAACTGACACACGAGTATCTTTTCCTTTTGTTTCCTTTCGGTTTCAACTTTTATCCACTTTAATTGTTTTCAAAATGAACAACAACTCGAGAACGGTTGGAGTTTGAACATTATTGAAATGACTGTACCTGCGCGGGATCAATTGGCGTACTTGAGACTACCAGACAGAGTTTTTTTTATTTCATTGATTAAGGGGCACTTTGTATCTTTCAAATAAGGTTCTTTTTTTTTTTTGTACTTAGGAGACATAACGATTTGGATAAACGAAATTAAAGGCATGGAAATTACGCTATTGCACATGTTGATGTTTATGACGTTGAACATGCATGATTGTATTGTAAGACTAGATGAATCGGTAATTAAAATGTTTTAAAGTCGCACCCACTTTGGCGGCACCTTTTGATATATTTTATGATAGTGCGTTCTTTTGCTTACTGTAAAGTTATGGGAGTTTAATTGTCGGTAAGATAGTTTTGACTTTTTGTTTATTTACGTTAGCAGAAAGATAGCCTAGTGGTTGGAGCAGTTACTTGTGAAATTAATTCGGTCAATTAAGGGGGAATACGACAGTTAATTTTAGAAATTCCGCGGTGGCCGGCCGGCAGCGTCTCAGCTGTAGGTCTGCTGTCGATCCCCATCTACTTAAATAGAGGAATGGTCTTCTTGTAATTAAGGCTCTTAACTGTGCATCTTCAAATTATTCTATTGTAGATACTTATTGAGAAAACACGACGTCTTTCTTTGAATTGAAGATGAGAATAGAATTATATTTGGGTAAAGCCTTTGTAAGTATATCACCAACTTGGTTTTGGGTTGGCACGTACTCCAAATCAAAAAGTTCATCTTCGTATTTCTCGAGAACAAAATTGAAACGGACATCTATATGCTTGTTCCTTTTATGGAATTCAGGATTCTTGATCAATCTTATTACTCCTTGATTGTCCACATAAAGAACAGGTTTTATCTTTCCACAAAATAGTTGATAAAAAATTTGGCGAATCCAAGCTAACTCCTTAACTGCCTCACAAGCAGCCACAAATTCTGCCTCAGTAGTAGAAAGCGCAACACATTTCTGACGTTGTGATGCCCAAGTAATGCAGCTTGATCCAATCAAGAAAACGTATCCATTTGTTGAATGTCTTGTGATTATAACACCAGCATTAGTCTGCATCACTGAAAGCAGTTATTTTTAATTGAGTATTCTTAAAAAAATATACCATGAACAAGTGTCCCCTTTAGGGAACGAATTATCCTCTTGACCATTGAAACATGATGTTGGCGAGGATTATCCAAATATCGACTCACACAACAACTGCATATGCTATATCCGGATGCGTAGCAACCATCAGACTGATTGGCGTAAAGGGAAGTTGATTTTCGTCGCCGATTCTTCCAATCAGCTCACAGATGATGTATCCATGGGAGTTGAAACAGTGACAGCATCCGACAAATTTTGAAATTAATCTGTTTATGTTTTGAGATTGATTAATGTGAATCTTCAAACCTTCGAATTTCCAAACCAAGAAAATGCCTTGCAGGAAAACTTTAATTTGAAATCTTTGTTGGAGTTGCTCACAAAACTGGATTATTTCATAATTATCTGCTGAAGCAATAAGGCCGTCATCAACATATAAAGCCAGAATAATTTTCTTGTTATTTTCATCGCTAACAAATACGCATGGGTCAGCTGCACATGGTCGTAATTTAAAATTCCTAAGAAGATTAGTGAATGTCTTGTTCCAGCACCTTGAAGCCTGTTTCAATCCGTACAAGCTTTTCTGGAGCTTGCACACTCTATTGCTCCCGTCTTCATATCCCGGCGGTTGTTGAACAAATATTTCCTCTTCGATGTCTCCATAAAGGAATGCAGTTTTCACATCAAATTGGTTGATATGAAATTTTTCCAATGCAGATATTTTATAGAAGTACGAGTAAAAGATAAACTTCGATGTTTTGTGAACAAATACTTCTTTAATACTGAGAAAAATATTATAAAAATTTACATAGAAACAGCAGAAATAAATAAGCTTGGATTTGATTCATTCTGATTGAGCAAAGTAATTTAAAATACAGTAAATAATTTAATTTAACAGTATTCCCAAAATTGTTCGGATGGAAGTGAACAGGACTAAATGTTATTATGCAGTCCACTCCAATTTTTTGAGTAAAACTTCGAGCTACCAGCCTTGCTTTATACCGCTGAGCTTCATTTTCGTTTGAATTCTTTATTTGGTAAACCCACTTGGTACTCACCAGATTCCGAGTATTAGGTAGTGCCTTCAATGTCCAAGTGTTATTTCTATTCAGTGAAGAAATTTCTTCGTTCTTTGCCTTTCTCCAGTTATCTGAATCTGCACATTGTATGGCTTTTTCAAAGCAATTTGGGATGTAGGACTCCACAAGAAAAGAATAACTTTCTTCCATACAAAAATTGACATCACTTGAAGCATTTTTTATCTTGCTTCTCAATCGTTGGCTAATAAAACTATTATCTTCTTGAAGATCTGCATCCTCTTCCATTATCTCGTTACCTCCAGACGCATCTTCGAAATCATCATGCTCCCCATTACTGTCATCACAGTCAACAACATTCACATCACCATTATTGTCTTCGGCAGCAACAGAAACATCGCTAACGAGAATGTTTTCTTCTGTCCTGGCATCATCTTCACATTCCTGAATTCTTATTAAAGAGCTCGTAGGCAGCTGATCCTTACGTTCTTCATTATTCACTGTGATTTTGCACTCATGGAATCGAACATCTCTACAGATCTCAACTTTATTTGAATCAGGAAAGAATATCCTATGTAGTGTCCGTAGCTTAGTGGTTAGGTGCGTTGGCTGCTAAGCAGAACGTCGTGGGTTCGAATCCTACTCGGGCCAAAAGTTTTTATTTCATCTTTCACGGACACTGCCTCTTGCGAAGAACTGACAAAACTTCCAAGAGTATCATCTGTCATGAAAAAGTGCTTCTCAACTTTGCTGTTCGGAATCGGCGTAAAATTGTAGGTCCCCTCAATTCTTCACACGCACCTAGAGAATTGTTGATGAGAGTAAGCCACTTAGGCCTTGGCTCTTCAAGAGCTGTTGCGCCACTCTATTTTATTTTTTAAAGAATATCCTATATCCTTTCACACCATCACCGTACCCAACAAAAACACTCTTTATCAACACCATTTTCTCCTCTTTTGGTTTGGAATATGAGCAAAAGTATCTGTTCCAAAAACTTTAAAATTTGAAATATCTGGCTGTTTTCCGTACCAAAGCCTCTGTCATGTCCAAATTGCGTCCATGTATCATTGTCCGAGCTGCCTCAACTATAGTGTGCATCTCACGTTCTGTGTATTCTAAGCCGTTGTCCGATCGGAATACCTTGATCTTAGACCCAGTTTCAGCTTCAATCAATTTAAGCTATCTTAGAATCAAAGCAGGTACCTCCGATTTTTCCTTCAAAAAGAGCACCTTCCAAAAGGGCGAAAAATCATCTTTAAAAAGTAAAAAATACTTCGACCCTCCAACTGAAGGACATTGCATGGGTCTAGACACATCGGAATGGATAAGTTCTCCAACACAGCTCGCTTTGTTTTCACTAGACTACACGGTGTTGTTTCCCATACTGGCAAGCATCACAAAAGAAATTATCTTCCTCCTCAAAAATAATGTTTCTGGTCTTCAATATGTGCTTAACTTGTCCAATATTTTGGTGTGCAAGTTTCTCATGCCATTTACGAAGAGTTTCCTTCTTGTCTATGCTAAATGTGTACAAGCATCAAAATCGAATGAGTTACTTCTTACTTGTGACCCTCAAGTGGAGTTTGAACAACTTGGATTCACGTTCTCCCACTACCAAGACAGATTCTCCTTTAATTAATTCGAATCGCTTGCTGTTTGAAGAAAACCTGAGTCCACACAATTCAAAGAGAATAAATTAAGCCTGATATCCGGAACATAAAGCACATCAGATGCTTTTCTTCCCAAGGTACGCTGTTGAAAGAAAAAACATTAATGTCGCCTCTGCCATAAGCATTGATGGTATTCCCATCCCCCATGCTCTGTGTAAGCACGCACAGTCATATATAAATTAAAAGCGCTTATTCTGCTCCCCAGGTTAAATTACCCATAGAATAAGAGTTATTCCATACGTAAAAATTGGAAATCGTTTGTGGCGCCATCTAACGAGCTCACAGGGAAGCAGTTTTTTTTACATATTTTTATTCCTTCGCGAAACCACCTTCCATGGTGAAATAAGTAAGGAAATATCAGTTAGAAGATCTTGAGATCTTGGTCACAACAATATCCAGGATTTTGTATATTTTTATGCAAAAATATATTTTTCTTTTTATTTTCTTACATTTTTGAAATTTGGTCTTTTGAATAATCAATAAAAACTGAAGAACTGTCATATGCAACTTATTTGGTTACACAGTCATTTTAAAAGATTTTTGTTTTCGTGTCATTTCTAAAATGTTCTTAGTAACCGTTGCTTAAACATATATAAGTTGATTTTTGTTAACCTTGTGATTACCTTGTAACGAAGCATTACAAATTTCTATCTTCAACTCGCCGAAACCGAAAATAAAAATCCGAACCATCCAACCGACAGTTGAGAAAATTAAATTTGAAGTTTTAAATTCAAAATCAATTTATCACCCGACCCGCTCATGCATTCAAAACCAGCATCTCACGTCAATACTTATGGCGTTTTTAATTGGCAATCTGGAGGGGTGTGGATAATGCCCTGAGTTGTTTCCTGTAAATAAGGGTGTAGTGCGTAGTTGCTAGAGAAAATCCACTTTCCTTGCCTGTTCATTCTGTGGTTACCCTTCTTCTTAGCGCACCACAGATAGGAGCCGTCACTCGGGGACAGCTCGACCGTTTATTCTCTAGTTATTGGTCCTAGTCTAACACTTTGAGATCTGCTTGTTTATTCTTCGATCCACTTCCTCTAGGTGTATCGGAGACAGGAAATCCGCTTTCCCTGCCTGTTTATTCTGTGGCTGTCCTTCTTCTTAGCACACCACGGACAGCAGCCGTCAGTCGGGGGCGCTCAACCGTTTATTCTCTAGTTTGGTGCTAGAGACAAAAGCAGCATTTCAAGTTCTGCTTATTTATTAGGTCCGTTGCCTTCGCCTATTTTTTTTCAATAAAATTAGTAAGACGAGACATTTTAAGGAGTGGGGGTAACATTCTCTCGTAAAAAAAAAAAAAACTACAAACAAGTAAGTAATCGAATGGGAAAACAAAAAATTTTGCCCACATTTTAGTCGTCAAGTTTTTTTTGTATGAAAAATTGAGACTTTGAATTTGAATTTATTTATTTATTTACTATTTTCAATCAAATTTGACTCTTTTCACAAATCAGCCCAAAGAAATTTCTTGGGCTAAAATTCGAAGGTTGGAGAATATTTTACTCTCTCGTGAGCGCTCTCTTTTTTGAAAAATTACAAAATTTTTGCGTACGCAAACAGGATTTTATTTTATTTAGTAGTTTTTCCGTAAATTGCACTGTTTTAAAAGGGGACGCGAATGGACCTATTATATAGCCCAAGAACCCCCATACAAGAAATTCCCGTCATCATGCCCACAAAAGTTTTAAATAAGGAATGATAATGCCAAGACGAATAAGATTCGCTTTGTCGGCGTGAATTTATTTAGCCGGAAAGGCCGCGCAATGTTGCAATGTGGTGAATGATTATAAAATGCCTTCATCATCACAGATTCTATCAAGGGGCACGGTAGTGCCCAGCCAAGTTCTCTAGCAACTACGCACTACACCCTTATTTACAGGAAATAACTCAGGGCATTATCCACACCCCTCCAACTTCTATACCCAAGAAGCCAAAAGTTTCCAACTCACACTATTTGTTAAGCTAGTCAAGAAGAAGCACCTCAGTAAGATATTAGGATATTTAGGATAAGTAGTTTCTAAGATACAATGGTCCAAAAATCATGGAAACCGTTACTGACTGATTGACTCACTCACTGATTCACTCTCTCACTGACAGATCATCAAAATTATGAAGCATTTCCCGTTGCCCTAGAAACTTGAAATTTGGCACATTGATAGTAATAGGTCATATGGTACACACAAAGGAAAAAATCGAAAATTTGAAATTTTTCAGTTAGGGGGCGTGGTAGCCGCCTCTGATCATCGTAGAATATTGTAATTTGGCAAACTAGCGATTCTGCCAGTCAATATAAAAAAATCTTTGCAAAAAGTAATGATATTATCATACCAAAAACAGAAATGTAAAATAAGAGTCAAGTTCTCCCGTACAAAAGTTCTGCCTTACAAATCAACCACGAAAAGTAATGAGATCTTAAAGAACTCCAAGTTCTAAGATTCAGCAAGTAAAAAAAAAAAAAAAAATACTAACAAGTAAAAAAAATTAACTTCTTTACATTAGCTTACCAGTTTCTTTCAAAACTAATAGTTGATTCGGTGTAAGTCCACTTAAAACATTTGCAATGCACCTACGAGTACTTGCTGAATCTTAGAACTCGGCGTTCTTTTAGATCTCATTACTTTTCGTGACTGATTTGTTAGACGGAAATTTTTGTACGGGAGAACTTGGCTCTTTTTTTACATTTATGTTTTTGGTGTGCTTTCTATTTCTTTTATTACACACGACCTTATGTTAGATGTAGAAATACCTTGGTTTGCGTGCTTTAAAGCTGCCGAAAGTATCGCGCAAACCAATTTTTTTATGAACAAAATTACTGTAGTTTATAATAAAACACAGTGCTTTAGTTCATAATAAAATCTCTATTCTAATAATAAGGTCGCATGTAATGAAAGAAATAGAAAAAGAATCCGTCATGATGGAGACATTTCACAGTCATTCATCCCATTGCAACATGTATACGGGCCTTTCCGGCTAAATAGATTCACGGCGACCAATTGAATCTTATTCGTCTTGGGTTTATCTTTTATTGCTCATTTAAATTTTAGTGGGTGCGATGACGGGAATTTCTTGTATGGGGGCTCCCCGCCTAATAGGACCGTATAAAGAATTTATTACAGATAAGCACATAATTGAAGTTAAATAAAAATCCGTATACGAGATACCGTATACTCTTATACATAAATCGTGTACCTTATATGAAATAATCTGTCATTTTAGATCGTAAGAAACAATATTAAACGAAAATAGAAACTGAGTCCAAAGTTAGGTTAGGTTAGGTTAGGTTAAAGTGGCTGTGGATACAGAATCCACACACTTAGGCCAGAAGAAAAGGCCCATTGTGATACCACATGAATCTAGAGAATTACTTCTTACTAGTCGAACCATTTTGAGCTTTTTATAAAGCGAAGAAGATATTTGATATCCTTATTAGCTAGTTCACTGGGGTTATCATAAAAGTACTCGCCCAGATGAAGCTTGCGTCTTAGTGAAAGACCAGGGCAAGTGCAGAGAAGGTGAGAGATTGTATCCTCTTCCTCCTCGTCCATACAGCTCCTGCAAAAGCCATTTGAGGCTACACCAAGTCGTGTTGCGTGTCTGCCTATAAGACAGTGTCCCGTAAGGACACCTATTAAGGAGCTAATATGAAGTCTGCTTTGAGATAACAAGTCTTTTGAGCGCTTTAGGTCCAGTGAAGGCCAAATGAGTTTTGTGGCTGCGCACGTTGGTAAATTGTGCCACCTAGAGTTTGTTATCTTTAAGGCTGTTTCTCCAACGCTGGAGTCCAAAGTTAGTTTGTATGAAAATTTACAAGTTCACTGTTCAAGTTTTAAAATGTCAGTTATCACGCATCATGCGAAAACTTGCCAAATGAACTCGTAAATTTTCATTCAAACTTACTTTGGACTCAGTTTTTATTTTCGTTTAATATTGTTACATAAAATATTCAGTACTAGCTGACCCTGCAGACTTCGTGCTGCCTCAATCGATAATCGATAAGGATAACCCTCTACCACACTACACAACCCACTACCCCCTTGTGCTACCCAGTACGTCTACCCATATCCGCTACCCCGTTACGACACTACTCTGTTACCCGCTACCAATTATTTCTACACGCTTACCGTTACACCATTAGCCAGAAACCCACTACTTATTACCCGCAAGGCCGCAACCCGCAACCAATTTTTTTGCATTTCAAATTTTCCATTTTTTTTATCTTTTTCTTGCTTACCAGTTCCCCATCACAAATTTTCCAGTTTCCCTTTGAAAACCAATGAGTTTTCCGAGTTCCTTTCGAAAACTCATTTTTAAATTTTCCAGTTTTCCATTTGAAATTTTCCAGTTTTCCATTTGAAAACCAATGCATTCACAATTTCATGCAATTTTCCATTTGAAAACCAATGAGTTTTCCGATTTTTACATCAAGAACTTTCTATTTTACCATTCGAAAACCCATTTTGAACCAAAAAATTCCAAACAAAGAAAATCTAATTTCCGACCTTTGTTTGGTTTTTCCAGTTTTCCCACTCTTCCATGAGGTTTTTCCAATTTTTTTTTTCACAGAAATCATCACTGAATACAACAGTATCAACCATGAAAATTTCACAAATATCTGTTGGGCCATTTCGGAGTCTATAAGAGACATACAAACAAACACACAACCATTTTTATATATATAGAGATAACACTTTTACTTGCTAAGAAATTGGCGTTCTAGCAGATATCATTACTTTTGGTGTTCTTGGCTCATTATTTACATTTTATGTTATTGTTCTGATTTCACATCTTTTTGCAAACTTTATTTATCTGGAGGTAATGCGCTCATCGAACATCGTTCTCAATAATTCGATTGTTTGGCCCGCTGTGTGACATGTGGCACCGTCCTGTTGAAACCACATATCGTCCAAGTCCATATCATCCAACTCAATAGCATTGAGTGGCCATCTAGCCAGAAATGAGCCTCATCGCTGAAGATGATTTTTCGATGAAAATCCGGATCATTTTCAAGTTGTTGCTCAGCCCAATTCACAAACATACGACGCTTCTGGTGATCAAGCGGCTTCAGTTCTTTCGTCAATTTGATCTTGTAAGGATGTAGACCAAGATCTTTTCGCGAATTTCGCCACAACGACGTCACAGAGATGCCCAACGCTTGAGAACGACGTGTGAGAGACTGATTTGGGTCTTCCGCTATTGATGCGGTAGCGGCAGCAATATTCTCGACACTACGGGCACTTCTTTATCTCACTGGCACGGGAACATTTTGTACTGAGCGTGTGGATTCAAATTTTTCCACTAGACGCTCAATTGTTGATCTGGCAGGACGATTATGACGACCATAAATTGTACGTAGCGCTCTTAAGGTGTTGACCACTGACTCCGAATTTCGGTAGTAAATTTTAAAAATTTCGAATCGTTGTTGGATCGTATTGCTTTTCATGATGAAATGGCAAACCTTACTTAAGAGAAATGTCAAGAGAGCGGAAAAAATATGGCGTCGTTTGCTGTCCTTATCGGTCTACTTTTGTAGCGTCCCTATTGAAAAACCTTTTATTAGAATTCCGAAGTTCATGATCCTACGACCAGTTTTAGAAAGTGGGCGGATACCACGCCCCCTGAATGAGCAAATTGAAATTTTCAATTTTTTCCTTTGTATACACCCGAAAACCTACCATTGTACCAAATTTCAAGATTCTGCTATTGTTAGAAGTGCTTCATAATTTTGATGATCAGTGAGTCAGTGCGTCAGGGAGTGAATTACGGTTTTTGAAATTTTTATTGTTCAATATCTCAGGAAGCAGTGGTTATTATGTTTTTCACAGGGCCCTAATGTCCATAAAGTTAATACGTAGTTCAAATTTAAAGCTTCTAACTCTATGGGTTCAAAAGTTATGGGGGGTTAAAAATGTGCTTAGGTTCGATCCTGTAAGGGAGGGTAAAGGGAGTAATGCTAGAACGTGGATGGGCACTACCACACTTACCTATGAGCTATGAGGGGGTCGTGGCATTTCCTATCTTATTTTTATTGTATGACTATGCACACTATTTCGTATGCACCTTCTTTCAGCTATAATGAAACAAAAAATATTATTATATATAATTTATTCTGGGCATGTATCATGCGACCGGTCGATGGAAGTATGCAATGAAACGTCTTTTTCTTTCTTTTTTTTCAAAAATAGAAGCCATGGTAATGCTGAGTTTCAGTAGAGTGTAGCTTTAGCTTTTGGTTTTATGAGTTGGAGTTGTTTTTTCGCATGATAGGAGAACGATTGTTGATTTCATGCATAGTTTTTGTCTTCCAATTGACTCTACCTGGCGAATATGCGGCCTCATTCAATTCGATGTAATCGCCGTTTAAAGGCCACCGAAGAATTTCTACTAAAACGAACATCAATTCACGTGGCTAGAATAATTAAAAAATTAATTCTGCTTGAAAAGCATTTTGTAGAAGCAAATATATTTTAATCACAATCAGAAATGTCAAACTTTAGTTTGTGTTTTTGATGAATTCTTGAATTTTTGATTTTTGTTCGCGGGCCCAGACATTATGTTGTTCGTGGGAAAATGTCTGAATGACATCATAATTCTATTGGCAACGCTTAAGAGTAAATACATACATAAATAGGTCTGCTATTTTACTTCCTAAAACTTCCAAAAACTTACTAAAACCCGCAAATGATCGCACTTTTCTGTTATTTTACTCAAGTTAAGTATGAAGGAGAAAGCAGAAAAATATTTCCCCTGTCTCTTGATTTTACGCCAATAAATGTATGTACCAACCTAACCTATTGCATCTGCTCAATTGACGAATGTCAAAGCTGTTTCGGAGCAATTAGGTCATTCCTAGAAGACCGAGTATTACGAGCGAATTGTTTGAGGGGAGGAATGTAGGTGTCTATTTCACTAGAGCAATTACCGTAGCAGTAACGATAGAACACGCAACGTTACGAAGGTGAGCCAGTAATATCTCCATCACCAATAATTCTAACAGCTCCTTTTTTGGTATTCCATCCAAAGTAAGTAAGTAGCTGCAGCTCCAGCCCAGAGATAGGAATTGTACTCAAGATTTGGACGGATATAAGTCGTGTATATAATAGCCAGATCAGACGGGGAGAAAAATTGTTTGCATCGTCTGAAGAGACCCAAACATCTTGCGGCATCTTTGGCAACATCGCATATTATGTGCTCGTTCCACAAGAGGTGGTCAGCGATGCACTTACCAAGAATCTCGAGTTGTTTGGTCTCATTGATGCAAGTGCCACTCATATGAATAGTAGCAAGGGGGGTATATATCGCTTCAACGATACAAGACAGCATTAGATTCTACGCGATTTTGTATTCCCCATTGAACAATGCTGTTTAGGTCAGAGTTTAATGAACTTATCATATTGTTATACGTTTATATGTTAGAGATCGAAAACACTTTGAATTATTTTACTTGCACGTTTAGTGAAATTTCTGAAAATTATATTGGAAAATAATTCTATTTAAAATGTCAAGTAAAATTGGTATAAAAAGGAGAATCTGTGCTCCTGGAGTTCAGAATCGTCTGGGCTGTGAAAGAAGCGAGCCAGGAGTATTGGCACAGAATCTACAATCTACTAACATCATCAGAAGTGGGATTACCATACAAGCTGAATCAAGTAGTTTACGTAAAATAAAAAATAAAAAAATTAAAATAAAAAGAAATGGACGAAATTGAATTTTTGGATAACGAAGAATGTGATACCACTGAAATCGTTGAAGAAAAAGATAATAAGAATAATACAATGCTCATTACTGCTGATGCTTTGCCAGCATTTTTTTTTTTTCAGAATACTCAACATACGGAGCGAAACGATGTTATTGGATTTCCTATATTTGATCCTCATCATTCCAGAGTGAACATTTTAAAATGGTGTTCTGACATTGGTTCAAGAATTGAACGTGATGGTTTTAAGGATTTCGATGTTATACCTCCTGTATGCTCATCTGTAATGATCGAGCCAAGATTAAGTTCGATAAAACCGGGTATCAGCCAAGGGCGGATTCAGAGGGGGGGGGCGATAGGGGCAATCGCCCCCCTGAGTTGCCTTAAATCTGGTGATTTGACAAGCAGAATATAGTTTTAAAATAATGTAAGACATAAATCATCATCATCACGACCGTGGCACATGGTAACTTTTATATTCAGGTGAAAATAAAATATTAAAATATGAGTGAGATCCCTGGGGTCCACACGACTTACTTCCCAGAGGGGGAAAATAAAACAATATTCAATTGTTTATAGAAAATCAAACTGTTATCAATCTCTTTCCTTGGAACCACACAAATATATCCACTTAAACTCATTTTCAATTATTTATAACAAATAACTGTAAAATAATATATTTTCTAACATTAATGAATAACATTTTTCGAACTGTTGTTGCATTTATCATCATAATTTTCATGAATAAATGATGAATACTTTAAGATTTTGTTTGATTTGTTCAGTTTCAATTCTTACAAAAACCGCTAGGCCGATTTCGCTGAAAACTTATTCAGTTCTCAATCAAGTTACTTTACGTCGAATGAGACCAATTTGATATCAGTACCATTAGCGGTTCGCATGCACAAATTACGAATTTTTACTACTTTCAAATTTTTAATGCCAGTTAAAAAATTGCTAAACCGTTATCGCTGAAAACTTAATCAGATCTTAATAAAGCAACTCCGCATCGAATGAGTCCAATTTCGTATCAATACTGTGAGTGGTTTGCGAGATAATCGCAGAAAAAAACGTAACGCCAATACGCATATACATACGCTGACATGATGATAAAATGGTTTGATGCAAAAAAATTGTAGATTCACAAGATCGGACCCTTTACAGTAACTTCCTCTGGAAAGTTAAAAATATCAAAATTTTGCTTACATAATACCTACCTTTAATAAAATCAACTTCAATTCATAAGGCCAGTAGCCAGTTCCACCTAACACTATCTCATTCACTCACAGAGGTCTCAGAGATGTTATAAGTGGAACAGAAAATCTCAGCTGAGAACCGATATTTTTGTCTGGGATCTCTGATATGTAAAATTTTAGATTCAATTTCTCACTCAGCTATTTTGAAGTGACTGACATATGCAGAACAACCATTTGTAAGGTAACAACTTTATCTCAAGGAGAACTGAGAATTATGTTCCACCAAATGATTTTGGTTCAGGCAAGCTTAGTGGTTAGGTGCGTTGGCTGCTAAGCCGAACGTCGTGGGTTCGAGTCCTACCTGGGCCCATAGTTTTTATTTCATCCTACACGGGCACTGCCTCTTGCGAAAGAACTGACAAAACTTCCAAGAGTATCATCTGTCATGAAAAAGTGCTTCTCAACTTTGCCGTTCGGAATCGGCGTTAAATTGTAGGTCCTCTCTATTCTTCACACGCACCTAGAGAACTGTTGATGAGAGTAAGCCACTTAGGTAGAGCTGTCGCGCTACTCTATTTATTTTTTTAAGTGACTTTGAGATCTCAGTGAGATATTTTTAGGTGGAACTGGCCTACTAAATTAACGTAGGTAGCATTGTCATTGTTTAACAGCTTGATTTCCTATCTCCAAAAATGTCCTAGAGATATTAATAAAAATAGAGTGGCGCGAGAGCCCTTGAAGAGCCAAGGCCTAAGTGTTTTACTCTCATCAACAATTCTATGAGTTCGTGTGAAGAATTGAGGGGAGCTAGAATTTTACGCCGATTCTGAACGGCCTTTCTTTCATGACATATTGATACTCTTGGGAGTTTTGTTAGTTCTTAGCAAGAGGTAGAACTCGAACCCACGACGCACGTTCTGCTTAGCAGCGGACGCACCTAACCACAAAGCCACGGGCTCTACCAAAAGAGATATTAATAGCATTTGAATTGAAGTAAAAACGTGGAAAATAAAATGGGATCTGGAAAAGTATGACTATTCTTTGGAATTTTGTATAAATGTTTTGCGTAGTTCCTCCAAGATGGAAATCGCTCGTGCTCTACAAATTTTTGTTTCCTTAGTGTTCAGTGCAGCAAGTGGAGTGAGAACTTTTTCTACTCTCAGGAGAACTCAAATTTGGCTAGACTTTATCATAGATAGATTTGCACAAAGCAAACATCGATTATAAAATTGTATTCGTTATACCTCTGTCCGAATAATTTGACTTATGATAAAAAAGTACAAGGTACTTAATTGTTCTTTTAAGGACCTTTTATTTTGCCTATTAAATCAACATTTTCAGGGTCGCCCCCCCTAACAAGAGTCTCTGGATCCGCCATCAGCACTATAGTTGCTCTGATCTTCGATCATCCATAATTCACGCGTTTTCAAGTGGTACGGACATCATTGCTTAACCTAAAAAAAGTGGCTAACTCTGAGAGTATTGAATTTTTATCGTATTCCGATTTTGTCATCGAAAAAGTCTAGGGCTTCCCGATATACGATAAAAATATCGGTATCGTATCGAAAGTCGATACGATAATCGACACGATATCCAGTACCTGCGATACCGATATCGATACGATAAACGTGTTTATAAAATTGTCGATATTATCGTATCGCCGATAAGCACTGACCTATCGAATATATCGATATCGACTGAAACAATTCTATTTTCAACACTGCGAGCGCAAATTTCGAATTTTCTTTCAAAAGCATTCAATTATAGTTGTTTACTTGCAGTAATACACATATTTGATCGTTTTTTACACGTTTTCTCGTGCTTTCGTTGTCGATCGGCTTTTGTAAGAACCCGATGAACATCGATACTGGAACGAAACGCGTCATTTGTTTTCGAGACATGTAAGTAGCCGGTTTGTTATTATTTCATACTAGCCGACCCTGCGAACTTCGTCTCGCCACTCCTCAGAGCAACTTTAGAATAATTACAATTAACAAAGATATTGCTAAAATGCAATGTGATTTGCTTGAATCCAATTGAAATAGAGAACTTCATGTATCTGAATTTTTCCAAGTTTTACAACGACAGATCACACGTTCCGAGAGTTAGTGTTGAGTTGGATTTTACTCAGGAGTGTCGGGGAATCTATATTGCCCAATAACGATTGCTGAGCAAACGATAAATCGGCAATTTTCCGTCTAGTAGTTAAGGGTTGCAAGCCTATCAACATTAGTCGGTCGGTGTGAGGAGGCAAGTTGGAAGAATCTTCCCAATGGAGGCCTCACAGGGCAAATGAATGAAACGTTTTTGAACATCTTCAATTCTAAGTGAATGGAGTTCATAATAAGGGGACCAAACTTGGCATGCATACTCAAGATGAGGACGGACTAAGGAAACGTAAAGGGATTTTGTTACATAGGGATTGGAAAATTCTTTAGACCATCGCTTAATAAAACCGAGAGACCTGTTAGCTTTATTAATAATTTGCTCGAAGTGGGAATGGAAATTCAAGTCTTTATCAAACAATTAACCGAATTCTCTTACAGAATCGACTTAGTTAATGGCGTCATTAACCAAAATGTATATTCTATGAGTTGGGTTTTGCTTACGTGAGAAGGTTATTTGCTTACATATATTTATATTTAGCTCAAGGAAGTTATGAGAGCACCAATCAAAAAAGATATTCAGGTCGTTTTGTAACAGCGAGGAATCCGTTGGAGTTGAGATAATTTTAAAAATTTTCTTGTCATCCGCAAACATAAGCATATCTTAATGTTTAAATATGAGACACACATCGTTAACAGATAAGACAAAGAGTAGGGGACCGAGATGACTACCTTGTGGAACCCCGGAAGTAGCATGAATTGAATTGGGGACTGAATAACGGAAGACAACTCTATAAGTTCTATTTTCAAGGTAGGAGCTTATCCAGTTTATAGAAATTGGTGGAAAACCAAGAGCTTTGAGTTTCGGGTAGATTATCTTGAAGGAAATTTTATCAAAGGCTTTGCTGTAATTAGTATATATAACATCCACTTCACTTCCATTTTCGAGGGCTGACAGAACACTTGATACAAATTCAATTAAGTTGGTCGTCGTGGATCTTCCTTTAAGAAAACCATGTTGAGCGGAAGAGAATATGGGCTTGCAATGAAAATAAACGGAATCGTAAACTAAACTTTCAAAAAGTTTGGGGATACAAGAAAGTTTACCGATTGGTCTATAATTATTAACTTCAGTTTTATTGCCTTGTTTATGGATCGGAAATATATAAGAATCCTTCCATATATGGGGAAACACACCTCTGCAAAGAGAAAGCCTAAACATACCAATAATGCAACTAAAATTCAATGCAAAAACTTGATTTTAGATCTTGAAGTTCATCGTGCTCTCGCTGAGTTTTCCGAGTTCCAAATTCAAAATCATTCATTTTTCCCTTTGAAAACTAATGAAATTTCCGAGTTTTTCATCAAGAACGTTCTATTTTCCATTTGAAAATTTCGAAATTTTCCAGTTTTCATTTGAAGACTACTGCACCTACAATTACATGCAGTTTTCCCTTTGAAAACCCATGAGTTTTCCGAATTCTTCCTAAATAACTTTCTATTTTCCATTCAAAAACCCATTTTGAAATTTTCCAGTTTTCCATTTGAAAACCAATGCACCGACAATTATTTATTCAGTTTTCCGAGCTTTCCGAGTTCCATTCGAAAACGCATTTTGAAATTTTCCAGTTTTCCATTTGAAATTTTCCAATTTTCCACATGGAAACCAATGCATCCACAATTTCATGCAATTTTCCATTTGAAAACCAATGAGTTTTCCAAGCTTTTCATCAAGAATTTTCTATTTTTCCATTCGAAAACCCATTTTGAACCAAAAATTCCAAGCAAAACAATCTAATTTCCGACCTTTGTTTGGTTTTTCCAGTTTTCCCACTCTTCCATGAGGTTTTTCAATTTTTTGTTTACAGAAATCATCACTGAATGCAACAGTATCAACCATGAAAATTTCACAGATATCTGTTGGGCCATTTCGGAGTCTATAAGAGCCATACAAACAAACACACATCCATTTTTATATATATAGAGATTATATCTTCAAGAATTTGAATGCTCTAAAATACATACCTTGACAATTTTGAAGATTTCCGAAAGCTGAATGGAAAAGAGAAAAGTGGATAGAAATTCTTATATTGGATAGAAGTCCGTTGTTTGTTCAAAACACTTTCATGAAACTGATTTTATACTTGATGGTGCAAGAAAAAAAGGTTATTTCCTTCCGCAATGTCATATGTCTGACCATTACATTAAACGCTTGTTCAATTTGTTCATAGAATTTGCTTTAAAGATGATCAAAATAGACTCAATAAACGTGATGGATTACGGATGAAAAATGAAGAAAATGTACTGGATAGTAAAAAAATTAAACATTAAAAACCGTGCATGTGCACTTTTAGTGTTAAAACACCATGGGCCTAAAAAAAGAATTGAGATTGAAAAAAAAGTTGAAGCAAAATCGATGAAATCTTGATTCAATCAAATTTCGCATGGCGCCCCTGAGATTAACCATTCAACTGCAGACCAGCCCTGTTGTAATGCGTTTGTGTTTGTGAAACTCACACAACTTAGAAAAATGCTTCCCCAGTGGCAAATTTCATCCCCGATGAAAAATTTTGGTGAAAGAAGCAAGGAATTCATTCCACACTTTTAAGAGGAAAAATGAATAAATGATTTCATAGGAATACAGTAATGCTCTTTTTCCTCTGTACAATTTCTCTGTTCTATTAACGCTTTCGTTTCTTCGCATGCCTAAACGTTGTGATTTCAGTAAGGAAAAGTCCTGCTGTCCTGCACAGCTTCACGAGTTCGCAATTGGCATTGAGCGCTGTGTGTTGTATTCATAAGAAGAAGAATAAACGAACAAAAAAGAAACAAAAATATTGTCTAGCTATTAGCGCAGCTGATGATTTTTTATTTTCTTTTAGGGGTGGAAATAATGACCTGCAAGAATCCGTGTATATAAACGTTATGCACTTTCAACTTTTATTGATCGAGGACGACCGGTGACGACGCAATGGTTTTGGTTTTTTCCACTATTTTTATCTGCGATCGTTAAAAAAATGTTTCGTTCTATGTTCAATCATTCGAAATCTTAGTTAAAGACAGTTGATGAGAGGAATGTGTAAGTCATTTTTAAAGGTGACTTAATAATAATAAAGAGCACAGCAGAAAACAGTGTAATCCTCAAATAAAAATAGGTATTTATTTTCGACATATATAGAAATGAAATTAAACTAAGTATCTAAACATTTTTTAAAGGTATTCTGGAATCTGGAATGTGAAGCAACTTAAAAGGAGTCGTTTAGCGGAAAAAAATTGAAAAAAATTAGAAGATCCATATTATTATTTAAAACAATATAATATTTCAGAAATATTTCAATAAAAAAAATTAATAAATTTGTTTTCATATTTACATTTGGTGGTTTTTGATTTGACAGCTGAATTTTTATAATATTCTTCAATAATGAAAAAAGAAGTGGAAAACTCAACTTTCAAAAAAGGGATGATTTCACCAATGAGGTATCATTTAACATTTCATCGGAGTTAGAGAACAAATGAAAACACAGGATACTTTTATTCAATGATTTCACTGATTCATATTCACCAAGAAATTCACTTGGTGAACTCCAATGACAGCCCTGTGTAAATATCACCTAATGATTCACCTACAAATTCATGAGTGAAGCTTCCATTCCTTGGTGAACCGCATGGTGATTCCTTGGTGAAAATTGCCACTGGGTCACTTATTTTTCATAAGACCCCTTCCTGTACTTCGTATTCAATGGCTTCAACACACAAGACCTCTTGAAATTTGGTTTTTAATTGGAATTCGTTTCGTTAGGATTAAAGTTGGATGATTTTCCTGTCTTTTTGCAAAAATGATGATGATTGTTGATGTCAATACAGCCAAAAGTACACATAACAATGAACACACTGATTAAAGAGTTATTTTGAGCAACAAATAAGGCCAATTGAAAAAGGCCAACAAACAAATTTAACCATATACTGCATGAATTATTATGAGCGGACGAAATTAAAATAAAAACCCTTTTCATAGATTCTTTGGATGGTTTCAAGACATCCCTTTTTCAAAATTTTCGGATTCGTATGCATTTAGGGGTAAGAAATCTTGTGGCTTTAGGCCAGGCAGAAGAAAGATTGACCAAATATTCACACTGAGGCAGATCCCAGAAAAGACCACCGAATTTCAAGTCGAAACCGACTTCAAAGCTGCTTATGATAGCACCCACCGCCAAGAGCTTGTGATGGTGATGTCTTAATTCGGGACACGAACAACCTGATCCAGCTGTGCCGCATGAAGCTAAACGCAGTGCAGTGTGCTAATGGGTAAGAGCTCATCCGAGTTGTTTCAAACATGCGCAGGGTTTAGATAAGTAGATGCGCTGTCATGTGATTTTTTCAAAATAGTCCTGGGGCAGATAGTGCGCAAGGCAGGTGTGATCACGGAAAACACTATCTTCAACAAATCCACCTAGCTCCTAGGCTATGCGGACGACATAGCCATCATCGGTCGATCCAAGAGAGTTGTGCTTGAGGCCTTCACAGCGATTGAGATTGAAGAACAGGCGAAACTCTTTGGCCTTGAAGTGAATGAGGACAAAACAAAGTACACGCTATCACAAATAAAGCATTATCTGTCCACCGACTTGGACAAAACGTCACTGTTGGTAGCAGCAATTTCGAGGTAGTTAACGAGTTCACCTACCTTTAAACAAAAATCAGTGGGGATCCGACGAAGAATTGCCCTTGCGAACCGTTGCAAATTCGGGTCGGCAAAAGAACTGCGTTCAAAACTCCTCAGTTGAAAGACAGCGTGTCTGCTGTCCAAAACTCTGATTTTACTAGTCCTACTCTTCGTCGCCGAGTGTTGGACTATGGACTTACTTATCGTCCAAGGGGAATTGATACTGGCTATTCTTCTTCTATTCTTCGACGGATTTTCGGTCCCGTATGCGACACTGGCAAATGGAGAAGAATGTACAATCGCGAAATGTATACGAGATGTACTAAGATGTGGATTTAGTCCAGATAACCAAGAAGAGATTATTACATTGATTGACTCGGCCACATCGAGCGAATGGACGACAACGCTCCAGCCAAGAAAATCTTCTCATTGCAGCCCCAAAGTTCGAGACGACAAGGTTGATCGAAACTACGGTACAAGGCGACTGAAGAGTGCGTGTGAGGGACCGTTCCCGATGGAAGGCTGCAGTGTGTCAGACAGAGATCCTTCATGGATTGCAAGCCGGTTAAGTACGTAATAAGCACTTAAGGATAATAACTGTGTTTAAAAAAAAAAAAAGATTTGATCAAAATTTTCTGTCATTAGTTTTGTTTATAATATTATTATTCCTGAGATTTGTATTGTGCAGACTGGAAACAAATCACTATCGGTGAAGCTATAAAATATCTCAAAGGAAGTCAAAAAATACAAATAACCTGAAATACCAACTCAACATTTTTATAAAGAGGTAAGCATTTGATTTTTATTGCAATTTTTGTCCATTAAGCAGTCACAAATATATACATATGTGTACATGCATACAAATATGTACATATGTATAGTTGAATTATGTAACTTAAACTTGAAAGCTAACAAGACACCGTATTGAAATAACAGCATAAAAATGCCAACGTTAGCGTTAATTTTGGAAACAAACGGCATAGCAGTTTTAAAAAAAAGACATCCTTTGAGCCGTGATAATTGTTTTTCGTCGTCGCCGTCATGAACTGTCATTTGCTCGATGACCTAAATGCTAATTTTGGCGAATTAAGTCTAGTCGGATCGTCGTGATTGATTCGCATACGAATTTGAAGCAAAATGTTTCGGGTTCTGAACGTTGTGTATTCGAATCCTGCTCGTGCTTTTATTTCATCTCTCACGGGTACTCCGAACTGGGACCTGATTTTGGGATTCGCGGCGGATCGTTTTCAATTCGACCTTTCCAATTCGACTCGTTTCGTTTTTCCATATTATCGAATTCGCCGCGGAGCGAAAAAAAATCTTCCAACATTCCAGTGATTTAACACTTTTGGTTTGATTATTTTCTTGCAATAGTAAATACTCTTTCGCGTGTGAATCCGCCAATAAAAAGCTGTTGGATTTCAACTCACCAACAAACATTATAGCATTTCAAATTCGCCTTCGAATTTGTTAATTGGTCGAATTCAAAACGAAGAAGGCGAGAGCGAAAGCAATAATTGAAAAATGTCAAACTCGCTAGTAAAACGATTCGCCTCGAAGCCCATAAGGCCCCTGACAAAACTAACAAGAGTATCAATCTGCCATGAAAAAAGTGCTTCTCAAATTTGCCATTTGGAATCGGCGGTAAATTGTAGGTCCCCTCATATTTCACACGCACTCAAGAGAATTGATGAGAGTAAACCACTTAGGTCTTAACTCTTCAATAGCTGTCGCACCACTCTATTTTATTTTTTAACATTTCACGTGCATATCCGATGTTTGCACGGGTAGCATCAATCCTCTTTCGGGACCTGTTACTTTGCAACTAAATATTTCTCTACGTCGTAGCCCGGGAAGTCACTCCGACGTAGAACCCCCAACCTAGAGTACCAGATATTTTTTCCTTAAAAAAACGACGCGATGCGGACTAAAACCATTTTTTTATTCTTTCATTATTTGATTATCTTACCTTACTGGTAATCTCTGTTTTTTGTTTTAAGCGGACCCTAGATTCTCAGTATTGTTTAAAATATTGCGTAATATTATTGGCTGAGGCGCCAGGCTACACAATATTTTGTACAATAAATCTATTTGACATTTAACTTGAGAAGTCTGGAAAATTCAAGAACAAATGTCAAATTGTTAATAGGTATGTTCAGCGACACTGTTCTGCACACTTTGGAACAGTTTGGAACAGAAAAGTACAGCTTTTTGGTGTTCATTGACACATTGGCTGTTCCAAACTGTTCTGATTTGGTGTTCATTGAGTCTGTCTAGAACAGTTTGGAACAGTTTTGGACAGGATTTTCTGTTCCATCTTTTTAGGTAGAACACATTTTGTGTTCTAAACTGTTCCAAACTGTTCTGACATTTCTCATGAAGCTGTGCTGTACTGTGCTGTGCTGTGCTGTACTGTGCTGTCTTTTTTCTCGCTGAACAAAGCTAATGATTTAAATGGAATTCTAGATCTCGTATTTATTTCAAAAGATGAATATAAAGTTTCAATTACTGATATTGTTTTATATAATTTGTTACATAATTCGATCAACCATTAAGAATTATGTGTCGAAATTCAATTGTATAGCTATTTAAAACTCAAATTAACAATTCGAATTCATTTAACTTTTTAAAGGCTAATTTCATTGAGCTCGACAGTTACCTTGGAGTTGTTGAATGGAAAACAGAATTTTTAAATCTGGTATCTTGAATACTGCTTTTAATTAATTTGTACCTTGTAGGTTGAAAAAGAAACTTAAAAAAACATATCGTTCGCTACGTATGAAAAGTCAAACACGTTAGATGATAAATTAAAATTTTGTAAACTTTTATTCTAAGCAAATTCTTGAATAGAATTTATATCTCGAATATTGAACTTAATTTCCCACCATGGCCTCGCCGTTTATATTAGAAGTGATGTTGCTTACCAATTTCAACCACAGTATAGCTCTCATCTTAATCCTTTCTTTAATTTTATGTGGTTCAAATTTTCCGTAAATAAGCACATCATCCATTACTGTTTCCTTTATAGAAGCCCAAATTTAGACAGGATTTCAACTTCTAACGAATTTGACTCACTGTCCGACTCCATCCATTCCTCCATTTCTTGTATCCTCGCACTGAAATCGTTATTACGGGCGATTTCAATGTACACAATTCTTCCTGGCTTCTCCATTCGAGCAAGACAATACCCGAAGGAGTGTGTGCTGAGATCTTTGCTGAGTTTAACCAGCTCGCTCAGCTGGTCAACGAGCCCACTCGAATACCGGACATTGACGGCCAAACAGAAAACACTCTTGACTTGTTCCTTACCTCTGACCCTGATAAATATACAATAAGTGTATTATCGCCTCTAGACCGATCTGACCATTGTGTCATATCCGCAAATTTCAAAAAAGCCCAGTTAAAGAAAGAGCTCCTAGGGAACCGTTTGGCAGTACGAAAAAGCCCACTGGGACGGTCTCAATAACTTTTTTTGGGATCTTTAACTGGTCACTATGCTTCCTCGATAGTGACGTAGATTCCAGTGCAGATATGCTCACATGTTTAATTCTTCTGGGAATGAGAACTTTTATCCCGAACAGGGTTAAAAGCATCAGACCTAAAGAGAACGCATGGTTCGATATGAGCTGTAAAGAGGTTATCAGGGTTAAAGAGGTAAGTTTCCGTTGTTACAAAGCCAACCCTGCTGAGGAAAACCGGAATAAGTTTGAACAAGCCAGAAAGGCCTGCAATGTCCATATTCGACGGACCAAATTTGTATACGACCAAAAACTAAGGCAAAAAATACTGCAATGTCCCAAAGGCAATAAAAACGTTTGGTCTTTTGTGAAAAATATGAAGAATTCTTCTTCTTCCTCGGTCCCTAAGCTCGTTGATGATGATACTCCAGTCGTTAGGTCTCTCGCGAAAGCTAACCTTTTTGCTAGAAACAAGTGTTGAACGTGTAGTCATTTCTTCTTGCGCAGGCAGTTTTACATAAGGAATTGATTTGACTATTTTCACTTATGGCATTTTTGTTGTGTATTTTCGAAAATTAGTGATTGTAGTAGTGCCAACTACATTTACAAAAGAGTTTCCCTACTCATTATTAGATATACTCTGCTCTACACTGCCAGAGAGTGTCATGACTCCCCCAGTTCTTGAGCGCGTCAATGAATCTATGGGACAAATCTTCTTTCGCACTCGTGCTGTGGTGAGAGTCCTAAAAGATCTCAACATACACAAATCCGCTGGCTAGAGATGTTCTTAAGAGTGATTTTTAATGAGCAGTGATCACTGTGAGCAGTTTACAAAAAGAGCAGTTTAAAGTAGCAGCTATTTGATCACTCTTAAATGAGCAGTTTATATTGAAAGAGGACCGACAAATGTACATATTCTTACAAAAATTTGTTTACACTCCCAGATATACCTGCACTCATTTTTTCAGTATTTAAGGAAAATTATGGCAAAATTATAATGGTACTGGTCACTGCCTCTTGCGAGAGTCTTTCTGCTCACTGCTTTTCTGCTCATTTGTCATTTCTTATTTTCTAACAGCTTTTCTGCTCTATTTTCTACTCTTATAAATGAGCAGTGAGTAGATGAGCAGAAAAGCATTGAGCAGAAAAACAGTGAGCAGAATAGCAGTGAGCAGAAAAGCAGTGAGCAGAATAGCAATGAACAGAAAAGTAATGAGCAGGGTGGAAGTGCGCCGTTGAGTAATGAAATACACATTCGGTATTGGTTTTAAGTGAAGGGAAAAGTGAAGATTTTCGCACAAAAAAAAACACAATTCAGAGAAATAAATCTTCACTCTACTCTCCACTTGAAAGCAATACCGAATATGGATCATTCAATAAAGCATTGAGGTATTATTCCAGTATTTTACTGCTCACTGCCATCCTGCTCACTGCTTTTCTGTTCATTACTATTCTGCTCACTGCTTTTATGCTCACTGCTCAGTGCTCATCTGTTCATTGCTATTCTGCTCACTGCTTTTTTGCTCACTGCTCATCTGTTCATTGCTATTCTGCTCACTGCTTTTCTGCTCACTGCTATTCTGCTCACTGCTTTTCTGCTCACTGCTATTCTGCTCACTGCTCATTTAATCACTGAGCAGTTTAAAGAGCAGTGAGCAGTATAGCAGTAACATTGAAGAGCAATCACTCCTGCTCACTGCTCAGTGGAATAGCAGAGTGATTAATAGCAGCTATCGCAATAGCTGCCTCACCACTGCCGCTGGCACGGATAGCATCCCCGCTACTGTTCTGAAGAGGTGTTCTTCAACGCTGGCAAAACCCTTGCGTAAGCTTTTTCATCTATCCTATTCTTCTGGGCTCGTTCCGAGTAGTTGGAAAACAGCATTTGTCCAGCCTATACCCAAAAAAGGCGAATCCTCCTCTCCCTCCAATTATCGGCCGATTGCACTAACTTCCCTTCTTTCTAAGGTCATGGAAACGCTGATAAACTATCAGCACAGGAATATCTTGAAGAACGAAAGCTTTTTAAAGACCGACAGTACAGCCTTCGCAGCAACAGGTCCACTGGTGATTTAGTGGTGTATCTCACCGAACAGTGGAACAAATCTTTACATCGTTTTGGAGAAAGTAAGATTGTTGCACTTGATATTTCAAAGGCATTTGATAAAGTTTGGCATCTTGCTTTTTTATTGAAAATGCGTGCCTTCGGTATTGATGAATCCCTTCTTCGTTAGATTAGAAACTTTCTTTCGAACCGTTCAATACAAGTTGTATTTGACGGATTGAAGTCCGAAACCCACTATATAAATGCTGGTGCGCCCCAGGGCTCCGTTTTGTCTCCGACCCTCTCTCTCATTTTTATTAATGATATCTTGTCTGTTATTTCTAATCCAATAAATTGTTTCGCTGACGATAGTACCCTTAGCTTTTCATATTCGTTCCCAGATTCACATCCCTCCTCTTCGGATGTGGGACTGCAACGGCAAAATATCATTAGCTCATTCAACTCTGATTTAAACGGCATTGTACAATGGGGAACTAAAAACCGTGTAGAGTTTAATGCTTTGAAAACTCAATGCTGTCTTGTATCGTTGAAGCGAGATATACCCTCTATGCCACTGTCCATGAGTGGCACTTGCATCGGTGAAACCGAACATCTCGATATTCTCGGTATGTGCATCGCCGACCACCTCTTATGGAATGATCACATATGAGATGTCGCCAAAAAAGCCGTAAGATGTTTAGGTTTCTTTAGACGTTAAGACGATGCAAGAGATTTGATTCCCCTTCTGATCTGGCTATCATCTACAAAACGTACATACGTCCTAAGCTTAAGTATAACTCTGGCATCCGCAGTCACTTGGTCTATGTACCGCAGTCACTTGATCTTCCTTCTCGTCTCGAACCTGGAGGCTGGGATGAGAAGACTTTCTCGGCTAGAACGTTGTCATCCATTCGCTCGATGTGGCCGAGCCAATGTAGTCGTCTTTTCTTGCCCTTCTGGACTACACGTACAGTTGCTCTTCTCCAATCGCCATCGTCGTATACGGGACCGAAAATCCGTCGAAGAGTTTTTCTTTCGAAAGTGCCCCGTATCAGTTCACTTTTTTTACTTATCGTCCAACACTCGGCGCCGCGTAGTAGAGTAGTTTTATATAGCAGACACTTCGTCTGTCTTTCGAGTGAGGAGTTTTGAACCCATAGTTGTTTTGCCAAACAGCAGCGGCTCGCTAGGGCAATTCTTCTTCGGATCTCCACTAAGGTGTCGTTTGTGGGATTGATGTTTGTTCGAAGGTAGGCGACCTCCTTGACTACATCGAAATTGCTACCAGCAACAGTGACGTGTTGTCCTGGGCTGTGGACAGATGTTATTTTGTTTGTTGATAGCATGTACTTTGAGTTGTTCTCATTCACTTCAAGACCAAAGAGTTTCGCCTGTTTTTCAATCGCTCTGAAGGCTGCAAGCACAGCTCTCTTGATGTCTATATCTGGGTGGCTGAATTTGTTGGAGACAGTTTTTTTGTGTGCTCACATTTGTTCCAGGGCTATGTTGAAGAAATCACATGATAACGCAGCTCCTTGTCTAAACCCTTCGCATGTTTGAAGCAACTCGAATGAACTGTTACCCATTTGCATACTGCACTGAGTATTGCTAAACATCATGCGGCACAGCTGGATCAGTGTTTTTGGGATACCGAACTCAGACATCGTCATCATAAGCTCTTGGCGGTGGATGCTATCATAAGCAGCTTTGAAGTCGATGAAAAGATTGCGGGTTTTGACTTGAAAGTCGTTGGTCTTTTCCAAGTTCTTCCTCAGTGTGAATATTTGGTCCATCTGGTACGTGCCGATTATTGTGTTGGAAAACGGTTTAAGACGCTCACACAGTACGTTGGATAGGATTTTGTATGCAACATTCAGCAGGGATATGCCACGGTAGTTTTGCATCACATAGGATCGCCTTTTATGAAGATGGTGCATATGGAGGTTATCGAACAGTCAGTGGGCATGCATTTTTCCATCCACAGTTTGTTGATGGCCTGATGCATGCGGTTCATCAAAACACCTCCACCATATTAAAAGAGTTCCGCAGATATGCCATCCGACCCAGCGGGCGGACTAGTTATTTCTTAGCTTATGGATGGCTCTTTCTATCTCTTCTGCGCAGGGGGCTGCGACTGGGGCTGCGACTGGGTTTTCATTGACTGGTCTTTCTTCTCTTTCGTCATAAGCTCGCTTGACATTTTGCGCATTCAGCTGTTGGAAGTGCTGCTTGAAAACATCTACAATTCCCTTTGCTTCGGTGACTAGGTTTCCTTTACTGTTTCGGAAAGCCTGATGTGTTCCGGTTCTGAAACCAGAAGCTAATTGCTTCAATCATTTAAGGAAACTTCGGGTGTTGTTCTTTGCCCGAGACTCTTCTAGATCTTTGAGCTGAAAAACTGCCGATGTTCTTTTCTTCCTTCGCAAGGTCTTTTTCTCATTTCTTCTTTTTGTTCGGTACTCTACTCTTGCAGCTCTTGTTTTCCGTTGCAGCATCTGCAAACGTGCATTCATCATTATACCACGGGTTCTATATCGGGGGATGGCTGGTAACATATGGTGGTCTCGGCTACATTTCTTTTTATTTCGTTATATTGGTTCCACAAAGTGTTGACATCTGTGATATTTGGGAGGACGGCGGAGAGTTGCTCACTCAGACGTTCATTGTAGTCTCTGGCATTACCTACACGGAGTGCCAAGGCACAAGACGTGAACTTCTTTCTTGGGGCAGCACGTGTTTTTTTGTAGTTTGATAGTCGAGCACTAAACTTAGCCACTACCAGAAAGTGGTCAGGGTCGACATTTGCTCCTCGGAAAGTGCGCACGTTCAAGATGTCGGATGCGTGCCTGGCGCCGATTTGATCGATTGATGGTCGATTTGGTTGGTAATTCGACCATCCGATGATCGTCAGGTTGCTGTGTAGATCTTTCGTCTTAGAAACCTAGTGTTACTTATCACCGTATTACGAGCTGCAGCAAAGTCGATTAGTCGGAAGCCGTTAGATATCTGTTGTAACTTCGTGGAGGCTGTGCTTTTCAACTAATCCGCCAAAGATATCTTCCTTCTCTATTTTGGCATTGAAATCTCCGAGTACAATTTTGATGCCGTTTTCTGGACAGGCTCCGTAGGCTCTATCCGGAAGGTCTTAAAAATCCTCCTCGCTAGACTGCTCAGCATCATATCATATGCGTGAGGACAGATTCAAGGTTTTTAGTTACATCTGGGGTGTAGAGTGTTCTTACATTGCAGGTAAAAACTCTCGGTCCGGGTCTGGTAACCATAAGAGGGGGTTCATTATCTGAGGCTACTACCTTTCTCATAACTTCTTAGTTTTTAACTGTGGGGGTCAACACCCTTCGCACCAACAGCCAAATTTGTAGGGCCGTTGCGGTTAAATGCTTCTGTTTCTCCGGTTTTCCTGGATTGCAAATGGATCATTTGCGTCTTGAAAGGTTTTTAAAAGCCGTCGGCGCTGCAATCTTTTTTTATTTATTTTTAGTTTTTAGCATGTATTGTTTTCATAAAAATCTTACTTTTCATTTGTGGATGAAAGTTCATCAATAAGATGAAAAAGTAAAAATTCAACTCCCATTTTCCTTCATTTACAGATATAGGAATCGTTAACAACAAACATGGAACCTCAAATCGAAATTTCAAAATAACAGCAATATGTTTCTTGTTACCTGGTCTGAGGCAGGTCACAAGTTTGAAAATTTTTGTGACTGTCACAAGTTGTGACTCTGCACCAGAATACGAAAAAAGTCACAAAAATCATTTCACTTCAACTTGTGACTTGTGAGATATCGGTGAGGGTCCTCAGAATCGGGCTGTAAATATTTTATAATATTATTGACAGTCTAGAGGCAGCTATACATTTATGGCGTTTGTGATTGGCAATCTGGAATATGAAAAAAAGGCATTCTGGTTATAAAATCAGAAGGGAATTCTCTTCTTTTTAGGATCAGAACTGTCACTTGTCACAATTGAACGCATTCAGAATGCTTTTTTTAACTGCCATATTGCCAATTAAAAACGGCATTAAATTCTTTCACACAATAACCATAACAAACTTTTCTGAACAAGTTTGACATTTTTACGTAGATTTAGCAGTTTATTATTCTGTATTTTGACTTCTTATAGTATTCTCTTTTCTTTTTCTATTTCAGCAGACTCGTGACAAAAAAGTATTCGAATAACTTAATCAAAACTTACTATGGCAAAACAAACGGATAGTAATATAAAGGAATTTCTGCTACTCGTGCATAAAAATTTGCTTTTATTATGGCACTGCAAATTTAAACTTTTCGTAGAACTTTTTTTGCCAGTTATATTCTGCCTGCTGTTGGTTCCGATACGGTTAATGAAAAAACCGAAAGAAATTAGCGCTACGACTTATAATGAATCGATTCCTTTAGGTAATCTTGATTTTCGGTAAGTTCATTTAGCAATAAAATTTCTTTTATTTTTGTGTGTATTGTTAGCCTTAATAAATGTGATGGCAGACATACCTTTTTGATAGAGATCCCTCCAAATCATTGCATTTCCACTTTTAGTACAGAATTTTGTGTTTGTAGATCCTATCCCATGAATTGTTGGTGCTTTACCAAACACCCATCCAAAGGCTCCGCACACCGAAACTTAGATATCGCTACTTATACTAAAAGTGGATATGCAACGATTTCAGTGCAAGTTTGGACCTCGTCATGAATGGCATACTCTCTAAGCTGAAATCAACTAAATAATAGCTTACCCTGTCTATCTTGCATTGCTAGCAACTGGCAAGTTTCTTAGCTATAAAAAACTAAACTGGGATCTAAAAGAAAGATATAAAAAGGCGTCAATCGCCTATTAATCCTGCAACTGAATTTTTGGGAACACCTGGGGACCAAACCCTAAAATTATCAGATGGATGTATTCGGTAATATTAGACCAATACTAACCTATGGTAATTTGGTTTGGTAGAAAGCTTAAGAAAAGAGCACGAACCTCAAAACCTTAACAAAAGTACAAAATCTTGTGTGCACAGGCATTACAGGGGCAATGAGATCCACACCAACTGCGGGACTGGAATTTATCCTCAATTTTATACCCCTAGATCTCTTTGTTTTAGAATTTGCAGCTTATAGTGCCTTGCGACTTAGTCAGACTAAAGTATGAAAAACAGTTCTATAGGACATGCTCAGATCCTTCATAAAGTTATGGGTCATAGCACTACTAAAGACACACCCGAACTTGATTTGCACAAACCATTCCAAGCTGCCTTTCCAGAGAGGAATGGATAGATAACATACATAGAAGAGGTTCTAAATTTACTCCTGAACATTGAAATGTAAAGGAAAAACGTGAAAGGGAGTTCCACATTCGCATAGTAGGGCTAAAGAACGATTCTCTATTCTTTAGGGTACGTCCGAAGATCCGAAGTTAGGCTCGAGTGAAAGCTGATGGGCATTCCTGAATGCGGGGGCATTAGGTTGAATTGATTAAGTGGAGAAATGCAACTGCCTATTGCACAGGAGCAATAACTGTAGAAGTAACGATAGAACAGAGAAAGACAAGAAACGTTACGTCGGCGCTCCAAAGAAATGAATGAGGCAGTGATTAACCAAAAACATAAAAAAAAAACAGAAATAAATGTACATATATCTCAGAGTGGAAACTGGTTATTGAGAGAGTATTTAAACAAATCACACCAAATAAGAGTTATTTAAGGACCAGTGAAAGTTTTTTACCATAAACTTTCGAGCTCTGGCCATAACTTAACAAGTTTTAAGAACATTCCTGGAATTGTTAAGCACGTAATAGATTGTGGTAGATTATCGAATACACGACATGAAGATACAGAATAAAAATTACGAGAAGGATTATAATTTGCTAAGATTCGGAAATTTAAGTTACCGGAACTCATACAAAATGTTTTAAACACTTTCAATCAATACAAATGACGGACAGGAAGAATTTTTTGATGGCAAAACAGATGGTTACTAGGATGGCGTCGGCTTTTATTTATTACATATGTCTCTTAAAATAGACTTTTGTAGGACAAGTAATACCATATTGCAACTTAGAATGTAAAATTCCATAGTAGATTATTTTCCGGAGAAAAGGGAGCATACATTTCTGTTAAAGGCTCTTGAATTTGAGCTGCTAATGAAAAGACAGAGTCTCAGAAAAAACAAACAATTAATTTATTTAAAACAAATGTTCCTTTTGATTTCATGTTTTCATTTGAAGTAATATACAAATATTTTCAATATCATTTGCTTGATAAAAGTATGCGATAAATTACAAAACTTAGTTAGGTGTTTTATCCTGTTTCAACACTTCCTCCAAAACACCAAACAAAAAAGGAAATATTAGTCTTCGTAAATGTCAATCTTTTCTCGTAGCATTTGAAATCGAACACGTTCAAGAGGTTTTGTGAGCAAATCAGCAAGTTGATCTTTCCTGGTATGTGTACCAAACTTATGTCACCTTCAAGAAAACGCTCTCGAACATAGAAATGTCGAATTTCTATATGCTTCGAACGCTTATGAAATTCTGGATTCTTCGCAAGTTTCACAGCACTTGCACTATCAACATAAAGAATAGGTGGTTCTTCTTGTCCCATGAGCTCTTGCAGAAGACGTTTGAGCCACATTGCTTCCTTACAACCTTCACTCGCAGCCATAATCTCAGCTTCAGTTGTTGATAAGGCTACGGTTCGTTGGAGTTGGCTTGTCCATGAAACAGGTCCACCTGCAAACATTGCAATAACTCCACTTGTTGACCGTCTTGTCCTAAGATCTCCTGCATAGTCAGCGTCACTAAATACTCTTAGTTGGTCCTTGTTTTTCGCTTGGGCTTACCGTGAAGGCAATGTCTGGTCTCGTACCAGTTACCAAAAACATCAGGCTCCCTACGGCTTCTCGGTAAGGGACTTCTTCTCTTATTTGTTATAATTTTGACTTTTCTTCCTCCCGACTTACAGGAGTTGTCACTGGATTGGATTCATGCATGTTGAAACGTTCCAAAATTTTGTTTATATAATTTTCTTGACTTAATTGAATTGATCCATCATTTTCAATTTTGATCTTCATGTCGAGAAAATTGTCAAGAGTTCCAATTGTTATTTTGAATTCCTTTTTGAGTTTTTGCATAAAATTTTGAATTTCTTCTTCGTTGTTGCCGAGAACTAGTCCATCGTCAACATAAATTGCCACATAAAGAATTTTCCCACTTTCGTTCCTATAAAATAGACATGGATCTGCTGTGCTGTTCTTCAATCCTGTCTTTGACATGAATTCCAGAAAACGTTTATGCGAACAACGCGGTGCTTGTTTGAGACCGTATAAACTACCTTTTAAAAGGCATACTCTTCCAGTTCTATTTTCGAATCCTTCAGGTTGCTCTAAGTATACTCCCTCCTCAAGACTACCGTACAAAAATGCTGTTTTTACATCAAATGGTTTGATTTTGAGTTTACTTCTTGCAGCTATGGCTAAAAGCATACGCACTGTATCGTAACGTGCAACAGGACTGAAAGTTTCGTTGTAATCGATTCCTTTTTGTTGAATATAGCCTTTCGCAACAAGTCTTGCTTTGAATCTTGGCTTTTCACCAATGGTTGAATCTTTTACTTGAAAAACCTATCGATTTTGTACAACTTTCACGTTTTCTGGTCTTCTTACAAGTTCCCTCCTGGTTTGACTTATCTTCCTCTGCCAACATAAGAAACTCACCTCCTGTCATCCAGCATGGCTTTTTTCTTTGTCTTTTAATATCTTCTTCAATATTGGGTTCATTTTCTTCATTCTGGCAGTCAGTTACATCTTTTGGTCTTTCATTGGTTTCTTCTTCATTGATTATCAAACCATCAACCTTTTCTTTTTGGGGTTCTTTATCTTGATCTTCAACTCCTTCATCAATATTTACATTGCATACAACTTCTGGTTTGAAAATGACGTCATGACTGCATATAATTTTATTCTGCTTTGGAATCCATACTCGATAACCACCTTTATTATTCAAGTAGCATCCCGGGCCAAAGATACGTAAGTGCCTTAAAGATCCAAGGGGCTTTCCATGCCATAATCCATATGGAACCTTGTCTTCAATAATTGTCGGTCGCGTGTGGTTCAAAACATATGCTGCTGTATTACATGCTTCAGCCCACTTCGGCAACTTACTGCATATTCGCATACTACGAGCTGCTTCTACAATGGTACGATTTTCTCTTTCTGCGACTCCATTCTGTTGTGGCGTGTAAGGAGGAGTAATACATTGCTCAACTCCAAACTTTGACAACAAATTAGCAACTTCATTATTGTCAAATTCCTTGCCGCCGTCGCATCTCAACTTTTTGACAGTGTGCCCATTGGATCTGGCTTTCGTTAAGAAACGTTTCAAGACTTTTACACACCTCACTTTTGTGTTTCAAAAAGAACAGCTTGCGGAATTTGCTAAAGTCATCCTTGAAACAGACGTGATCCTCCTAGTGATATAGTTTCAACGGGTCCGAGAATATCTGCATGAATGATCTCACCAACTTTGTCGGGTCGATCACTTCTGGACTTGAAGGGAAGTAGGTACATCTTACCAACAGCACATTCATCACAGAATTCTTCTATACATTGAGGAACACTGATATTAAGCTTTCCAAGGTTCTTTACATGCCGCTTATTTTGGTGAGCAAATCGTTCGTGGTATACTTGAAGTGTTTCTTTAACATTTGAAATGCAGACTTGTTCTGCTTGCGATTCTTTTAAAACTTTAATTCTAAGAACGTAGAGTTCATTTCGAAGATATCCAATAACTGTTACCTTACCATCGCTGTTCTTGATTACAACTCTTTTGTCATTCATAGTTGTTGTGAAATCATTGCGAGGCGCTGCCTTCACAGAAAATAACTGTGCACTTGCATCAGGAACATACCAAACTTTCTTTAAAGTTGCATCTTTCCACACACCTTCGATGTTTGCCTGAATTCGAATGCTCCCTTTTCCATATGCCTGCATTGTCCTGTTTTCCTAGACAAATTACTTAAGGTACATCAAATCGCATGAATGACTCAAAGTGAGATTTGTTCGGTGTAATATGCCTAGAAGAGCCACTGTCACAATACCATTGGTCTGTACTTAGAAAGTTTCCATTCGTTGCATTCAAGGAATATGCAATCAGTGGACACTCAGCTGCCCAGTGTCCTAGTTCCTTACATTTATTGCACGGAAATTTCATTTTTGCTCGTTCCATTTTGACTGAATTTATCTTTCCTGGTGGCTTTTTCTTGAAACTACATCTGGCAACTAGTGCTGTACTATCACTTGTAGTGATTTTCTTAATATCTCGTGTTTCGATTGTGCACAACTTTTCTGTAAGTAAGTTGAGGGTTTGCTTTTCTGCAGAAATTGTGTCCCACAAATCTCTGAAATTATCAAACTCTTTGCCAAGAGTTGACATGATTCGGCCAATCAGAATCCGTTCAGAGAGTGTATTTTCTTTATGTTTGGTTAGCTCATCATTGAGATCCACAAACAACTTTTGCAATTTCGCAATATGTGCCATAGAGAATTTATAATACCTAGAGTCACGACTTCGGGTGTTCGCTCTCTTTTTGCCTACAAGCTGCAATTTGGTCGTTTTGTACTAACCCAGTGAGAATGTGTTAGTTTTCCAATGCTTTTTAAATGAGAAACTGCACCCATACATTCGCACTGAGTTAGATACAATGCTCAGGTTGGAGTCGAGGTGGGTTTCATGGGCTCAGATTTCGAAAATAAGATTCCGTTGAGCTCAGCATTTTCAAAAAAAAAACTTAAACATACAAAAAATGCATGTAATATGAAAAATAAATACGTTATATTGTTTCTTTGCACTTTTAACATATAATTGCACTATAATTTACCAATATTTGTATCAAAAATCTAAATAAATCTTTAAAAAAAAACACAAGAGAAAACCGAAATAGTACGCATACAATCGTGCGTTTAGTCTCGTATTTGCTGTGGTGGAAGTCTGTCACTTTGGGTTTGTGCATCAGGAAAAAAATGTTGTCACGGCTGAGTGCTCACTCTTTTGTCACCTCTTACACAGGTTCACGGACACGAAATAAAGAGAGGATTGTGAGAGTTCACCTCAGAAAAATTTTGAGGATGTTTTCGGCAAGGGAGGAAAAGGTCGCGACCAGAGATTAAAATGAATACGTTCAAATATATTCAAATACATCACAAAATTACTCAATGATCGCTCAGACTTGATCGCTTTCCACCCCTATTCACAAGCAAATTGCTCACAAGCATTTTTGCTCACACACATTCAAATGTTTTCGAGCAAGCAGAATGAGTATATTATATTCACAAGCCATTTTTGTTTTTTTCACTCACAAATAAAATGACTTGTGAGCGGATGATTTGCTTGAACTTACTTGAACATATTCAAACAGTTTGAACTACATATTTCATATTTCAATTTAAATTTTTATTCGTAAATTTTAACTGCATGTTTTTGTTTTTTAATGTTTTTGATGAGTTATAATTTACGACCCAGTTGTGCACATATATTTATCTCTCAAATACAAAACTAATACAATTTTAACACAATGCAGTATGTAAATAGTTGCAAATATATAGGAATATTATGTAGTTTTGAACTAAAATTCCAAGTCTTCAAAATGTTTAAATAAGCTGTAGTTCGAGAAAATAATTGTGAATATTGTAAAAGAAGTGATTTTTTGCCAATCGCTGATCGACTACTGAGTACTTGCGACTTATAGAATATATGGCAAGTATTGAATTCGTAAAAAAAAAATTTGAGATGATGATGAGAAATTACATTACGATGATAGAGAAGTCGAAAAAAGTGGTTCCGGCGATTCCGTCTGTCTGTCTGTCTGGAAGTTTACAGGCATCTACAGCCTTAACTACTGGTCCGATTGACTTCAAATTTGAAAATTAGATGTTTGAGCAAAAACTGATATCCCAGTTTTTTTTATTTTTGTTTTAAGATCAAAATTTAGGGTAGCCACCATACGATTTTTTGGCCAAAAACAAAAACTTTCAATTTTCTCCAAAACGGCTCCTACGATTTTTTTTAAACTTAGTTTTATTTTCCATTTCATTCCAAAAATAATGTAAAAACAATTTTTTGTATTGCTCCAAAACGGTACCTCCCAAAGAACCGTTTTTTTGGCTATTAGATTTTCGCGAAAAATGAAAGTCCGATCAGCGAAAGATTTTTTCAAAAGTGCGTATAAATATGTTCAAATAATATTTTGTATTCAAAAAAATTTGGATTTTTAAAAAATATTTAAATTTTTTTTTTTTCAAAATTGAAGTATAATATGCATCTTTCCTTGGTCTTGAAAACTGCATACCCAAATTAATTTTAAGACATTTTTGAAAAAAATATATAAACAATTAATTAAAAAAAAAAAAAACGAATCCGACGATTTTCAAAAAGAAAAATTCAATAAATCAAGAATAAGGTTTGAATTTGCTTGGCATTTAAATTTTTGGAATTAAATGAATTTACGAGGAACATTTTCAAATTTTAGTTTTTTCAATAAATTCTAATTTAATTTTTATATATTGAGTTTTTTTTTTGTGAGTTCAGTGTAAGCTGTAAGTAAGAGTGTAATCAGAATTGCTTTAAGTATATCTCTTATTTTAACACTACTTTTTGCAATTTTTGCAACATAAGAGTAATCATAAATATTTAGTTTTAGCATGCAGGAGCAAGTTCGTACGACCCAGTCGTGCACATTTATTTGTTGTTAGCTTCAGCTTTTTTCTCCTTAAAAATATGAAAAATGTTAAAAGTGAACTTAGAAGGGAATTGAATGTACCTGCATATCCAACCTTTTTGTCATACTTTTTGTTTACTTGTAGGGTTTTAATTTGTATTCTTTTATAGGTTAATTAACGAAAACAGAATTAATGCGTTTTTTTTTTTAAATCATACCAACATCCGAGGTTAGCCTTTTTTTTGAATCGGCAAAAAGTGATGTCAAAGATCAAATTCAGGCTTTACTGTAGCACAATTTTTTCCTAGAATATGACCAGGAATCAGATCCCAAAGTATGGCAAACGATTAACCATTTCGTATTAATACAGGTGAAGGCTGTTAGGACAGGTTGAGGTAGAGACATCCTATCATCAAAATAGCTGCTCGCTCCTGCATTAGCATAAATCACCACATTAAAAAAAAAGCCCATTACTGTTTTCTTGGAAAAATTATTTTCTCGGACCAAGGTCATGCATTTTTTATATTTTGAAAATTTTTAGTTATAATCTAAAAGCTCCATTTAAATCGTCTATTTTCTTGCAACCATTACATACAGATAGAAATTATGTTGGTTTGTATTGTATATATTTGAAAAATAAAACGTGAAATAAATAGAATTTAAAATGTACCTACCCAATCACCTGTCTTCCTCATTAAATTGATCCATTACCGACTTCTATGGTAGCGAACCAAAAAAAAATCAAATGACCTTATTGAGATCAAAAACTTACCAATATACATAGACATACCTACCCACTTAACTTACGTATAAATCAATCCTCACAAATCACAACAATATGTCAATCGTTTTTTGACCTGCATTGAAATTATGTGAATGAATATGATTTTCAAATCACAATTCACAACCAACCCCAAGAAGCAAAAACAAAATTAAAAGCAAAACTACAACAAGTCATTGTCCAAAAACATTCATCAATTCAGATCAAAACTTACTTTTCAAGTTTTTTTTATCCTTCAAGAAAAAAAATAAACAAAACACGTTCGCAATTTTTCTACGAAGCTTACAAAAACAAAATCACCTAGACGCAATATGAAATATGAATACACATACAGGTGTAAGACATCAACTCACCCTTCTTTCATTTAACTCGATCATCAACGATCAACCTAACTTGCTTGTGCATATGACAAAAAAAAATCATTTTTCTCTCTTCTGCTTCATAAAATTATTACAAATCTAGCAACAATGTTTTGGACCCATTGAAAAGGCATAGGTTTTGTTGTTGTTTTTTCTACTCATAAACATGAAATACATTGTTTCTCCCTCTACCTTTTCAGTATAAATAGCAACGCTCTTTTTCGCACAGTGTGTATCCACAACATGTGAAATGTTTCTAATTCCTAGACTCATGTTTTGGACCCATTGTAAAAAAGGGATGGTGGAAAAAAGCAGGCACAGATTTTTGTTCTACGTGCGACATCTTTGCTTGTTATATGGTCTTTGGTCCAACTCTGTAAAGCCATTTAAGGAAAAATCAGTTATTGGATAAATATTTCCATAATAATGGTTAATCAGCCCTATTGAGGTATTTTTCGGAGCGGACAATTTTCCGCAACGCAAATATGGTCGGAGCTTAAATTTGTATTCGAGCTAATTGTCATTGGACAAAAATATTACAACCAGCTTTAAACACAATTAAAAACAAAAAATTCCGCAAACAATTTTCTGCGGACAAATCGGAAATAAAACTATCAAAAATGAAGGAAAACAAAGCTAGTCATCGCACCACATTGTTACTCATCGTACTGCGTTACTTCATATAGGAAAAAATTCCGAATTGTAAGTCGGAAGAATAACTCGAAGCATGAATTGATTAACGTCAGCACCTAGCAATTAAGCCTTATCTGACGTGTGACCACTCACACAGGTGTCGTTTATAAGTGTTGACATTCACCCTGATGATCCACCAGCTACAAAAGCACACCTCAACTTTCGAAAGAAAGAAGAGGGTACCCTGCAACTGGATTCACACCAGTACCAATTGAATTAGTGCCAGCCCTTATTCATCTTGGTTTGATTCTAGACTACTATTCAGGCAAAACACGGAACTGCACTCAACCCTCGTTTACCGAAAGAAGAGCCGTTGTCCGGTCACGGAAACTGCACTCAACTTTCAGTCACCGAAGAGCCGTAACCGCGATTTGCGAACAGCAGCTGAGGCCAAACTCAGACAACCACAAACCCCGCGAAGGTCCATCCCACTAGTGAGGTAGCAAATCCTCACTACCCGCGGTACCCAATTGCCCCTGGGTGAGGGGTTGGTGTCACATTTTGGTTCTGTATAACCATTCGTTATACAGACATTGTTTCATTTTTGTGATCTTTTGAGTTTTGCAGCTTTTATCCAACTGGCGGATGAGGGGCACCGCTCACCCTCTGTCAAGTATATCAACTTTGATTGAAGGGATGAACCAGCCAATCAAGAGATATACCCAACTGGGCGTCTAATTTCATTAACGTCTATCCACTTTCGGTATTCGTTGATCGTTTTTCCTCATTTAATATATCCTTAGATATATTATCTTTTTAAGGATCGCATCAATCTTCATTATACGTCCTGCTTCAATCCGTCAATTCCATTAGACTAAAGCTGCCTACGTCCGCAGGTTCATGCCAATAAATTGACAAGAACCTCTCAGAGGCACCACTTGAAGGTGTAGGTCAGCACGTTCACTTACTGGGGAATATGTACTCGGAAACATGTTTCCTTTCTAAATTTCCAGTTCCATGATTTTACCTCCAGAATAACTCGAAGCAAAACTTGTCCGCAACGTACAAAATCGGACAAAATTCCGCTCCGAAAAATACCTCGATAAAGCAGAATATTAGGTATTTCATCGCCGTTAAAGGACGTCTTAAAGAATTCTGCAAACAGGTTACACGATGACTCTAAATCTTTCGATTTTTTGTTTTCATATTCCATACATTGCGGGTAAGATGAAGTTTTCCTTTTAGAATTTATAAAAACCCAAAAAGATTTCGAGTTTCGTTTAATATTGCATTCGGTTGCATTGATGTATTGTCTGTATAAAAATCTATTGAGGAAATCGAATTCTTTCCTTAACTGCGAAAACCTGGCATAGTTTTCGGTTTTTTTTTTTTTTTTTAATTTATAACATTTAAAAGCCTTGTTTTTGACATTTTAAAAATTTTTTATTCTCTTACTAAACCATGGAAATTTAAAATTATTTTTCTTTTTAAAAATAGGAACATAACGTTCAATGCCTTTGAACAGAATATCTTTAAACGAATTGTACATACTTTCCAAAGACTTACTTACAAATGAATTATAATATCTAACTATTTAATGAAATGAAGTCTGATTATGAATAATTAAACTCCACAGTCTCAATATTCTCTGCAAACAGCTGTATGGTGGACAGAATTTTTAATTAAAGGGAACTCAGCCTCACACACAGAAAATTTGAAGTCATTATTTATGAAGACTAAGTCGAGCAATCTATTTAAACCATTTTTTATGTTATTTACCTTAAAAAGTCCTAATGATGAGAATGAATCAACAACTAACATTTCTGTATCCTTATTTGTAGTGAAGGGAAGGGGAACTAATATTTGGTCTTCTTCAATAAAACACCAATGAATATCACCGATGTTAAAATCTCCAAGAATACAGGGAAATTGGTTAGTTTTCAATTCATTCACAACAAATTTGGCATTACATATTTACATGTGCTCCTTTTTAATCGGACCGGTCCATTTAGAAAGGTTTTCCCTCATTCATTGAGTAAAAAATGACTGCCAATATACCTTAAAATTTCTTGAAGTGTATGTTCAATGTGTGTAACCACACTTTCATATATGTATTTCAATTTTACTTCGACTAAAAACTAAAAGACTGGGGTTCGTTGAGGAAACAAACATTTAATAACTTATTTTGTCATAACACATGTATATAATAGGTATACATACATATGTACATCATTTATACTACATGCATATGTATTTTTTTGAAATTTTCAATCATTCTTATAAAAAAAAGTCTGTAATTTTTTTCTGCACCACAGCTATGTTTTAGAAATTTGTTAGTAATTTTTGTGAACAGTTGTCCAGGCAGTCAGTAGGGTCCGTAGCTTAGTGGTTAGGTGCGTTGGCTGCTAAGCAGAACGTCGTGGGTTCGAGTCCTACTAGTGCCCGTAATTTTTATTTCATCTTTCACGGGCACTGCTTCTTGCGAAGAACTGACAAAACTTCTAAGAGTATAATCTGTCATGAAAAAGTGCTTCTCAACTTTGCCGTTCGGAGTCGGCGTTAAATTGTAGGTCCCCTCAATTCTTCACAGGCACCTAGAGAATTGTTGATGAGGCCTTGGCTCTTCAAGAGCTGTCGCGCCACCCTATGCCCAGATATCGCCCAAACCATTTTCGCTTGAAAAATCTTTAAGAATTTGGAGATGCGAAAAGGCCTCTTTGTATGAAACAGCTTTTGGGGTCTGGGAATTGTTTCAATTTCTCCCTCTGAAGAAGAGTCGGCAGATATATGTTCCTTTGCAGTATCAGTAATTGGTAACTGAATGGAATTTAAAAATTCATTTTCCCAATTCCCTGACCATTCATTAAATGTCGCCACACAAGAATCGATACTCAAAAAATCTTCAGGCACCGTAGGCTCGAGTATTAACTCCTCAGCAGCCACATTGCTGGGTTCTTCTTCGAAAAAATCACATTTTGATATGGCTAACGGAGTAACATCACCCCATGCCTTTTTAAGCCACCTGCCAGCATCGAAACAATTAATTTCAGCTGCTTAATCAGACAAATTATTGGCCTCGTCTATGTTTAAAATGAAATTCAAATTGTTTCTTTTGCTTAGAAACAAAAACTCAAAATAAACTTTTTGGGAAATTCCCGCATAGAACAAAAGTAGTTGATGGAAATTTTAAATTTGGCGTAGGTAACTAGAAAATCAGGATAAAATAAATGCAGAACATTTTAAGATGCGAAAAAATATTTAAAATTTTTACGGGTGGTCCAATTAGACAGATAAATACAATAAGCAACGCATGATATTAGGTGGTCCGTGGTCCGATTAACAGGTGTCCCGATTATAGAGGGAAATTTGTATGAAAAATAGCAGGGAATGCATTAAGTGCGGTCCGAATAGGAGGTGGTCCGATTATATAGTGTCCCCATTAGCAGGTTTTACTGTATTGTAGTGAAGAGAATCCTTCACTCAGGTTTTTCTTATTGTAGTGAAGAGAATAAAATGAACTTTGTCGTAAACAAATATTATTGGCCACAAGAGTCCTTAAGATCTACAAGTGTCCTAACACTAATATCGCAGAATGAAAACAAATTGAGTTAATTTAAATTATGTTCTATTCTTATGTTATATTTTATATTCAAACAGCTTCAGAATTCAACTAAAACTAAAACATATTTCACGAGCTTTTATACTCGATAATTTTGACATATTAATTATAAACAATATTAATTTTAATAAAAACTGAACAGTAACAAAAAGTAAAGTATCTAATAATGAGAATGAGATAAGGTAATAATGCGAATAAAGAATAAAAGAAGGGTTGATTCGTTACAATATGAATTTAAAATAATTGAATATAAAATATTGAATTGTCATCACTCTGTGGAGAAGAGTTTGAATTGCTTGTTGTCATTGTCTTTGGGCTCGCCTTTGTATGATAAACCGGTTTCTTAGCTTTTGGGGGGGAATTTATTATCACCTGTTTTTCATTTTCGAATTCGTAGCCGGTGATGAAGAGGGATTAGATTTTGATGCGGGGGAGGATGAAAAACGTGGAGATGAAGAGACGTTTATGTGCTTAACGTTTTTACTGTAATCTGCACCTGCTATCTTTATAGTTTGAGAGATAGTCAATAAAAGTCTTGTTTTCAGTAAAAAAAAACGATTTAATTCTTTGACTGCTGGTATGCAGCTTAAAAGTGAAACACTTTTGCATTGATCACATTTCCAAAAAAAATTTTCATTTGATTCGATAAAGGTCCAATCAGCCACATTCAGTCTAACACAATTTATATTAAAATTGGCTTGACAAATGCCGCAAACAATGAGATCACTTTTTGTTATTGATAGAGAACATTCAGAACATGAACAACTCATTATGAAAAGGAACGAAAGTTTTTATAAGAGTTTTTCGAAATAAAAATAATACACAAGTAAATAAAATGTCAGTGATGTTACACAAAATGATTAAGTTCTAGAAATTATTAATAAAATCAAATTGATTTTTGATGAAACTCGGAGCAAAGACTTAAAACACGTCCGTTGGATCCAATGAATGAAAATTTCTGAATGTTCACATGTTAGGACGAGTTCAGCTATTGGCGAGCTAAGTGACGCGGCAATCAAACCAGCAGCTTTCGCATCTTCTTTCAATCGCTAAGTAATCTTTTGTTCTGAAGATGATGTTGCATTCACTTCAGGACGTGCGTTCTCTGACGGAATAACATTCCCATTTGCCATTTCCCTTTCCATTTTTGCCATTCGCTTGCACCTTCAAGCTTGTCCACAGAAATCTTGACTTCATTAGGCATTTTCTGTGTTCAACAATTCTTTTCTTCTGAAATTCTTTTTTATTAAATTCTTTTCTTCTTGTGCAGTTCACACGAGCCTGGGCCCATAACCTGTTAAAGGCTCTTGAATTTGAGCTGCTAATGAAAAGACAGAGTCTCAGAAAAAACAATAAATAATTAATTTATTTAAAACAAACGTTCCTTATGATTTCAAGTTTTCATTCGAAGTAATATAAAAATATTTTCAATATTATTTGCTTGATAAAAATATTCGATAAATTACAAAACTTAGTTAGGTGTTTTACCCTGTTTCAACAATTTCGCAAGTAAAAGAAGTGTCTAACAACACAACGGAAATATTTTCTCAAACTTTTTATGTGATTAGAAAAGCTCATCCTAGAATCTATACAAAGCCCCAAGTATTTAAACTCATCAACATTCTCAATTAAAAAGCAATTATAACTACAACTGATACTCCTAGAGAAAGAATCAGAACAACAACCTAAAAGACAATTGCATTTATTCATTTTAAAACGTTGACAGTCCGGTGCGTGGTAGTAAACCTCAGTTTTTAAAGGTTTTTGGTAACCGGGATTAAAAAACATAATTTTTGTTTCCGAGCTAATCATCAAATTGTGCTCAGCGAACCAGAAATTGATATCCCAATTTATATCGCAAAAAAAGGTTCAAAGGATTATTTGATCCATAAAAATAACCAACGTCATCAGCAAATGCTGTAATTTAACCATTAAAATTTAAATAAAACAGAATTAATGTATATCAGAAACAGAATAGGTCCCAATACTGAACTTTGCGGTACACCCAAATTTACTAATTTGATTTCACTTCTTCTTTCTTCATTTTTAATTTGTTTGGGCTGTGATTTCAATATAGATAAGTTCTAAACCATTCAAAGATGAAACCACGAAATCCTGCATTTTGTAACTTGACCATCAAAATATTGTGGTCAACCGTATCAAAGGCCTTCGTAATTGTTGTATATTCCAATTGAGAAATAATTTTAGAGATGAAAACTATTTAAATACAGGAACACATTTCTAAAAGTGTTCACACAAAAAGAGAAATGATTGGAATGTTCTATTTTCAAACAAAATGAAATTACACGAATAAAATATCAAAATAACCAGGAATGGAAACTATGGAAACATAATAATAATATAATACTAGATAATAATTGATTGTTTGAACAGAGCGTGTCGATGGATGATATGGAGCCGTGAGTTTATGATATTTAAAGCCCACTTCTTGTAAATATAAGTTTTGAATTCAGTAGATATGAAATAAGTGCCATTATCTGATACGACTATATCATTGGTAGGCCATAGGCAGCAAAAAGTTCGTCAAGAATATAAATTGTAGCACTTGTTGTCTTTGAACTCGTTGGTTTCACGTTTCACCTCAAGCCACTTGTTATATGCGTCAGAAACTATGAGTAGCATCATGCCAGCAAAAGGTCCCGCATAGTCTATGGATTCGTTCCCACGCTGCTTTTGGATACTCCCAATGATGCTCACGAAACTCTAGGCCATTTTTACCATTCCCAGGTGAAGATCTGCCAAGAAAATTTCGCGTAGTGTAGGGGGGATGAGCACCCTGTGTTCAAAAACCAGACAATCAGCAGCTAATCTATAGTTCCTTCCCTGAGCTTTAAAACCAGACCGTTCTAGACATTGACCTGATTCGAGTATGGATAGTATTCTCCCCAAATGTGGGTCTTTCTTGGTTTCTCGATCGATTCGATCTGCCTTCAATGGTAGTTGTTGAATTTGTTGAACTAAGAAATTATCGAATGGGTTTGTTGGCATCGCTCCTTATTAGCACTGATTATGTTGTTTTTCAAAGACGTGATTTCATCGTCCATGGCGTCTTTCCATTGAATTGCTTCTCTGCAACTGCCCGAATGTTTCGGGCTCAGCTTGATCCGTTAAGGCAACATTTGCATTCAAGTTCCTGCGTGGTACTGTTCTGTTCCTAAGTTCGTAATTCTCACTGCTTTCCAAATTTTCGACAGTTTGTATTCTATCAACTGTTTCCTCCACATCGACCCTCTGGTGTTGAATTTCCTGACAAGCTCCTTCATTTGTTGTTGCATCTAAGAACACTTCGACAGGTGATTCTGGATTAATCTGATCTTGAATTTCCTGATAAGCTTCTTTATTTGTTGGTACATCAAACAACACTTCCACAGATGATACTGGATAAATCTCCTTTGAACTACTACTGTGCATTTTACCAGTGAAAGCAACGTCTCTATAGATTTTCTTGCAGGAATCCAAACACGATAGCCTTTAGTGTTTTCATCAACAAAATATCCTCGTTTTGCTTTTGAATTCCATTTTTGTCTCTTTTTCTTTTGGGATGTGTACGTAGACTTCTTCGCCAAAGATTTTTAAATCCGTAAGACAAAATTTACTTCCAAGCCAAAGTTCGATGGGTGTTGATCCTTTCATACTGCTTACTCCTGTTCGGTTGAGTGTAAAGACTGCATAATTTGCGGCTTCGGCCCACATTAGGAACGGTATTTCACTTGCTTGAAGTGATGTACGCGCGAGCTCAACAACCGTCCTATTTTCACGCTCAATCGAACCATTCTGTTCCGGAGTATAGAGGACAGTCTTCTGGTGAATGATTCCATACCGATTAGTGACTGATTCACTGACTTCGCGGTTTACAAATTCCAGTCAGTCCTAAGAATTTTCACACCTTTCTCTAAATGTTTGATGTTTTCTTAAAAAAGTCTTCAAGACAACGAGTTGTTTCGGATTTTTGTTGAATGAAGTAGATTTTTCTCCAACGGCTGTAGCCATCTTTCAACAGCAGAAAATAACGTGATCCACCCAGGGACTTTTCTTGCATCGGTGCACATAGATCAGCGTGTATTATTTCTCCAATTCGTTCTGATTTTGAAATGCTCTTTGGAAATGGGAGCCTATGCATTTTACCTTTAAGGCAATCTTCGCAAGAAAAATTTTCAATATCCTCGAATCTAATAGCTGATCCTCTTAACATACTCTTGACATGGACGATGTTCTGATGTGCCATTCGCTTGTGCCAGTCAATAAGAGAACAACTGTTGGCAATATTTGCTGATTTCACATCATACTTTATGATTCTAAACTTCATTTTGAAAAGTTTATGATCCCTTTTTCCCACTGCAACAACATTACCATTTTTGAATAATTTGCACACTTTGTTGTTCGATTCATGTGTTTTTCCCTTATCCAGCGCCCCTTATAGCACGTTTGTTAGGTGCTTAGGCTTCCAATCTTTTCCATCAAACGCCAATATTTGGATTTCACCTTCGCCAACTGCAGGGATATTGTTTCCATCCTCAATACGAACTAGTTTGGGTTCCAAAAAGTTTCTTAAATTTGTAAACCATTCTTTTTGATGTGACATGTGATCGGTTGCGCCTGAGTCCAAATACCATTCATCGCTGATAGATTCCATATCTTTCGCTACAGATAATGCCTCTCCTACAAAAGCATCGCCTCTTTCCGATGAACGCTTAGAGTTTGCATTTTTACGTTTTCTCCAGTCCCTAATCCAGTAGCCTGGCTTGTGGCAGAAGTGACAGGTGCCTGGTTTGTCAGATTTCCTTCTGTGATGTCTTCCAGAGTGCTTTCCTGCTGTAAATGCTGCGTTGTCTACATTTTCATTCATGCTGACTCTGGTTTCTTCCACTATTAGCCGGAAAACTAAATTCGTAAGCGTTCTTTCGGTGGCAGTCGCTGACTCCCACGCATTGATAAAATGTTTGTATGACGGTGGCAATGTCATAAGCAGCTTAGTCATGACCATTTGATCAGGAATCTTCTCCCCAAGAATTTGCTAACGATGTGAAAGATCCTCAAGTCGTGCTACATGCGTGGCAATATCATCGTCGCGATTCTTCTCATAGCTGTACCACTGTTGTTGGAGCATATGGATACTTGTTTCTGATTTTTGTTCATAAACTGAACAGAGTTTGTCCCACATTGCACTCGATGATTCACAGTTGATGATATGGAGTAACGGTTTATCCTCCACTGACTCGCTGTGCAAGATTATCCTTCGTTGTCCATACTGTTTGTGCTTTTTGGTTCTCGCTGGTTATATTTTCTGTAGGAAATTTAGTCTTGCCGCTTGCAACGTCCAATGAATCATTAGCCAAAAGTGTGATGCGCACTTGAAATTTCCATGCCGACCAATTTTCCGTGCCCTTCAATTTCGTTACTCGTGCAATTTCGGTTCCCATTTTGCCTTATTTGTGTTCTGGTTTATTTTTATATATTATTAAATAACGTCCCTGGGCCCATAACCTGTTGGTAAACGGGAATAATATATTAAATAAAAGACGATAGCTCAAGAGTAACCAATTAAATTAAGAAATGTTTACTGATTCGATTAATTGAAGAGAATGAACATTTGAGAAGAAAAAATATTTAAGAACAAAAAAAAATTAAGCAACTCGATTTATAAACAACAAGTATTAAAGTAAACAACAAGTAGTTTACTTTTTAATTTCAACACTTCCAAAAGCTCAGTTCTTTTTAACGAATTGCGGTTTTGGCGGCGCAGTGTCATAAGTCCGTAAGTCATAAGTCCGTAAAGGACTTATGACCCACTTTGATGGGTCAAAACTTCATAAATCGATTATGAACTTATAACCCACGTAAGTGAGTCAAAAGTACGTCATGGAATTCTGACCCCAGCTTACGGTTAGTGAAATCGATTATTATTTTTTTTTTTGCTTATTCCGGGCGGTGGAGAGAAATAACTCCACGGGAACTAACTATACTGAAGGATTTAGTTTCCACCCAGTGAGGATTTGGTCCACCTTTGTAAAGTATGGTTAGTTCCCATGTACGGTGGGAATTAAATTCTTTAATCATTTAGTGGTTCTAGTCCTCTTCGAACGTGAAATAAACTGCCATTTTAACCGAGACAAAATTAAATAAGAATTCAAGTACTGAGCAATGTTATTCGTAAAATTAAAATAAATTTCATATAGCTATAGTCATTCAGTAATCGAGTTTTTAAGACTCTGATTTTTTCTTTTTAATCAAAGGACCGTAAACATTCAGAATCTCAGTCATACCGAATTCAGTTCCCAACACTCTGAAAATAATGAAAAATCGCCCGTTCTTTTTGATTAATATCATAGCTTATTTTAGTTGTCGAGCAAATAATTTTTCTAAGCTGTTACTGTTTCGTTCTATTTGAAAAAGTAACTACTACACAATTATACATCCTGTAATGCATAGAAAATTAGCAGATGCTACATTTCAATGATTCATTCTGAGCATTTTTTTTTTATTTCGATTGAGGATGAGGATATAATCATAAAAAATATTCAAGATCGATTTGGTTATATTCGCATTCTTGTGCTTATAGGATGCCCTACTTCCACCGAACTTTGACATCCCATTGTGCAGAAGAACGTTTTAATTTTTTCATAGTTAAATAGATTTCTTTTAGCAACTAAAAGGGTCCATAACAGAAAAGTGTGGACATTTTTTGTTTGACCATCAAAAGAAAAACAATAATATTCAACGAGCAGTTCAAACAGCAATAAAATAAAAAATTTAATTTTGTGCCTCTCTTGCAAGCAAATTGTGACAAAGAAAGTGAAATATTTTGTCTTAATTCTATTTCGTATCATAATAGGTTCATAAATTATTGTTTTTTTTTAGTCTAGTTCATAAAATAAAAAAAGTTTATTAATTTTTGCCATATCTATTAACATTTGTTTTCTAAGAACTTATGGCTCTTTTTTTTGCTGACTTTTGATTCACTTACGTGGGTTATAAATTCATAATCGATTTATGAAGTTTTGACCCACCTAAGTGGGTCAAAAGTCCTTTTCGGACTTATGACCTACGGACTTATGACACTGCGCCGGTTTTGGCTGCCGTGCACCTTATGAACTCATTCAGAGCCGGAAGATCCAAGATCATTTCCAACCCAGCCTGTGGTGTGGATTTCTGAGCCTCTGTTATTCCTATACAGGCTAGTCTCTGTACCTTATTCAGGTTCTTGAGATAGCTTGAGAGAATGGGTCTGACAATCGCTGTGTACATCCAATGGATGACTTGCGGTCGCATACCCCAACGTACACCGAAGGTCTTTTTGCATGTGTAGAATGCACATAGTGCTTTTTTCATTCTTTCCTCAGTATTACGCTTCCATGTAAGTCAAGGATCACCCCCAGAAATTTAGCTTCCTTAGAGAGTTTTAGAGGAATACCATTTAATTTAAGAGGGTTGAAGTCCTCCAATTTCCGTTTTTTCGTGAAAAAAACTAGCTCCGTCTTGGTGGGGTTGACCCAGAGACCGTTCTTAAGTTGACCAAGAAGATAAATCTTTTAATGCGTTTTCCATAATGTTTCCGATGGTGGCAAGGAACTTGCCTGATACCAAAACCACTATGTCATCTGCATATGCTACAATTTTTATGCCCTGATCTTTAAACTTTGTGAAAATTTCGTTTACTACGAGGATCCAGAGTAGGGGTGAGATGACCCCTCCCTGTGGTGTGCCTCTAGTAACTGTTTTCTCAATAGTGCTAGATCCCAATTGAGAGTTGATAATTCTGCCATTTAACATGGTGAAGATCCAATCGACAATGACAGATTCAACTCCAACTTCAAATAAGGCGATTTTGATTGATTCCGTATCTTACAAACTACTTTTGTTGAATATCTGAAATTTACTGGGGTGCTTCTTCTTGACTAATTTAACAAATAATGTGAGTTTGAAACTTTTGGCTTCTTTGGTATAGAAGTTAGAGGGGTGTGGAAAATGCCCTGAGTTGTTTCCTGTAAATAGGGGTGTAATGACAAAGTTGCTAGAGAACTTGGCTGGACACTACCGTGCCCCTTGATAAATAATTGATTGGATGTGTAACTGAGTAGACGTGTGCTCTTGCGTGGCAATTTCGTGCTTTGGTTTTGGTGGTTTAGTTTTCATACCAAGAAGTTTTATTGGGGGACCGTTTCCTTCTGGTCCTCACATCAGCTACGGCAAAAGGAGTTATGTGGTATACCCAATTTTACCGCATGCTCCTCAATGGGCTTATGCCCTGTGCAGGTAGCAACAATTCTGGCTATGTCATGCCTTGGTTTGAAATTAAATTTATTGGTTTTGGTTTGTTTTAGGCGGGCCAGATTTTTCTAGATATAACGCAACTCGTTAAACAATTTCACCTATGATTAGCTTCTGATGTGTATTTGGTCAGGATATTGCCCCTTACAACTCCAAGAGGAGCATATACTCTCACTGCCAATGAGTTGTGAAGGGCTGATGATTTCCTAGCTAGTTCATCTGCCTTCTCATTTCCCTCTATGGCCCGGTATCCAGATTAGAGTGACATTCAAATCGAGTTCCTCGAGGGCCTCTTCGCATTGCTGGACCAGTTTAGAGGATGATAAAGCTGAATCAATGGCTTTAATAGCTGCCTGACTGTCTGTTAGTATAGCTACATTTTGGTTCTGTCGGGTATTTTTAAGGGCTATACAAGCTTCCCTTATCGCTAACAATTCTGCCTGGATTACACTGGCAACATCGGGAAGTCTATAGGATTTTGAAATCTTAAGAGATACACAGAAGACACCTGCACCTACACCGCATTCCATCTTTGAACCATCCGTGAAGATAGTTGTGTCGAAGTGTTCCGTCACATCGCTTTGCTCCCAGTCGATTCTTGACGGGAGCAAGACTCTAAACTGAGGTGTTAAGTGGAGGGATGCAGTAATCAGTGGTTGTGGATAGGATGTTTGGTGGTATCAGAATTTTTTGGTTGCAGTGTCCGTAAGATCTGGTTTTCTAGCAACCTATTTCTTTGAGTCTCAAGATACTGCAGGACACCTGATATTTAAAAAAAGAGTTCAATCCGAAGAAGGTCCAGGATGACGTTAAGTGCATCTGGTAAGCAGGACCTGATTGCCCCTGATATCCCTTCGCAAGCATTTCTCTGCACCTTTGTAAGCTTGTTTACTATGTTAGCTTTTTTGAGAGCGGGCCACCACACAATGGATCCGCAAACAAGTATCGGTCTAACAACCGCTGTGTACGTCCACTTGATCATTTTTGACTGGAGGCCCCACTTTTTACCGAAGGTTTTGTTGCAAGCGCCGAAGGCCACGCACGCCTTTTTCACCCGTTCTTCGATGTTGAGCTTCCAGGTTAATATGGTGTCTAATTACGCCCAGATATTTAGCACTGGAAGACAGTGTTAATGATTGACTGTTTAACCGAGGTAGAATGAAGGGTGGTACTTTGATTTTTGTGGTGAAAAGCATCAACTCGATTTTGTTGTTATTAACACCTAGTCCACAGCTCGCGGCCCAGGTGCTTACTTTCTTCAAAGCCATATTAGTGATTTTGCTAATCACGCTTGGAAATTTTCCTGAAACTAGAATGGCCAAATCATCGGCGTACGCAACCGCTTTCTTTCCTCTACTCTCAAGTTTCACAAGAATGTTATTCATGAGACAGTACACCTCCTTGGGGTGTTCCTTTGCTGGCATATTTGGTACACATTGAATATCCTAATTTTGATTGAATCCTCCTGTTACTTAGCATGGATATTATCCACCTTTTGATGTAGTCCTCAACACCAAAGTCTGCAAGTGATTTTGCGATGGATTCAGTTAGGATGTTATTGAAAGCTCATTCCACGTCTAAGAAGGTAGCTAATACAAATACAAATACAGTATTCCCCGCTTAATTGCACTGACCATTTTGACAGATTTTTCGGTCAATTATCCGGGTGGTTCAATTAATGAAATCCCGCTTAATTGACATATCTGTTCAATTAAGCGAAACCCACATAATTGCACGAGTTGGTCAACTAAAATATAAAATATTGGTCCCAGAAATTCACTCTATAAACGTTTCAGTTGGTGGCACGCCTATATATACGCTAAAAATTAACAGTGCACAAAAAAACGAACAATTTTTTTGTTTTAGCAATTTGGCATCACTGGTTAAATGTGTTTAAACGCCAGAAGAAAGAAGAAGAACGTCAGCGGGAATTTTTATCCAGAGAACAGAAAAATCTGCTCAAAGAACCAAAGAACCTTGCTATTTGAAAAAGTGGGAAAGAATGTTAATTTAATTTCAAAGAGTCTTAATTAAAGAGTGCTGCCAACATTTGAGTCCTTACATAATTTCAAAAGAGATTTCGAAAAAGAATCATGAAACATGAGTCAACGTGTAATAGCAGTCAAACAATAGCTAGCTTTCGTTTGTTATACATATGAACAGTTCGCTGTACTGACAGTGCTGACAATTTTAGTGCTTCCCCTTCCACTAAAGGAAACCCTAAACGACGAACATGTCTCCCGATCATGTTCGTGTGCGCTATAAATTCGTCGTGTAGGTTTAGGGAATGGTTTGCGAACTGTTCGGTGTTGAAATCTTTTTCGATTTTCTCGTGTCCGTCCGTTTCGTGGTGTGCCCTGTAGGGAGATGATCGCGAAGAAATCTCATTTTTTCTATGAGATAACCATAAGCAAAATGACTGCTTCTCTTTTCGACACATCCTCAAACTTTCAAGAATCAACACGAAACGATGTTCGCCAATTATGTGTTTGCCGTGTAGAGAATAACGCAACTGAGCATGTTCGGAAAACATGTTTGTCGTTTAGGGTTAAGAGAATCTATTTTTAGGTTTGTTTCATTGTAGCTTTGCTCAGCGAGAAAAAGACAGCACAGCACAGCACTGTACAGCACAGTTTCATGAGAAATGTCAGAACAGTTAAGAACACAAAATGTGTTCTACCCAAAAAGGTGGAACAGAAAATCTTGTCCTAAACTGTTCCAAACTGTTCTAGACAGACTCAATGGGCCTGCGGACTGAAACCCGAAATTTGCTGGATGAACGAAGACTTAAACTAACACATATACAAAAGCTGTCAGTTTTGGTACTATATAAATACTCACACATTTATAAGAGGTTCATGTATACATTTCCTCCCCAGTCTGAAATCGTCTCGTGTGTGCTTGCACTAAAGAGTCAAACCCGTTTTAGTCCAAAAATTATTCATCCCGTGTGTGCAGGCCCAATGAACACCAAATCAGAACAGTTTGGAACAGTAAATGTGACAATGAACACCAAAAAGCTGTACTTTTCTGTACCTTATAATTTTGTTTTCCTTCCAATTATCCGAAAAATGTCCATGTATTTAGTTTTTCTGCTGCATATTTTTAAGATCAATTAAGCGAGTAATTCAACTAAGCGGGGTTTAATTAACCGTCTAAAAAGCTCTACTACTAATAAGAGAAATTTTCGAAGCCATTTTTTTCGATCAATTAAGCGGGATGTTCAATTAAGCGAGGTGCAATAAGCGGGGATTACTGTATTCCTTGAAATGGATCGTGTTTTCTATCATTCTCACTACCTCATGAAGGGCAGTCTCTGTAGATCCACCCCTCATGTAGGCATGCTGTGACTTATATAGGGCACAACTACTCAAACTGCTCCTTATGTGAGATTTAACGATTCTCTCCAGGGTTTTGAGTAGAAAGGATGTAAGGCTTATAGGTCTGTAATCTTTAGCAGATATTAGATATTAGGTCTAATACTACTTGTATTAAATGTTAATACAACTCTATTAGGTTTGAATATTACTGTATTACATTTCAATATCATTGAATTAAAATTTAATACAAAGTTATTAAAAACCAACCTAGTATTACACGTCTATCTGCCAAGTGCTTACAAAGAAAAAGGTGCGTAATTCTGAAAAGGTCAGCATGGACCTCGGTAGAGTCTTATATGTTTTGTATAAATTAAAAAGAAGAGAAGACATCTGCTAGGCCCTTCGCACACCAAGCAACTTTTTTGCAACTAGAGAATCAGTTGCTCAAGCCACTGTTTTACAACTAGTTTGCGATTCGACTTCTCCCCGCACACGAGCACGACCGAATTGTGACCAGTTGATAGTTGTTTGAGTAGGACGTGTGTTTTAATTTTGTTTTTTTTTTTTCACAAAATTTTATAAGTATTCAACATATCAAACAGTAGTCATAGAGAATATATAATACCTACTAGAGTCACGACCTTTTCCTCCCTTGCCAAAAACACCTTCAAATTTTTTCACAATCCTCTCTTTTTTTCGTGTCCGTGAATCTGTGTAAGAGGTGCCAAAAGAGTGAGTACTCTTGTGAGTAAAATTTTGTTCCTGTTGTCCAAAGCAGTGTTGCCACATGGCGTCTACAGAGTCAAAATGGACTCGTTTTTTCTTCCTTGGTTTTTTCTTCCTTGACTCCGGGACTCGTTTTTATCACGTTTGACTCGTTTTTTTTTGCAGATACAAATAGGTACAATTACTAAGAATTTTATGTTTTGAAAAAAAATAATCACATGTTTAAATCGTCTATCTCTTGTCCTAAACGCTTGTATTTCGATCATTAAAACCATACAACTATTTTTTCGTATGTTCAAAATTAAAAAAAAAGATTTCTGAAAGAATTTAAATGACTCGTTTTTCAAGCTTCTGGGACCCGAAAATATTTTCCCTGCGGTAACACTGGCCCGAAGTGACAGACTTCCACCACAGCAAATACGAGACTAAACGCACGATTGTATGCGTATTATTTCGATTTTCTCTTGTGTTTTTTTTAAAAGATTTATTAAGATTTTTGATACAAATATTGGTAAATTATAGTGCAATTATATGTTAAAAGTGCAAAGAAACAATATAACGTATTTATTTGTCATATAACAAGCATTTTTTTTGAAAATTTTGAGCTCAACGGAATCTTATTTTCGAAATCTGAGCCCATGAAACCCACCTCGACTCAAACCTGAGCATTGTATCTAACTCAGTGCGAATGTATTTGTGTAGTCTCTCATTTAAAAAGCATTGGAAAACTACCACATTCTCACTGGGTTAGTACAAAACGATCAAATTGCAGCTTGTAGGCAAAAAGAGCGAACACCTGAAGTCGCGACTCTAGGTATTATATATTCTCTATGCTGTCAACTATGAATTTAGAATTCAAATTCATATACAAAACGAAATCGATGTATATAATGAATATGTTACAAGCTGATGAAATAGGCTTCTGTTAAAATAGTCTTCGCAACTCAACTTTATAAAAAAAAAACCTTACGAAAATATTCTGTTAACAGTTAAAAAAAAAAACGCTGTATTTCGTGAGTTTTTAATCAACATTGCGTTTTTCCCACCTTGCAGTAAAAGGCACTATTATGATGTTGTAAGACCAGTTTCTTTTAAAACTTATAACCATTTGCTGTTCAACGCAGAAAACCAATGTTATAAGTCGATAATAAAAGATGCAGCTGATGCGTTAGGTGTAACTTATACTGATTTAGAACATGAAAAAAAAAGTCTTACTCCTATAAAAATTATTTTTCGTAAACCGACGGATTGTCAAAAAAACTTAAATTATGATATGGAATTTTCGAGCCATGTATTATCAGCATATTACGGAATTCCAAATATAACTTGGATGACAAATCAACTATTTTTTGAATTCGATCCGATTGGTCCACGTTATCCTAAAGAACAATATGGCCCTTTGTATTTGAAAGACGGTTTTCTGGACGTGCAGCATGCAATTTTTACATCTTTTATTAAATTGGCTGCTAAAAATTTCAAAAACCAAGAGTTACCGACAATGGCGGTTCAGCGATTTCCGTATCCGAAATATATATATGATGAAGTTATCTTTCAGTTCGCTAATGTTTTACCGTTGATTATTATGTTCACATATATGCATCCAATGATGTTTATTGTGAGGGTAAGAGTGGACAAGTAGTTCTCTTTTTGACGCAATATTTACATAACTGTTCCCTCAACAGCAAGTTTCAACGGAAAGGGAAAAACAATTGAAGGATGTCATGATAATGAGTGGACTTCAAAACTGGTTGCATTGGTCAGCATGGTTTGTGAGGGCATTCGTCTTCATGGGCCTTTCGGCATTGTTGGTAACAATAGTTTTGACGGTAATAAATCATTGTTTGTTTTCTTTCAAATATAATAATTTCTTCATTTGAATTCCAGGTTAAGTGGGGCGAGAACAAATATGCTATCCTTAATAACAGTTCATTCACTGGAGTGTATTTCTTTTTGCTCGTATACATAGCAACATCTATAACATTTTGCTTCATGCTTGCAACTATGTTTTCGGAAGCCATTATAGCAGTGATTTTCATGGTTGTGATTTGGTTTATAACGTTTCTGCCGTTTATGCCGTACTCAATTTTAGCGGGAAACTACGTTAACATGACATTATTTTCCAAATTATTGTGGTCACTTATTCCTAATACAGCTTTAAACTTCGGCATACATGTAATCATGGGTTTCGAAATCCAAGGCGAAGGTCTCTATTGGAGCAATATGTTTGATCCTTTAGATTCAGCATATAATTCGCTTTCAATGGGTCTTATTCTAATTGCAATGTTGGTATCCTCTTGCATTTTCATACTAATAAGCTTGTATTTGGAGCAAATATATTGTGTCGGCAATTTTGGAGATAACAAAAAATGGAATTTCCCATTCGAGAAAACCTTTTGGGTTAAAAAGCGTGTTACAAATTCAGAGAGCACAGAGCGAGAATCCTCCGAATCATTTGAATCGGAGCCAGCTGGCAGACCTATTGGAATACAGCTAAAAAATCTTAAAAAGTCATATGGAGACCGACAAGTTGTCAAGGGACTTTCAATGAATATGTATCAAGATCAAATAACCGTTCTATTGGGTCATAATGGTGATAGTAAAACTACAATTATTTCAATGATGACAGGAATGATTCTGCCCACTTCGGGAACAATAATTATCAATGGCTATGACATAAATACTAATTTAAAAAATGCTCGTATGTCATTAGGCATTTGTCCACGGAATGATGCCCTCTTTGATGATCTCACTGTGAAGGAACACCTCATTTTTTACAGTCGCCTAAGAGGTCTTAAGGGCAAATCGTTGGAAACGGAAGTGGAAAAGTTTTTGAAAAAAATAGGAACAAAAAACCAAGCCAATTTCGCTTCGAGTTTATCGGGTGGTATGAAGCGAATTTTATGCTTTTATACAGCGTTATGTGGTGGAACAAAAGTGGTTTTGTGTGACCAATCAAGCTCGGGTTTGGATCCAGAAGAAAAAAGAATTCTATGGGATCTATTAAAGTCAGAACGAAAGGGGCGCACAATTTTACTTACGACGAATTTTATGGACGAAGCAGATATGTTAGGAGATCGAATTGCGATTATTTTTGACGGAGAACTCAAGTGTATGGGAAGTTCGTTGTTTTTGAAGAAAACATTCGGTTATGGTTTCAAATTGGTAAGTTTAATTTGTATTAAAAACAGAGTGATCCACGATCAGTATACCAAAATAGCTAGAGTCTGGGTTGAGATAAGAAAAATATTCTTTTCAAAAATCCTTCAAACAGTTTAATTTGAAGACAAAATAGAATAAAAAGATATTGGCCTAACAAAAAGCATACATTTATTTAACTTTTAGCAACTGTTGCAAAGTTAAATCAAAGCGTGATTTATAAAGATGTACTTTATTTGAAGGCAATATAAAAGTTAATAAAGAATATAAGAATAAATTGCGTTATCTACAACTAATAACAGTTATATAACGTCAGAGGGGCAACGTACATAATATAAATTCGAATATAAACTAACAGTTTATTACAAAGCAAGAGAGGTAGTACATAATTAACATCAAAATGAATGAACAGTGACTCAATTATTATTTCAACACGCCCCTTCAAAGCAATAGTGATGGGTTCTATTAGCTTTGACGAAATTTTGAAGCCATCATGGATGTGAATTTTATGTGTTTCGGTTTCGCCAGATATTTTGGTCAATACATCGGCCATCATCTCTTCAGTGCATTAGTACTTCACTTAAATAACTATCTTTAATTAGGTTGCGAACAAAATGATATCGTATATCAATATGCTTTGTTTTTGGATATTGGGTGGAATTTTTTCCAAGTTGTTGTGCACCTACATAAGTTATCGTTTAAGAAATTCAATACCTACCAATTTCTAATAATAAATTTGGTAAAAAGATAGCTTCTTTACAAGCTTGGCATAGTGCCATATATTCATCTCGGTGCTGCTAAGAGCGACCGAAGTTTGGACTACCAAGAAATCGCAGCGTTCGCCAACAAAAACACAAAACCAGTATATGACCTCTTATAGTCCAAATCATCCGCCCAATCAGCGTCCACGAAGCCTTTTATGTCTTCGTTTGTTTTAACATACAGTAATATTCGGCTTATTCTGACAATTAAACCTTATTCACTTTTCAAATAAAACACAAGTTCACTTTATTCAAATCCCTGACAAACCTATTATGAAATAGGTTCGAGAAACTACTAGGTTCTTGTAGGTGCTGAATGTTCTCGATGCTTAACGAAGTTCTCCTCTTAACCACTAGAGTGTAGAGGAAACTTCAAAGAGTGTATACATAACGTGACCATTTATTTTTTCATTCAAAACGGGACACCAGTTATTTTTTTTTTTTCATCAGTAGGGTCGTGGCCGTTGCATAAAGTAAAAAAAAAATTTGTAAAATTGACTCCCAAAGTCGAATTTTCAGGGGAAACTAGATATCATTCGAGTGAGAGAGAGTTTTGGGAAAATTCGAGTATCTAATATATTGATGCAAATTTCTTTTCCTGTTTATAAATGGTAATTTGGCAAAAGACTAAATGATTCAAAAAGCAAACTTTTTTCTTTGTCAAAACTGAAGGGATTGCAAAAAAAGCCCAAAATGTTCGATTTAAGGAGAGTTTCCCCCTAGGAAGAGTTCAACCAGTCTAGTTTCACAATAAGGACAAAAAATTTTTTGATAAATTTTCTTTTTTTCATTAAAATTTATGAAACATTTTCATTATTTTTGTATTTTTCTGAGCAACAAATTTCTTTTAACATGGTCGGTGATCCTTTTAAAAATGAGTTACATTCTTAGCACGTTTTTTTAATATTTGAGGACATTTTTCAATACTCAAAAAGTAGTTCTTTAATGGTTGGTACATTTTTAAAACTCTCTCGATAGCAGGCATAAGCGCAAGCCACCTGGTTTTACTGTAGCCAAGCATTTTGTGATATTCTGTTTCAGTTTCGGCGCAAAACTCTTTCAGAGCTTCAACTCGAACCGTGTAAATGTAAAAAAAAAGAGTATATTTTTACAATGATACTTTTGTAATCTACGGGTAGCCCATCTGCAGCAGATTTCATTGCATTATGAGCTCCACATCCAATACCTATTAATGGTTTTTTAAGAGATGATTGTAATTTTACCAATACATTATTAACTCCTCGCCTAGATGCACCTCCAAAATTAACATTGGCATTGTCCTCACAGAATGCCACGACTTTTGCAGTTAAATTATTCTGTTTCAACACTTGGACTAAATAGTCGACAATAATATCAGACGTCTCACCTGAAGGTTGAAAAAAGCGTACCAGAATAGGGTATATTTTTGTGTTATTGTGGTTTGAAGCGTCGCGTCGGTTGAAACTGAAACACAGTTGGATTTACCAAGGTCTTCTTTTAATTCTTTAATCGCTGTACGTGCCAACACATTTACTACAATCGCTTCTGTTTTCGTACGAGCGCATCTAAATTTTGGATCGAAACATGATTGGATTAATTTTGAGGCACAATCACTGGAACGAAAACTGTAGTTTTCTTGTATTGTGTGATAGGCACCTTCTGCCGCGGCAATATCCAAATCCCTTGAAGTAGGCGCGTCCGTTTTCTTGAAGAAGTTTAACATGGAAGAACTTGAAGCAGCAGCACGATCGGCATTTTTGTGTTTTTCAGTCTTTAAATGCTGTTCAATATCACCAGCACCACTATGAGCAACACTAAATTCGGTGCGACACTTTTCACATCTTACATCGGAGGGATTATTTGTTTGCTTAATAAACTGGTACTTGGCTTGTAAATTAACATTAAATGTACACTTGCGTTTTGACATGGTGAAATATGTTTCAAAACAACAAAATTTGGATAATTATCAGTAAAAGAATAAAGTATATCTTCATTCATTTAATTCCAAATCACAATGACAAATCGTTTTTATTGCGTTTTCTAATGCATCTTTCTCACTCTTATACGTACAAAATATTTAAACTACACTAAACGCACGGCCTACTATTGAACGTTACGCCTTCAAATGGAAGATGGAATCTCTTCTGTAGGGAGGTTGCAATGTTCGTTTCAATTCCTATTGAACTTGATCCCCAGGATAGGTTATGTTGTTTTTAAATTGTAAACATAATCAGAGGTCACCTTTCTTAACTCATAATACTCCTTATGTTCAGACTCAGATGGGAGGAGTAACGATAATTGAAAGAAGCGGCGACAATTAACATCACCGTCTGTAGATGTTGATTATACGTTTTAGTAGAGTGCAATTAATGAATAGAATGATAAAATGATTTTATTGAAATGACAGTGTGTCTGTGAAGCATCAAATGAAATGTTCAGAAATTACAGTTTTCAAATGTCATTTAAGAAATGATAGTGTGTAGTCTACATGAACTAAATTTGTCAATATTTCTCTATTTTTATACTTAAGTGCTTAATAACAGACATCACACATTGCAATTGTTGTTTTTATTGCATTTTTAATAAAATTATATGTACCTGTGTATGAAATTAGAAAAAAACGGGACAATTTGGCGTCCCGAGCTCTATTGCCGGGACACCGGGACGGGTAACCGAAAAAAGGGACGGTCCCGTTAAAAACGGGACGTATAGTCACGTTATGTATACACAATTACTAAAAACTAGAAATAAAACTTTTGCAACTTTTCAGCTATAACACAATTTAAGAGTGACAGAGATAAATAGTGCATACACATTCCAGTATGTACACATATAGATAGACATATAGAGATATAGAGATTTCCGTCTCCTTAGCATTGGTCGTCCCGAACAAATCCCTCGTTCTCATCACCACTGTAGCGACGTAACCGGTCGCGATGTACAACTTTAGGTTTTCCTCTGACCACCTTTTGTATCCGGTACACGACATTGTTGATTTTTGTAATGACTGTATAGGGACCTTTCCAGTCCCGTTGACGTTTCGGTGACAACCCCTTTTGTCGATGGGGATTGTGAAGTCGCTCGTATGTCGACGCGTGTCTTCATTCGGTCACTGAACAATTTTATTTTCAATCTGGTATTGTCGTGGATCTGAAGAAGTCTTTCTTTGAGTTTATCCATATAGTCATCCTCGGCTTGCGGAGGTCCCCATCGACAAAATGTTTAAATAATATTTATACTTGTTGCTACTATCGCTTAGAAAAATGCAACAAAGGAATGAAAAAAGCGATAAAAGATGGTCAGAGTTGCCACATATAATGGTTCATTAATTTATACGTACAAAAGGCCTATGGTTCACTTTGTGTATTATATGTATCAAACTTCTTTTTACCAAGATTCACTTCTATTTCATTGCTCGCAGCTGTATATCATATTAAAATTATTTTGATTGCTGCGAGTGGCTTGAATTCAAATTGAAATGAGAACTTGGGCCGCCGTAAATAGAAACTAACTATTCTCAGTTAATAAAGCACATTTATAATGGAACTTAAGACCACAAATTTTAAATTTATCATCAGTGATATTGTGTACACGTTTAGAATAATTTTCGTACATTTTTAATTGAGAAAATATTAAATAGGTAAATAAAAAAACAAATGCAGAAATCAAGGGAAAACACGTCCACTCATTTCGAAGATCGAATCATATTACTTTATACCTACATATATTATTCTAGATAAATTGATTGCTTTTGATTTTCTTTTTCTAAAGACTATTGGCAAAAAGCCCAAATGTCATAAAACAGCAGAAGTAACAACATTTTTGAATCAATACATACCTGGCTTACAATTAATAGCTGATGGCGGCGGTACACTGTCCTATCATCTGCCAAGCGAATTCTCGTCGCAATTTCCAACTATATTACAAGAGTTAGAAAACCAGTCCAATACATTGGCAATTAACGACTATGATATTTCTATGACTTCAATGGAAGAAGTTTTTATGAAAGTGGGCACCGAAAATTCATCGAATGATGCTTTGCCAACAATGATTGGAATCGGTACCTCTGGTGGCGCAGAATCTCTGACATGTAAGAAAATGTATAATTCGAAACAAAAAATCATAGATAAATACTTTGTGAACTATCTTTATTTCAGCGAGTAGTATGTTCTTAGATAATCAGCGACTACTCAGAGGTCCCAAGTTAATCGTTAGCCATTGGCAAGCGATGTTATTTAAAAAAATTCTTTCAACTAGGCGAAATAAATATTTATTTGCTATGCAAAACTTATTTACCATTTGCTTGGTTGCATTGACATTAATCATGCCACTCAATTCTGATCTTCCACCGTTAAAAATGGATCTCACTCCATATCGGGAAACCGTGACGGTCTTAGCAACGACCTCAAGCGCCAACACGCCGGGATCAATGGAACAAGCAATTAGTGCAAATTTTAAAGCAATGTTCGAATCTGAATCATCCAGGCATCAATTGGTGGATATTGGCAACAAAGACTTTATTAAATACATGTTAGAACTTGGGCAAACTCAGCAAGCGAAAATAGACACCAAATATATAGCTGCAGCATCAATAGACAAAGGTACGATCATAGCTTGGATGAACAGTGAACCAATGCATTCAGTGCCGGTGTCACTCAATTTAATTCACAATGCCATGGCCAAGTATGCACATTTCATAAATTATTTTAAAACTCTCACCTAACGTTGATTATATGAATAGAGCTCTTATTGGACCCGAGGCCGCGATATCCATTTCAAGTTCTCCGAGAAAACAATCTTTTCTTTTAAATTTATATTTTGGAAGATTTTACCAAAACGATGCAACAAGTTTTGCTATAAATTATGGTTTTTGTATGAGTATTGTCACTGCCTTGTATGCCTTGAATGTGATAAAAGAAAATCAAAGTCGTGCCAAACTGTTACAATTTTCGAGCGGAGTTGATGTGTTGACTTATTGGCTATCGCACTTTATTTGGGACTTCACTACCTTTATGTTAACGGCATTGCTAACAATAATAACATTGGCATTATTCCATTTTTCAGTAGGAGGAGTAAGGGCGTTGACGTTTGTTGAGCTTGGTAATTTTGGTTTTCGAAACCCATCATTATATTCTACTTTATTTTTTTTTTTTTTATTTCTCCAGTTGAATCCTTTGCCATTATCTTATTATTTGGATGTGCAGTGTTGCCAATGACTTACATTGTAGCAGGGCTTTTCACCTCTCCAGCTGCAGGAATATTTTTTCTTACAATTTTTAATACAATATATGGTACGTAGATTATAACAGCCTTTTCCATAATGAATACCTAATTAACAATTTGTCTGTATTTACAGGACCCTTTATCTTTTTCATACTTGAGTTCATGAAGAAAGCCAATACGTATTCTATACCGCGTAAGTTGACCATATATCGTAACTAATGTAACTATTGTAACAAGTGTTAATAATGAAAATTAATTACTGGATATTTAAAAATGTAACCAAAAGCATTTATTAAATATATAATTTGTATTCAGTTGAAAACTTCGGTCCGATGTGTAATTGATTTGGGATTGTGGAACTATCATTATCGTTATCACAATTGCATCATCAGCATCAAACAATGTTTCAATCTAAAAAAACAAAATTACCTTCCTTCCAAAAGTAAAACTGCAGCTGATATATTTGGTAGTTTGTGAATTCATCTCCGGGAATTTAAAAAAAAAACTTAAAAATATTCCTCAGGACCGCAATAGCTGTACCTATGTTTCTTATGCACTAAAATATTCCGTAAACTCATGAGACCTTAAACGCTGCAAAACAGTGTATTGCAATTATTTGTTGCAAATTTTGTACAAAAATTCAGGGAATCTTTCTGTACAAAATCCAACATTCCTATAAGCATTTGATACAGTCCTTCCGTATAGACACCGAAATGTCACTTTGGCGTTAAAAATATTGATAAGTTACATTAGTTACATTAATTATCCGTAGCTAATAAATATTTTTTAAAATCGCGTAACTAACACAGAGGAAAACGATTTAAAAGACTTGATTGACGAAACTGAAGAAAGATGCCTCTATTATCCCCATTTCGCTCTGATCCAGGCTCTTAGAAACCTCTACTTTAATGACATGTGTAGGAGATTTTGTGATTATATCATCCATTCAGAAGCAAAATGTCATGCTTTTGATGATTTATGTTGTCGTAAGTTAGCATTGGTTTGATACCAAAAACAAAAAAAAAAACAAACACTGACCCTTACGCAAATTCTCTTTTTCAGCTATTAAACCATACTTGAGTTTGGAAAGTCCCGGAATACTTCGCGAAATTACTGCCCTACTCAAAGTAACATGTGTGTCCTCTTTATTTTTGATACTGACTGAGTACATTTCCCTTCCGAGACTTTGGAATATCATAAGAGGAATATTTACGTAAGTTTTGAGTGCACAGAAGGCGTTCCCATATTAATTTCTCTTTTAAAACCCACTAAGCAAACTGCCAAAGAAAAAAGGACATTGCGATGAAAGTGTAGAACAGGAACAATTGCGGGTTGCAAATTTTTCTAAAAAAGATATTAAACGGCAAAATCAAAATCTAGTTATTAAGAAGTTGACTAAGTTTTACGGAAGTTATGTTGCAGTCAATCAAATTTCTGCTGGCATCAAGCAGTAAGACTTAACTTTTTTTCATTAAAAACAAAACAAAACATTTGATTCTTTATTTAGCTACGAATGTTTCGGATTGCTCGGCGGGGATGGTGCTGGAAAAACGACAACTTTAAAAATGCTTACAGGCGAAGAAGGCATATCATCCGGAGATGCTTTCGTCAAAGGATTGAGTGTGAAATGGAGAGAGCATGCTACTAACCGAAAAATCGGCTACTGTCCAAAACAATCTTATCGATTGTTTGATAATTTAACGGGTTGCGAACATCTTCATATGTACGCTTTACTTCGCGGGATTCCAAAAGACAAAATTTCTTCAACATCTCTGGAGTTGGCAACTTTAACCGGCCTTATAGATTGCTACAACCCAGTGCGAGAATACAGTTTAAGTAATAAACAAAAACTAAGCATTACCCTAGCTTTGCTGGGAGGACCATCAGTTATATATCTGGACGAGCCAACAGCCGGCATGGATCCAGCTAGTCAGCGGAACTTATGGAATATTATTTCTAAAGTTCGTGATACTGGCACTACTATAGTGCTGACAACACGTAGTATGGAAGTATGTGAGGCATTGTGCACTCGATTGGCCTTAATGGTCAATGGAGAGTTCAAATACATTGGATCAACGCAATATATCAAAAGCCGAATAACCAAAGGCTTGATATTGGACATTAAGTTGCGAAAAAAAATTAACATCACTACCACTCATAGTGAGAGCGATTTGGACATAGAACAAAAAGATGATGACAAAGGCAGCGATAATGATCTAACGGCAACTAGCACACAAAAAGTAGTGAGCTTCATACGATCCAAATTTCCGTGTGCTGTACTAAAGTGAGTCTTTCATATTTGCATATTTCGGTGGTTTAATTGAGATTTCTTGACAATTTTCAGGGAAAGTAACCAAGGATATCTTAATTTCTATATTCCATTGGAAAAAAAATGGTGGTTAAAAATATTTGATATAAATGCCAATAAGGATTCTCTGGACATAGAAGACTATTCTATTAGCAAAGTGACGTTTAAGAATATGATTTAGGAGTTTGAAAAACTTCAAAGTCAAGATCCGCGTTGAGTCATGTGAGGCAACCAACAAGAATTGATGTTTTTTTTTCGAAACGAACTCGTTTTCGACCACTTGACAAATTTTAATTTTCATGTTATATACTGTTTAAATATGTTGACTTTATGTTATTGTTATGACACGAATAGTTGTCTTTTTCTGTATAATAAAAAACTTACTTACATTTTTATTTCCTTATAACAAAAATTTAACTTAACCAGTTGAGGATTCAGTCTATTAAGAGCAGGTCATGAAAAGTTGTTTCTACTGTATATATGTAATATGTACGTATGGATTGTACGTATTCAGATAATTTAAATCTGCTGAATATCTATAAACATAAACATCTACAAACATTACGTTTGTTCCAAAAGTCTCCGATACGTGTTTTGTGAACTTACATATATGTGTGCTTCCACACATCGACTTATCATTGAAATGATAATCATAAAAGTAAAAAATGTGCACGACTAGGTCGTGCAAACTTGCTCCTGCATGCTAAAACTAAATATTTATCATTACTTTTATGTTCCAAAAATTGCTAAAAGTAGTGTTAAAATAAGAGATGTACTTTAAGCAATTCTATTTAAATGAAATAAATAAATATAATGTTTTTTCTTAATTTTGTTAAAATAGGCTCTTTTGTTCTTTTTGGTTTGGGAATGCAAATAAAAAACTATTTCATTCTTTCTCCCAACGTTTTGTAAGAATTCCTTACTTCTTCAGGGGATATTGTCTGTATTCAATATTTGTATTAAGTCATACTACTTTTTCTTTTCACACCTGACGGCACTGACAGAAATTAAAAATAAATAATAAGTATGACTAAGACAACTAGCAAAAAACTATTTAATTAAACAAAAAGAACACTTATATCACAGCTCACAGATGTTAAAGTGCTACAGCATAGCTTAATTAGTTTTGGATTTTTAAAATTGATCCGTTTTTGAGATACAGAATTTTGAAAATAAAAAGTTTAAACATATTTTTTAAAAATCCCAAAAAAAAAAAACTAGAGCTGATCGGACTTTAATTTTTCGAGAAAATCTAAGAACAAAAAAACGGTTCTATGGGAGGTACCGTTTTGGAGCAATACAAAATTTTTTTTTTAACAAATAAATACATGAATGTTTAAAAAAAAATAAAACTCGAGGAAGTTTTAAAAAAATCGTAGGAGCTGTTTTGGAGAAAATTGAAATTTTTGGTTTTTGGCCAAAAAATCGTATGGTGGCTACCCTAAATTTTGATCTTAAAACAAAAATAAAAAAAACTGGGATATGAGTTTTTGCTCAAACCTCTAATTTTGAAATTTAAAGTCAATCGAACCAGTAGTTAAGGCTGTAGATATTGAAAGACCAAGATTAATTTGAATTAAATGCGTATGTATAATAAAAATAATTTATTGAAAAACTTAAGATGTTATCCAACGAAAGTATAAACGTAGAATGAAAAAATTAAATTTTCATATCAAGACGTAAAATATAAAAAATTCAAAACTTCTTTCAGACAAACACAGTAGAAGCTGCTTACTTAATTTAAAGTGAAGCTTTACAATTTTCAACACTCCTCCTCATCCTTCATTCTCAAATCGTGAAACATTTTCTTATCCAAAGCTTTTGTGAAATTATTGGCAACTTGTTTTTTTGTATTAATGTAAACAAGATTGACAGTCTTTCCAAAATGTTGGTTTACAAATTTCCGACGTATTTCGATATGTTTCTTTCCATTTGTTTCCTTCCCTTCCTCTGCATTTTCAAGCATATGAATCGCTGCTTTGTTATCTATGAATAAGTCAGTAGGTTCTTTTATATTGAATCCTAACTCTTGCATTATTCTTGGAATCCAACAGACTTATTGTATCCCAGAAACTGCTGCACGATATTCCGCTTCAGCTGAGGAAATAGAAATTACTGACTGTTTCTGAGCCATCCACACTATAGGTCCTCCGTAATCCACAAGAATTCCACTAGTAGAAATCATATCTGATTCTGTTCCGCTATAGTTAGAATCCGTGTATGCTATTAAATTCCCTTCACCAGCGAAAAATATTCCAAAGTCACTTGTTCCGTTAAAATACCTAAAAACACGTTCTATCATCTTCCAGTGACAAGTTCTAGGATTGCTAACTTGTCGACTTAGATAATTTACGGCGAAGCTTATATCCGGTCTTGATATTGTTGAAAGGTAAAGTAAGCTTCCAATTACTTCTCGATAAGGCTTGTTTTTCAAGGGTCCATCATTTATTTGTTTATCGGTTAACATTCCTGCTTCAATGGGTGTTGCTACAGAATATGCTTCATGGAATCCATAACGAGCTATAATTTTCTTCGTGTACTTCTGCTGCGTTATCAAAATTCCATTATCTTTTAGATGAATCTCCATTCCAAGATAGTGCAATTTTCTGTCCATTGGTCCAGTTGATTTCATTTTCAAAGTGCAAGCTAACTCTGACAGTATTAAATGAATCATTTCTTGTCGTGACTGATTACAATCCCATCATCTACAAATATTCCGAGGATAACAGTCTTATCTTCATTGTAGAATACACAAGGATCATCATCAGTGTCTTTTAATTTAAGTCTTTTTAAAGTATTTGTAAATTGGGCATTCCAGTCTTTCGGAGCTTGTTTTAGTCCATATAGACTTCTTTTGAGACGACAAACTCTTCCAGAATTATCATCAAATCCTTCAGGTTGTAACATATACAGGGTGATTCACGAGCGTTGTGCCAAAAAGCTAGAGCGTGTAGGTTGAGTTGAGCCAAGAAAAAATCGTATGAGAGGGAGGGGGTCTATTCCCTCCCCCGTTTAGCCGGGAGGGGCAATTTTCTGAAAAATTGACTTACATTATAAAAAAAAATATTAAAAATCAACGGCTTCGTTTACAACACTGTGTTGTGCCTTTTTGAATAGCCAGAAACATTTTTTTCAAGCTCTTGTTATTTCTTGTATATTTTTGTTGCATGTTTACATTTACCACAGTGGTTGAAGCATATGGGGTAAACGTAAACTTATTTTTGGGGCAAATGTAAACGTCTTTTTACTGTATCTTTTTTCGGTTAACTCCATTTCTAGAGTTTAAAATGCCCCGAAAATACCCAAAAAAGAAACCACAAGTGAATTATAGTGTAAACGATCTTCAAAACACTGTACGAGATGTGTTGAATAAAAAAACTACATACCGCGAAGCCGAGGAAAAATACAAAATCCCGAAATCGGTCATCTTTCAAAGAATTAAAGGGCGAAAATCATCATTAGATGCAATTGGGTCAGGGCGAGCACCCTCCCTTCCAAAAGCGACTGAAGATGAAATAGTTAAATGTATAATTACTCGTGCGAACATGGGATTACCCTGCGACAAACATGAACTTAAGGAACTTGTTGGAGAAAATGTAAAAAACAGCGGAATAAAAACTCAATTCAAGGACGATACCCCAGGTGAGGACTGGTACTTGAAATTTATGAAGCGCCACCCGGAGATAACTTTAAAAAAAACCAGAACATCTGCAAAAATTAAGAAAAGATGTCAGAAACCCATTTGTCTTATATGACTTTTATGATAAACTTCAAAAAGTTATGAAGATAAAAACCTCACCAATAAACCACAATACGTTTTTAACGCCGACGAAAGCGGATTTCATCATGGTTTGGGTGTTAAGGGCAAAGCTATAAGCCGGATTTTAGGTGGATCTGGACGGGAATCCAATACAGTGCTTGCATGCGTTTCGGCCACATTACCACCGTGAATAATTTTTAAAGGTGCTGCTGTTGAGGCAAAATGGCCTGCTGAAGCTGGTTTTCCAGGAACACTCTACGCGGCCTCTAAAAATGGTTGGATGGAGAAACCACAATTTTTTAATTGGTTGTGTGATGGCTTTATTTGCAAAATAATGTAATGTTGATGCGGCTACCAAGTCATCTAACCGACAAATTGCAACCATTGGACAGATGCGTATTTGGTCCAGTAAAAACGTTTTGGGAGAAAAAATGTATCGCTTTTGGGAAATCGCAAATGGGCATAGGTTGTATGCATCTCAATAAACAGATGTTTTCGAAACTTATTGAAGAAACCTGGAAAGGTTCTATGATCGCTGCCAAAATAATATCTGGATTTGTCAACACCGGAATTTACGCTGTTGACCGAAGTAAGTTTCCAGAAAATGAGTTTCCACCTGAAGCTTTGGAAAGGTACCGCTCAAATTCGAATGATGTTTGCTTGGAATTATCATCTGATAGAATTTTTTCACAGAAAGTGGTAGAAGTAATTGAAGGTTAGATATTAGAGACTATTTAATCATATAGGTATGAAATAAAACTAAAACATGCACATTTTGTGTTTCGTAATTAGATGGGAATATTAATCTAAACGAAACAGCTCCAGAAGATGAAAGATTGAACGAAAACGATATGAACATGGCTACTTTAATTGGAACTGTAAGTGAATTACAACCTGTTATGGAATCTGCAGAGGTTTTACCTGGAGCTTCCATCAGCACCTTGTTTTTGCGACCAAATTCTCCCTTACAAGCAAATGAACCACCTGTAAAAGAGAAAAAAACCCATTCCACGACTAAAGCAAATGACTTATGGTGAGGTCCTTACATCACAAAGTGTTCTTAATCGAATTAAAGAAGCTGAAGATCTTAAGAAAGCCATACAAAGACCTAAACCTAAGCCTAAGAGGAAAATGACTGTTCAAAACCAACGTTCTTTAAAAAACAAATACATAAGTTCGAGTTCTGAGGAGTCACAAAATGAAAAAAAAAACATCGAATATGAGAGGATAGCCCATGAAATGAGGAGTTTGATGACGACGATGACCACGAGCAATTAGAACCTGTTGGTTCCAAAACACTTAATAAAGGCCAGTTTCTCCTGATAAAGTTAAAAGGAAGTAACAGATTATCAGTTACTTTCGAAAACGAAATTCGAGTGGTGCTATTGAAAAGTATGGACACCACAAAAACAACTTTTGTATTGATGCCGACTGAAAAAAGGAAAGTTCTTTTGGGAGATATACTTGGAATTCTACCGAATCCAACCGAAACCTCTGGCAAACCACACGTGCTTTTAACCGTCCGTCTGCTTTTTCACGCAAGACCCATTTACACGAAAGGTGCTTACGATTCTTTGGCAAATTCACTAGTTCCCATACTTCCATTTCATTCAGTGCTTCCATTTCATCTTCCATCGCTTTACGCCAGTTAGGATCTTTCATTATATTTCGGATATGGTTTAATGTTTTGACGATTTCGGAGATTATAAACTGGAATTTCTTCATTTATTTCTGGTTCTTGATAATTTGAAGAACACTCGAAGTACTCGCCTTGAGATTGTTCTCTGTCCGGTACACGTTAATCTTCTCCGTCCTGTTCTTCTTGATTCTCTTGCAATGGACATTCATCTTCACCATTCATAGTAAAAATAACTTCAGTGTTATCAGAAGACTGACTTAATTTTTCTTCAAAAATGACATTACAAGAGATTTCAACATGTCGTTCAGTAGGAAAATATACCCGATAACCATGCTCTTCAATATCATATCCAACGAAAATGCTTTTCTTGCTCTTTTTATCAATTTTCTTACGTTGACTATTTTGAACTAGAACATAACATTTTGTTTTATCTGATTAAGAAACGGATTCCCAAGCAGCATGAAATTAATCAAATTTTGCTGGCAGTGAATTCATAATTCTTGACATTATCCAACTGTCTTTAACTTCTTCGTCATTTGCTCGAAGTTCTTGTGCAAGAATATCTATTTGCAGACAATTTTCTGACCCAATTTTCTCGTTCTTCTGTCTCAGTTGGTTTTAATATTTCACCGGTAGCAATTTCTAAAATATCTCTCATACGCAATAAAAAATTCAGTTTGAATCTCCAGGATACATAATTCGACTTCCCATTCCCTTCTACAGATTCAGTCAACTTTTCCAGACCAAGTCGTGTATCCATAGCTTCAAAATTTTGTTCTTTTCAAAAACATTAAATTAATCTTAATGGTTTGCTAACTGTGCCCATAACCTGTTGAAAGACCAAGATTAATTTGAATAAAATGCGTATTTATAAAAAAAAATAATTTATTGAAAAACTTAAGATGTTATCCAACGAAAGTATAAACGTAGAATGAAAAAATTAAATTTTCATATCAAGACGTAAAATATAAAAAATTCAAAACTTCCTTAAGACAAACACGGTAGAAGCTGCTTACTTGATTCAAAGTGAAGCTTTACAATTTCTAACAGTAGATGCCTATAAACTTCCAGACAGACTTTTTTTTTCGATTTCTCTATCATCGTAATGTCATATCTCATCATTATCTCAAACATTTTTTTTACGAATTCAATACTTGCCATATATATTCTATATGTCGCAAGTAAAAATAGAAAAATTACAGATAATTTTGTATCTTATTTTAATTTTAGGAAAAAAAGGAATAACAATTCATTTCTGATAACAAATAATTTCAATTAATAAATTATTTTTAAAGTAACAAAGTTAAAAAAAACATTCATTAAAAGGAACAACAAAAAATTATAATTGCATCTTTAAAATAAATATATCTATTAAATAAATAATTATATATTTGTATTAAAAAAATGTAAGTTTTGCTTAGTTGAAAAGTTTCTTATACGTACTTTTTGCTCCTCAAAATTCTTTCTTATTTCTGACAAATCGATTGTATCACAAACATTTTTTTCTATGGATATTAATGCCAATCCTGATAAACGTTTTTGTGTCATGTTAGACCGAAGATAGTTCTTAATTAATTTAAGTTTGGAAAAGCTTCGTTCACCACTTGCTTCTGTTACTGGCAAGGTTATCAGGATTCTTAGAGCAATACTTAGATTGGGACCAACTCTTAAGTCGGTTATAAATTTAAGGATTTCTTCAGGAGCCATATGACCATTTATTATCATGCATACTATTGACAATTTCTCAGAAAGTTCTAACTCATTAATGTCGAAGGAATCTTCATGTGTTAAAACTGTTTCGAGGTTTTTACAACGATCCAATAGCACACATGCAGGCATTTCTCTTAAGGCAAATATATCGTACAAAAATGAAAAATGTTTGCTGTGCTCATTTTTTTGCGAAAACCTTAACTCTAATGAGTTTATTGCTGTATCTATGTTATGGAAAAATACTTCCACCTTATATTTTTGCCAGGGATCATTAATTGGTTCATCATCACATTCGTAATCAAACTGCCTCTTCTTAGAACGGGCACGATGCTTAGGCACGTCATCAAAATTTAACACCTCGCTATCAATTTCAGCGTTTTCACAAACTTGAGTAAAATACTCATCTGTTCGTAATTTTTCGAAAAAAAACTTTGGTGTTTTCTATTAACTTAATTGTAGAGCTTAAATCAAAATCCTTGCTTTGCATGAGCTTATAACTGATGGGGTTTATTCGATTCAAAGTTTCGTACCAGATTGTAATGGAGCACAAAAATTTAAAACTTTTTACTTGGTTTAACAACCCCGAAGCTTCGTCCCGTGTAGAAGTATCCATATCTTCGTTTTGATAGATACAATATAACTCATCGTTTATCTGGCCCATTTGATGTCTAAGTGGTTTAATTGCTTCGATACGACTTTCCCATCGCGTTTCACAAAGAGGCTTAAGAGTAAGACATTTTACTACAGAATAAACCATCTCAAAATTGAAGTCGAAAAAAAACACATAGCTATTTCTTGTATTAACTATATTGAAGAAATTTGCAGCTTGTAAAGAGGACTTTGCCATGTCGTTTACCACCAAATTTAACGAATGACTACTGCAAGGAACGTAAAATGCTCATGGATTAAGGTTTCTGATCCTGACTTGGACTCCACTTTGAATGCCTTTCATGTTTGACCCGTTGTCGTAACCTCGCCCCCTTATGTTTTCTAAGGATAATCCTAGAGCTGATAATTGTTCTAATATGACCTCAGTAAGACTTAACCCTGTAAACTTTTCAATCGGTACAAATCCCAAAAAAAATTTCATTTATTTAAATTTCTTAAGCTCTTGGATGATTTTCAGCTTTATTAATGGTAAAGTATCTTATTATAAGAGTCATCTGCTCAGTTTTGCTTACGTCGGAGGTGCAATCTGATATTATAGAATAATATTTTGTAATGAATTTAAAACAATACGACCGCAGAGATCACAACAAATTTAAACCAAAAAACAAAACTATGTTTAGATTTTTAAGTTTTTATTTAAATGCATTTCGAGTCTGATTCGACTCATCATCAGCAATACACTTTAAGTTTTAAAGAGAAAACAAAGATCAAAACAAAACATTAAAACATAAATGTCATTAAAGAGAGAAAAACAAAAGTAATGAAGAGTTAAAGCTTTGACAATGATTGTACATAAATTATGTATGTGAGTGCAAAAGAGACATAAAGAGATACAGGGTTTCCAGGTCCTGAACTAGTTCAATAGCCCAATTCGAAAAAAAATGTAGCCCAAAATCGGAGCCGAAAAAGTAGCCCAAATAGTAGCCCAATACCAATTTAAAAAAAAAAAAACATTTCTTATAACTTCACAATTTATTTTAATTTTAAGAACCACCAAATATACATTTTTCTTAAAAAAAAAGAAAAACAAAATAAATAAGTTGATTTAATTAAGAAGAGTTAACAAAATTATCACATTAAACATAAATATTAAATTAAATATCTATTTAAATATTTAAAATAAATATTAAAATATTTAAAATCAGTCTATAAGGGCAATATCTTCATCAGAATCATCGTCACTGTCATCCTAATGATCATTGTCATTACATTGGTAATTCGTTGGATATTTGGAGGTAAAATACGGACTCCAATCATATAGGGAGCTTATTCCACTGTTCTTCCATACTTTGAATATTTGCCACATTTTTTTTGTTTTTTTGGAATTATCTCCAAGAACAAATCCTTAAAATTTGGACGATTTTCATTAAGGCATACAGTCGGACTTAAATAGCGAATGTCGGACTACTTTAAGGGTATGTTTAGAGAGAGAAAAGTGATTTATTTATACATATGATTCATTTGAATGAAAAAATATCGCCCAAGATTAGATTTGGGCTATTTATAGCCCAATTAGGATTGGGCTGTCATACCAAAATTGTTGTCGGCAATTTTGGAAAAAGATAGCCCAATTTCCGATAAATAGCCCAATCTGGCAAGCCTGAAGAGATACATTAAATTAAATTAAACAACGGAGAAAGTATATTGCCACTATCCCCGTTCATCAACTGGTCGTTCATATGGATGAATACACTTTCGTAGGCGTCAAGTCTTTTTGGGTTTGTCACTTGTTTTAGAATTTTGACATTCTCAAATTTTATGTTAAAGTGATTGTTGTTTAGAGCGTGTGAAGCAACCGAAGATTTTTCAGCTCGGTTAAATTTTATATGGCTGCAATGCTCGTTAAAACGAACTCCTAAACTTCGTTTTGTTTGTCCGATGTACTTCATCTCGCAATCACCACACTTAACTTCGTAAATTCCGGATCTTTCTTTGATATCGGTTTTGTCTTTTGTTGTGCCTAGGAGCAGTGTTGCCGGACAAAATCATTTGAAGGTAGTACTGATGCAAAAAATAGGGAGTATTTTCGACAAAATAGTAGTACCGGTTTTTTTTTCAAAATTAGTGTTTGCGCATGTATTGTGCGGTGGCGATGGCGGCTTCATGAACTTTGAATATAGTCCTTTTTTCAGCATTAGGGGATCTAAGTGCTGAATATATGGACTCCACATCATCTTTTTTGCCTTTAGGGCCGTGTGCGAATTCGATGAATTGTGGTTAAAAATGGATGAATTTTTAACGAAGTGTCAAAATTTAACCAAACGTAAAAAGTTAAATTTAACCACATTTTAACCCAATTCGCGCACGGCCTTAGCGTCAAAGGAATCTTTTTTCACTAAAAATCTACATAAATACATCAAATTAATGTGCTTTGAATTAAGTAAACTAAAGATATTTTCACCAACAATTTAACAATCAGACCTATCGAGGTAACCGTCGTAGCGGAATTTTCTCCAATTTCCTCCGAATTTTGCTTCGAGGTAGTTCTCCTCGATTGGGCTGAATACTTTCATTTTTTTTTTAAATTTTCAAATTGCTGGACTCTAAACGCGAAAAAAACAACCACTAAACCACAACCTTCGAGTAACAATAGGTTTGTTCGATGTGCACTTTGGATCGCTCTGTGGCGCTCTGATTTCGCATCAGCTGTTGCTATACAACAAAGGGAAAAAACAGGGCACTACTAATGCGTTCCATGTAAAATCAAACTCAGAGACATTTTTCAGTTTTTTGACGGCTCCGTTCAGGTTAATGAAAAGCACTGGAGCGCCCCGTGGCTGGTTACACCGAACGAAGTTAATGAAATAAATAACGAACGGCGAACGGTGTTGGTGTGTGGTCTGTTTTTCACATACACAACGAAAAACAAAAGAAGGAAAACAATAATGAGGGAAATTCCCTTTTCAAAGACAGTTTTGAAGGCAAAAAAGCTGCCAAATTTGCAACAAATGTAAAGTGAATTGAATTTATTCAGGTTGACATTACACTTTTACTAGAAGTGGAACATATTTTAGGCCTTTTAAAAATAGGAGTACGAATGTGAAAGGAGGAGTACGGGAGTACGGTAGTGCTGAAAGGAGTACAATACTCCGAAGGGATAACTTCCGGCAGGTTGCCTAGGAGGTTCTTAATTTTTCCATCGCTCGAAAAAACGCAGTCAATGTTTTTCTTTTTAAGTTTTTGTTTTAATTTGTTTGTTACATGTGGATTATACGTCATTGCTACTCGGTCAAACTGATTGTTGTCATCTTGTTGTTTTTTCTGTGTAAATAAAGTTGATAAATTTGATTTTTTGATTTTGTTCGTATGTTTTTTGATCAAAAGGTCCACAATTGAGTCATGATATCCATTTAGAGTTGCGACTTTTTTAACGTGGTTGTATTCCTTTAGATAATCTGCTGCCGATAAAGGAAGTTTACATAAGCGATGGATCATTGAGTGGAAAGCGGCCAATTTATGTTGTACAGGACAAAAGGAATCACTTGTAATGTATCGGTCGGTTGAAGTGGATTTTCTATAAATAGAGAAATTAAGTTCCTTGTTGTTTTTTTTTTATGAGGAGATCCAAGAAAGCGAGTTTGTTGTCATCTACGCGTTCAAACGTGAAATTAATGCTGTCAAATTGGGAATTAATAATTTCCAAAACTTCGTTTATTTTGTCGGCTTTAATGATAGCGAAGACGTCATCTACGTAGCGTAGCCAAATACGTGGGAGAAGACCTCTTTGTTTGAGGTTAATCTCAAAATTAGCCATGAAAACTTCGGCAACAAAAGGAGAAAGTGGGTTTCCCATGCTTGTTCCAAAATCGATCTTGTAGAACTTTTCTCTAAATTGGAAGAAATTTTGTGACATACAAATCTCTGTTGCATCTATGTATGTTTGTATTTTTTCTTTTTCGATTCCAATTGTTTCGAGGTGAGATCTTAAGAAGCTGACAGCAACTGGTATCGGGATGCTTGGGAAAAGCGCTTCTACGTCGAAGGAAACCATGATTTCATCTTCATTAATTACTAAATTTTTTGTTTTTTCAACGAAGTCAAAAGTATTTTTCACTGACAAGCTTTCGAAAGGGAATTGTTTCATCTCGTTAACTAACCATTTAGCTATTTTTACCGATGGAGAATTGATGTTGGAGACGATGTTTCGCATTTTTTCCCCTGGTTTATGAACTTTAGGTAAGGAATACAACTTTGGAACCTCAGGGTTTGAAACATTTAATTTCCAATTTGGAACAGAAAATACATCACGGATGTTTTTTATGATGACTTTGGCCTCTCCGATTAAAGCTTGAAACATCCCTCGTCTATTGATTTTTGAACTCTTTGATCATAGTCAGTTTTATTCATGATCACTACTTTGTTACCCTTATCAGCTTTCATAAAATAAACATCTTTCTTTTTAAGTTGTCGAATTACTTTATGACTTCGGATCGTGGTGTTGTCGGTTGTGTATCGTGATTTTGCATCTCGTATTCGCGCGAATTTTTTTATTTCCACACCCCAAATTGATTCTCTTTTGGGCAAATTTTTTTCCGCTCGCTTCGCATTCTTGTGGTTATAGGATGCCCTACTCTCGCCGTACTTTGACATCTCAGAGTGCAACGCTTTATTTTTTCAAAGTTAAACAGATTACTCGTACCAACTAAAAGGGTCGATAACAGAAAAGTGTGGATATTGTTTTCTGAGCATCAAAAAAAAAAAAATAATAATAATAATATTTAACGAGCAGTTCAAACAGCAAATCAATAAATCAGGCATATTGTAACAAAGAGAGCGTAATATTTTTTCTTAATTCCATTTTGTATCATGATAGCTTCATAAAGTATTGTGTTTTTAGTCTAGTTCATAAAAGAAAAAAAAAATAATTTTCGCCATATCTAATAAAATTTGATTTCCAAGAACTTTATGGCTCTTTTTTTTTGCTGACTTTTGACTCACTTACGTGGGTTATAAGTTCATAATCCATTTATGAAGTTTTGACGCACCTAAGTGGGTCAAAAGTCCTTTACGGACTTATGACCTACGGACTTATGACACTGCGCCGGTGGGAAATAGTAGTGATTAACTCATTTTGAATAGTTTTACTTGCTTGCTTTTCCTCTTGCTTTAAGACTCGTTGTACATGCTCTTTCATAATTGGATCAAATTCCACTAATAGCTTTGTATATGGAGTTTATAGTATTTTCACCCTCGAGAATTTTTGGTTGGACAGTCGTCCCGTCTTGGCGCTGTCAGTTTTTCTATATACAAGATTTTAGTTCTGTATCGCGTTCCGGACGTCGCTGTCGTCGTCGATTCACGAGGCTGCAACTTCTATAAATTCCATATACAAAGCTAATAGCTCAACCAGTTTCAAAAAGTTGCCATTGTTCTGTTGGTACAGATTATCAACTGTGCCATGGAAAGCCAAATTATTTTCTGCCAACAATTTGATGATTGAGGTTATACGTATCAAAACTCCATTCCAATGTTCTATTCTTGAATTAAAAACTCTCGGAGACTCATCATTTATAGTATGCGACGGCTGAAGCCTTTTCGAACCAACAATTTATAGATTCTACGTATATCCTAAGTTTGTCCATTTGTTGTTACCATCTTTGGTAAGCCCAGAAGAAGTATTTGAATTAAATAAAGTGCAGCAAAACCAATACACCGAATTTTTCGACACAGAATAGACTAACCAATCTCTGACTACTTCTTCCCCATTAGCTTTTTCTTATAATATCTCGAAGTAAATCTACGGCCATTGGTATCTTGGGGGAGTTCGAATTCGTACAATGGACAAGGAGGACCTCTTCTTACTAAATATATTCTATCTGCATGTCTTATCCTGGCGGGTCAATTTGCTGGATCAGAATCCAAAAGTGAAGTGTCACTTGAAGTGATAGCAACACATTCGCGTGTAGTATTTCCTGTCCCAGAAGCAACGGGTTCTTGTGGGGATGATGTTGTCTTTGATCTGACTTTTCTTTAAAAATGACTCTTAGGCTCCTGCTTGTTTTTGTCGTTCTGCATCTTTTTCGAGTCTTTGCTTCTTATATTGGTATCCCGACAAGCGCGCTCGACCGTCTGCCATTTCTTGATGCCTACGAAAATATATGTATAACACAAGCATTTTTGCAAAAGACTTAACCTAAGTACCCATAATAAATTTATAAAATATTTATTTTCAAAAAAGCCCCTTCGAAGAAGAATTTATTGAATTTGCATTAAGATACTGGCTATTTAAGCGGCACTGAATGAAATGAATAAAACACACTGACTGGTAACTCACAGAGTTCGTTATATCGATCACGAATAACCATCGAAAAAATTCCATCTTCTCACTTTTTTTCGGTTTTCTTATGATCCGAAAAAAATTAAATTCTCATACAGATACTTCTTTTTGGAATACAAAAATTTTCGATCTCTCTCAGAACGAGTTGCAAATTTCTTTTCTGCATTTTTTCATTCGTAAGAGATCGAAAAAATAAAATTGCTTTCCAATTTCGTTCTCCCACGAAAATGTATTACAAAAAAAACCGGAATGATCTTAAACGATCGGAAAAAAATAAAATTTTTGAAATTTGTTTTGTGGTGTTTGGATTTTTTGTTGGTTGTTTCTTATCTTCTAAAAAAAATTATTTTTAAAAAATTGAAAAACTTTGGAAATTGTTTGTTTTTTTTTTATTTTTTATTTTAAATGTAAAAATTGGAAATAGAAATGAACGACGCACGAGCACGAACTCAAAAATATTCTTAAGATCTCAATTCTCAAGTTTAAGAAAAGTGTAGGAAATTTTTTTCAACTATCGCCTCTAAATTTTGCCGCCGTAGGCAATTGTCCCGTTTGCCCTAGATCGGAGACAGCATAACCTCTAGATACGTTAAAACCAACATTACTTAGATTTGGCTGAGATACCGTCCAAGCTCCAAGATGTGCGAAAAAGTTATTAAAAACTACTTCAAGAGAATTGCATTCTGAGAAAACTCCCGAGGCCGCTATTTGAATCATATTGTTTTTCACACAATTTTAAGAAAAATGTTCACAATGAGCTTACAATCGAAATCGAAAATAATGAACCTTTATTTCTCTCACTTCTATCTTAGTATCGAACCATTCAGATAGAACTCTACCATCCGAGAATTTCTAGAATGTTTTCTATGGGCTGTAACAAACTGTTGGTTACATTAGGTATTTTAATGTTAGTTCGTCAGAAAGTAAGTCTTTGCCAAACACATGTATTCTCGTTTCTTTATGGATCGGGAATCTTTCCAAGAAATGGGAAACCTCTACACGTTCAATTTTTGCGATGTGGCAGGAAGTTAAAGTTAAACAATTCACCCCTTAATCTAAGGATTCAGTATATTTCCTCTGTGGTGTAGTCATCTCCATAGTAATTTAAATTATTTAAGTTAACCATAACCTACATATCAGCCTGTATATCGATTCTCCTGCCACTTCTGAGTATCGTAATCGTTTTATTCTCGCACGACCGAAGTTAGGCTCGATACAGAGGTGGACGATATATCGATAACCGTTACAAATAACCTGTTGTTCGTGAATAACTGCTAGAACTAGTTATTCAATATCGATCTTAACAGTTATTCGGAAACGGTTACTTAAGGAATTAGTTTCTCAGAATAACTAGTTATTAAAGAAACAGTTACTCAGAATAACTAGCTATTGAAATAACAGTTACTCAGAATAACTAGTCACTGAAGGAACCAGTTATGAATAACTGAATAACTTTTTGTCTTTTTTAACAGCGCTTTTCTATTTTGATTTTATTAGGAAAAAAGTCAGTAAAAAAGGAAAAAGAGCATTTATTAAAATTAAAACATAAACCAGTTCTCTTTTACAAAATTTCAAAACATTTTTTTGTTCGTATAAGAATATGGATAACCGTTTCTGAGTAACTAACTGCTAAGAATAACAGTAATTCAGAAAAAACTGCGGCTCTGATGTGGGACATCCAAATCAAAATTTCAGACGGTATATGGCCAATTGAGTGATGCATTGCACTTCGATACGCCATCAAAAACAGAGGAATGTGCCGATCCCAATCTCGCTTGTTGTCGTCCACAACTTTGCAAAGATGTTCCTTCAGGGTTCGGTTGAATCGTTGGACCATCCCGTCAGATTGTGGGTGGAGTGGTGTTGTTCTTATCTTCTTGATGTGAAGAAGCCCCCAAATTTGGAATGGCGTATGCTTCAGGCCACTTGCTAAAGTAATCCATGGCGACCAGAATATAACGATTTCCATTATTTGGTACCGGAAATGGACCCGCCACCTCTACTGCAATCCTTTCGAAGGGGCTCCGACATTATACTGCTGCATTTGGCTGTGGTTCCTTTTGTTCAGGCCTTTGGTGGCAGCACTGGTATCGTATTTTCGGCACCACTTCTCGACATCTTCAATAATTTATATTTTATTTTTGAATAAAACAAGTTACTCTATGAGAAAATATTTTTAAGGAAAAATATACAAAGTATGATATATAGGTTGTTGTGATTTTTTTGGTGGCTGAGTATCGATTGAACTTTTTGGAAAAAAAAAATAATTTAGAATTATTGTTTCATAATTTAAATTTCTTTCTACCGCATCCATCTCCATCTATAATTTCAATTGGATAATACTATATTTTAATTAAATGAAACAGTTCTGTTTCCGTTCCGCTATAGAAGATAAAACAACCACTATCGTAACAGTTTCAGTAAGAGTAGATAGTTCACAAATCAAATATAAGAAACTAATACAAGAATTAATTACAATACTTCCCCTTTATTTTACAGATATTTTCTAAACCCTATCATCGCAAAAACCAACAACTTATTCCAATTTTCCCATCATCATCTTTGACAATGGTGATGCCAAAGTTATGGAAGGCAATTTAAATTGTATAAGCAATATAGAACTCACTTCATATGCAAAATGTATCAAAGAAGCATATCCTATGTTAAAACGTATACCCAAGAGCAATCCCTTCTATCCCATCCTATCCCATGAAATTAGGCAAATTGAAGATATAATAAAAAACCTACAAATTAAAAAAAGCAAAACAATCATTAGATTTTATCGATACAGGATGGAAATGGACACCCGATCACGAAGACCTTTTAATTCTAGAAAATAATATTAACAACATAATCGAGAATAATAATTATCAATAAACTATTAATAAGGAGTACAAAGATAGAATAAATGCAAATGTAACAAATGAAATTATCAATACAATAAAAATGGATAGTATCATTGAATATCAATTTAATGTTAGTAAATAATAATAGAGTGGCGCGACAGCTCTTGAAGAGCCAAGGCCTAAGTGGTGAAGAATTGAGGGGACCTACAATTTTACGCCGATTCCAAACGGCCAAGCTGAGAAGCACTTTTAATGTTATATTTCTATATAAAATCAAACTAATCAAAGAAGAACTTGTCAATATTATCTATGCAATAGAATAAGCAAAAGGAAACATTGTTAACTCCAATATTATGTCTAAAACTGAAATTAATGTAATATTAAACAAATTAGATACAGAAAATATAATATACACAAATATCGAACATGCTTACTGCATGTATCTAATTCTCCGATTTTAAAATCGCAAGAAACAGAAACCTTTAGTAAATTAATTGTCAACAAAAAGAAACAATAATGTTATGAATAAAATATCATTTAGAAATATGTTAAGAAATGAAGAAAAATATACGGCATTAAAAATAATTGTAAGAAAATTGAAAATATTTCTCTTTGCAAACATTAAGATTTAGTAGACTTAAGCGATGACGACTGTGTAGTAGGTTTAATCCAAAATAAGAACGCAACATCAATAGCCACCATATCCCAACGATTGAAGAGATAACCACCGGTACCATCGTTCTCAACCAATTCAAGGGATCAATAGAAGCTAATAACAGAACACAGGCACTTCACGGAAATTACGTTATAACATTTTATAACGAAACAATTCTTATAAACAATCAACGTTATGTCGCCCAAGAGCTGAACAATATTCAAGCTTCAAGCTATTCAAGTTACCTCCAACAGTACATCTAACATCTGAAAACCTAGCAGTGGAAGAAATTCTTTCCTTGGAACTTTTGAATACACAACATTTACGTAAAATCCAAGTAGAAAAAGACGCTCATCAAATAACAACATATGTAATTTTCCTAATATCAATATTGATCGTAATGGTTACAAATCAAGGAGATGCAAATCCATCTCTACAGAAATATCCGAGCTTCTACAACATCATCTAAGAAATGCGTGGACGCATTGTTTTAAGAAGGGAAGATAATAGGTCAATTAGTATCCTTTCTTTTTTTAGCAAAGTTACAGAAAAACTTTTAGCTGACCAAATAGTATCTTGTTTACAATTGAATAACGCTTTAACTAAATGGCAATCTGGTTTTCGAGCTAAACACAGTTGTGAATCGGCGGTTTTGAGGGTAACAACAGATTTTCGTAAATTTCTGGATCATGGACAACTAGGAATAATGGTTCTGCTTGACTTTTCAAAAGCATTTGATAGCATAAATCACAATATTTTATTGTCCAAGTTAGGTAATGATTTCAGTTTTTCAAGGACGGCCATAAAATTCTTGCAAAGTTATTTACAGAATAGAACTCAAGCAATAAGAACTGATATTGGGACGTCCAGTATCTACAACATGAACACAGGAGCTCCTCAGGGTTCCGCTCTTGGGCCTCTGTTATTTTCATTATATATCAATGGCTTACCTGATGTAGTTCAACATTCCTCAGTTCATATGTATGCAGATGATGTCATAATTTACAATTTTTGTGAACCGTGTAACCAGGATTGTTGTGTTACAGAAATAAATAAGGACTTAGCTTATATTCATAAATGGGCAGTTTCTAATAACTTCATCGAAACCCTTCAAAAACAGCGCGTATGGCTTGTTCTCGAAGACAAATAGATATAGAAAATCTTCCGTTGACTACTTTGAATGAACAAAATATTGAATATGTGACGAAAGTGAAGTACTTAGGTTTTCAAATAAATAATCATTTAACATGCTGTGATGCAATCTCTGATGCCATACGAAGTATTCATTTTACACTAAGATCTCTAAGAGCGTCATCACACTTTTTAAATTCAGATTTAAAAAAACATCTTGTTAAAAGCTTGATACTACCATTTTTTATTTATAACTCGTCCGTTTATCCCGAGTTAGATTTTGAATGCAAGCGAAAACTAAATGTTGCGTTCAATGACTGCCGTCGATTCATTTTTAATATTCCGCGATTCGAAAGTGTCTCCAATTTTCAAACCTCGCTTCTAGGCTTAAGCCTTGAAAACTATCTTAAACGTAAGAATGTGATTTTACTTCACAAAATTATTCATAAAAACAGTCCGAGCTACTTAGAAGAATTACTTCGATTCGCTCAATCAAGGAGAGGCCTAAAAATAATAGTGCCGCGCTTCACACATACGATTGCAGAGAGATCATTCTTCGTGTCCGTTGTTCGACTATGGAATAGTCTACCAGTCGAATTGCAGACATTAACCTCATCAACTAGTTTCAGGGAAAAGGTATCTTTGGTTTTCTCAGCTTCATTAAACTTATTTAAAATTAAAATTAGCCTTTTTTTTCTTGTTTTTATCTTTAATTTACATTGTCTTTTATTTAACTTGTTTTTAAAAATATGTAAATCTAAATTCTATTGTAATATATTCTATTTTAAGTATTAGTCAAACATGTAAACCTGGGGTGGAATCGGCTAAGGTGATTTGTGATAAATGATAATCACATATCACAAATTTTGTCTGTGTAAGGTGATTATCACTTGTGACAATCACATTTTTGTGATATTTTTCGGTGACAGCCTTTTAGTTATCACTTTCATACCAAATTTTCTCAGTTGTCTAATTGAAAAATAAGAGCCTCAAATTAGCAACAAAAACTCAAAATTTAAAAATGAATATTTTTGTGCTCATACAAATGTTTATTGAACAAAATAAAGAAAATGAAAACTATAATGTTTGCGAGAGTCGGAAAGAGCGACAGAGATTCTGCGACAGAGATTATGCTCCGGGTGTCCACTAGATAGATCTTCAGTTAAATAAGACAACGTCGGTCGTGACGAATAATATTTTGGATGCATTGAGTAGTAAGGCCTAATTGATGAGCTTAGCGCTACTTTCCTGAAGAAGTGTTCATTGCTTCAATTATAAACCCTTATGGATTTCAAAAGTTTATTCACGTTTATCATCTTGCCCGTTGCCATTTGCAACAAGCCTTGAAACTTGAATTTTGTAATGATGATGGATGAAATAATTTTTTCAACCGAAATAAAATCCAAATTGAAAAAAAAAAAATTGACAAAAGTCAGTTTGGCAAAGTGATTCCAAATAAAACAATTTTTTTTGTGATTACTTTACGCAGAAGGAAAATTTCATTTCATCACATGTGACTATCACGAATGTGATAATCATTTTTGAATTTAGCCGATTCCACCCCTGGTAATTGTTCATTTAAATACATCTTAAAGATTCATTATCTTGTTGTATATTGTTAATCAAATTAAAATAAATACAAATACAAATACAAATAAATAAAGTTTATTATTTTTAATACAAATCGATTCAACAAAACTTAACTTATACAAAGGTAGCCAGTGCTTGGTCGTAATCGTTCCCCTTTTAATGCTCGTCTTTTTCGAATATGTATACACTTTTAACCGTGCAGGGGTAACGGATAGTTTGATCAGAATGTTTTTTTTTTGGCTGTCGTATGATATTATAGAAGTTAAGAATTTTGGGTACGGTTCGACAATGAGCACTGAAACAAAAAAGTCCAACTTTGACCCCCTCTCAAAACCAAACCGTTGGGAAAATTAAAAAAAAATCGGTTTCAAGAACTTCAAATATTTGTTAATTTAGCGCAACAACAAATTTTGAATTCTGGAACAACGAAAAAAATGAATTTTGGAATGACTTTAGCCTAAACAGGCCACTGTGGCGACGAATGGAGAGTTTGAGGACCAGGGACAGTGAAAACAAATAATTGCGACATTTATTGTCATCAAGGAACGCAAGTGCGAATTCGGAGAGAGAACTTCCACATCATCCTATAGATGCAGCCAATGCAGCCTGTCCAAAGTTTAACGTCAAAATTATAATCGGAGAACCCAATGGAAAAATATTGAAGGAAGAAATCTTTGGTGGATTCGTTGGAATCTAAGCTTAGAACACGATTACCAAATGACAAAAAAACAAGCGCGACCCAAAGAAAGAAGTTCAACATCGATTGCCTTAGCACCCCGAGTAATATTATTTCATGTAACGAGATAGTTGATTATCAAAATTTGATTATCAACTTTACTTTGGTCTATGTAAGCTGATCAAAAAGAACATTTGATTTTTTGGCATCACTGACTTTGACGAAACTATTTTGTTCTGTACTGACATTTGAAATTTGACTTAGTCCCCATACAGACTGGGATTGAAATCTTTTCTTAGGTCTGGGTTACACTTTTCACTAATAAGAGTACACAAACGTAGACTGCTATTACACGATGAATCATGAGCCATGACCAGCGATACCACTTTACTGCAAGATCTACTGCGATTTTTCCAAAAAACAAATCTACTGCCACTTAATCCAATCTACTGCACTTTTTCTTCTTTAGTTATTATAATTTCATTTGCTTCTGTGACAGAAATGAAAATCAGATATAACTTCAGCACAGCCTTAATTTGTAACAGGCATTCGTGAAATTGCTTGAACGATTTCACTCACGTGAAAATCTGATCACAGAAATAACTTTCAACTAGATCGTTCCCAAATCATTCAACGATTCATCATAGTTTTCGTGCACGTTTCCTTCTTTTGTTTATGAATAATAGTATGTTCTTTTGGTTTGGTCCTCTCTGTACAAAACTACTTATAAAATGTGGGTATCAATTATGCTAACTCCCGCATAGTAGTGCTGCTCCGGAGAGAAAATGTTCACAAGTTACCAGGAGGGTCATTCCGTAACATTCAAAACGATAATCATCCAAACAATCATCGTCAACGATGGGTGCTATCATAAATGCATGGTTGCGAAAGTCTGACGAATGCGCAACTATAAAAATCACATGCACACTGAATTTCTTTCTCAATAAAAGAGGCAGGTATATAAGAAAGTAAGTAAAACTTCAAATTCTGACAGTGTTTTGACATATGACGCAAATCATAAAAAAGTGTTCATAAATGCAGCATAAAACGCATGCGCAAGTATTTTTGTGTGACGTTAATATGATTGCAATTGATCGCATGTAAGCAAAGCAATCATGCATTTATGAAAGCACCCGATATTGTCTCAAATTTGCTTCACGTAAATTGATCATCCTCGTCTCGTTTAAGGGTTTTTTTTCAAATGTATTTGAGAGCTACAGATACTTTCAAACTGTAGACAGCTCATGTTTTGTGTTTGTGTACTTGACCGGTATGACGCATTTGCAAGGAAGATATTGAGAGTACCTTATAATACAGATGTCGCTTCCCTTTTTTGATTCGATTGTAGTACTCTTTAATAAAAATACCATGTATCATCAAAGATGACAGTTGAAATTAGGCTTTTTACATATTTACTTTTTGATTACCTCAGAGATTTTGCTTACACATAGATATGATTTTATTGTAATTAACTTTCCAACGGTTGAAATGAATGATTCCATTTTCCACTCAAAGAAAGATTCCCCGGTTCTTGACAAAAATCATAAAATTAATGGTATAGCATAAAATGTTTCATAAGTTTCAACCGTGTTTTGAATTAAAAAAGAAATTGCTTTGAAATGTTTATTCTAGATGATACCTATTTAACTATCGTTCAATTTCCATAGTTTTGACGATATCGTTTTGACGCTAATCGAGTTCCAGAAAGCAAATCTCGATCTGAAAAAACAACATCGTCAAGACGATAGTGATTTTCAGAGTAACGTGAAGCGAGCGAAACGATATCGTTTGACGACAATGGAGATCCGGAATGACCCTCCAAATAATAGCAAAAACAGGAAATAAATTGAATTTTACTCCACTTGTAAACATAAAAATTTTTTGCATGGATATTATGATAAATATTACAGACAAATGCTCGAAACTATCAGATTCTCCTGGATATATCAAACGTTTCCAAATTTTAATTTTACAAATGGGGAATTTGTGAAAAAATTAAATTCTATAAATTTAGTATATTTTGTATGCATATTTATGTTTATGTTTTAATTTTTTTGTGAAATAAGAAATCTACTGCGAAAATTTTTGATTAACTGTTTCACTGCGCAATCTTACTTTTGAATTGGTAACGCTGGTCATGACCCTTTTTCGGATTGTTCGTTGGGAGTGTGGATGATGTGGAACGCGAATTTTGTCAGTTCGTATCAACTACAATTCTTTTCGCGACGAATTAATTTGTTTTCTTAAATTTATTAACATTTGAGATTAAAAATTTAATTTAATAAATCAAACTATAACTTCACTGCTATCGTTTTGTTTGACAATTTGTAAAGAAATACGGCTCCATAAACGTAATCCTAACCCCCGGTGGCCACGGCGAGCAAGTCCCTGGCTAGCAAGTTGGTCATACAATCAGATGTTTTTACTCACACATTCAAACTAACTTTTAGTACTCGGCTTTAGTACTCTGTAACCAGGCTTATGTCCTGTAAAAAAAACAGGACCAGTGTGGAATTTAAGACGTTTTCGGTTCGGGAGTTTGTCATGAGTTTTTAAGGGAGTAAATGAACAGATTAAAGATGCATTTAATTTTTTTTATTTGATGTTGATTTTCTGCTTCAAACTTGGTCAGCTATAGTGTTTAAATTTATATTATAAGCAATATGCAATGTTGATTTTCATTTGAATTTTTATTAAAACTACATATATACCTATATTTGAAAACGACACCTACATAGGTGTCAAATGAAATTATCGCAAATAACTGACTATCAATTTGATAATCAAGTATCGCTTATCGCGTTACGTGATTCCAGCCCTGTCTATTTCACTGTAGTTCAAAGAAAATAGTAAAAGCTTAATATTTCTTAAGAAAGATACTCTCTTGCATCTTATGTTTTCTGGCAAGTTATTAAATAGGCGAGGGCAGTTACATAAAAATAAAAGTTGAAGAAAAGTGTGCTTTCTTAATGTTAGGTATTACCAGTGACTAGCTTCATGCTGTTTGGCAACGAAAACCTATAAGATCCATACAATCTAGAAGCGGAATAACCAGAGTTTTCGAAGAATATTTTCAATCTTATATTATTATTATGTATTATATAAAAATGTTATGTTGGTTTGTGTACGCTCGATAAACTCAACAACCGTTCGACCGATTTTCTCAATTTTTGTTTTAAACTAAAGAGGAATAAGGGTAGAAGGTTGTTAACAAACAAAATGTAAACTTTTCAAATCACAAACGGTGCAAATGTTAAAAATAATGCTTTTCTCACTTAAGCAAATTATATCAATATAGCTATGAATATTCGATTCCGTCAAATATTTTTATTTTCAGATTTCAGTGTCAAAAAAAAAAAAAAAAAATTAATAAATAAAATGTCAGTGAAGAAAAATATTATTTGCCAAATATTTTTTTTCATCGACAGTAAAAAAAACCTATACACTTGACATTTTTCGTTGTCGTTCGACTCACTACTTTTGTACCAATGGAGCGTTTATCATCGTATTTTGAGGGAAAGTTTGGGTAGTGGCGTAAATGAGTTTTAAGTATTTTGTATAAAATCGACCAAGTCGTTTATGAGATATGGCCAGGAAAGCTGGTAGTGAAGAAGTGAGTTAGTGGGTAGCAGGTAGTAGGGTGACGGGTAGCGTGTAGAAGTAACGGGTAGCGGGTAACTGGTGACGGGGTACCGAGTGGCAGGAAGCAGTTAGCGGGTAGCGGATAACAGGTAGAAGATAGTAGGGCCGTGGATAGAGTTTAGCGGGAAGTGTGGTAGCGGGGTGCAAAAGTTAAGGTTTTTTTTTAGATTTGTTGCTTTTGATTTGTTGAACTGCTTGCAGCAAGGAATAGACTGGGTAATTTGTGAAATTCTCTGAAAATGTTAAATTATTTTTGTTTGGAAAATGACTGAAAATGTTAAATTTCATTGTACAACGTGTATGTGGTTTGATTCATGTCATTATAATATAATAATACTGAATATTTAGATCATTTCATATCGTGTGTCATGAAAATTTCAATTGTTCGTACTGTAGAGCTTATTTCAAATTTTTACCGGATTGTGTGATGCACATGACGTATTTTTGATTGTTTCTGTGGTATTGAGTTCGACTCACTAATTTTGTACTAGTGGAGTGTTCTGCACCGAATTTTGACAGAATATTCGGGTGAATGGATTTTTAAGAATTTTGTGAAAAATCGGCCAAGTCGTTAATGACATATGTATGAGCAGGGTAGTGGAGTAGCGGGGTAGCGGAGTGATAGGAGGCGGGAGTATGTAGAGGGCATAGGGGTAGCAGTTAGCGGGTAGGGTAAGATAACGAGTAACGAGGTACCGGGGTAGCGGGAAACGGATAGCAGTTAAGGTTTTTAATTTATAGCATTTACAATCACAATCAATAAAGCTCAAGATCAATCTTTAGAATTGTGTGGCTTAGATTTAGATGTGACGGATAGTCTTTATATCTACGCAGACAGAAAACCAAAAATATTGCAAAATAAAATTTATATGAAATCTTTGTTTTGTGCCACTGCAAAGCGTGGCAGGGTACGAGCTAGTACTTTATAAGCAATATAAGTGCTTTCTAGTGGCAGAATAATTAAGATTCCTGAATATTAACCAAAAACTTGGAGGTTCTAGCGATTAACTCTAGCTCATGATTCTTCTAGCATGTTTCTGCTTAATCAGCAATGGTTCAAGTTTGTATATAATTCGTTCCACCCCAAACAAGAAAGTCCATATTGTAGCTTAGATTTAAATAGACCATTGTATACTAATTTAAGGATAGGCAAACTACAATTCAGACTGAGATGGTAGATTTGCCTTACAACTTTTTTTAGATAAACTTTTAAGTTAGAAATATGGTTTTTCCAGGATATCCGAAAGTCTATAAATACGCCCAGGTATTTGAAACTTTCAACGCGCTCAATTTGAAAACAACACCCGAGAAAAGCAGGTTTTCATTAAGAGAATTAGTGGAATAATGCTGGCAATCATTATCAAGCCGATATCGAAGACATAAAGGTGAATGATAACTTAGTTTAATATCTTCGCAGATATTTCCTCTTAAGTTAAAAATCATAAATTTTGTCTTGTCGTTTATTTGGAGACGATGAGTAAAAAACCATTTTCTCAGTAAGTCTAAATCAAAATTTACATCAGTAGATAAACAGTTGAAAATAGTTTTTTGAAAAATATGATAGAGCAGTATCATCAGCAAAAGCTGTGATACGGCCTTTAAAAGGTTGAACAAAAAGCGAATTGACAAAGATCAAAAATAAGATCAGCCCCAAGACGGATCCTACGGGACACCCATATTTAAAAACCTCTCTGAGCTGATATTATCTTGAATTTTGACGCTTTGTTTTCTTTTCATTAAATAAGATTCCTGCCAATCATAAATGTTACCCCGGAGGCCGCATCTATATAATTTATCGAGCAACAAAACGTGATCTACCGTATCTTTTATAGTTTATACCGTATTTTTTATAATTTATCCTTTTTAGGTAACTTCGAGTTTATGGTATCAAAACGGCAAATGATCCAAATCAGTTAATTTCAATTCCATGGCGTTCTGAATGGCCAGCGTTATCGCACCATGATTACCGATGTTGATATAACCCACAAATCACACTTCACAATCACTTTATTGAAGGGTAGGTTTGATGAGCGAGTTACCTCATGAAATGGGGGATGCTATTGGCTATTGCCCACCACGTTCGAGCGATTCAATACCACTACATTTGTTCTATTCGCTCAAATAATTATAAAAATAAATATGTAATCCCGGTAGTTATTATATTGTAATTTTGTAACGTTCCTTTAAGTTTCAAAGGTGAGTATTTTCGATTATAGAGGAGTACGGGAGTGCACTGAACGCAAAGGGAGTACAATTACTCCCTTGGTAGTAATTTCGACAGTGCTGATTGCTCATAAGAATAGTGTCAAAGCGTACATGTTTGCCTAGCAACACAACTATTATTATTTATTAGTTTTGTTTTACTCAGAAACAGCAATCAGGTGTTGATGTCGAAAACAACAAATTCAACGGTTGTCAACCGCATTATATTTCGATTTCTAGTTTGGCCGTTTTATGTTGAAGTTCTATGATGGAAGTTATCCAATTATATAACTCTCGGAGAACGCCAGAGACTAAAGTGAGCGCCTGAGTGAGTGACTCTCCGCCATCCTCCCAAATACCACCTCAACACCTTGTGGAACCAATATCGCGAAATAATTAAGAATGTAGCCGAGACGCCAATAGGTTATCACCTGCGAAGAGCGAAGAGAGCATCCATAGTTTCTCAGAGCAAAGATATAGAAGATTCTTTAAAACTTCATAGCAATAAGCTTCTGGTTTCAAAACCGGAAAACAGGTTCATCGAAACAGTGAAGGAAAATAAGGCACCGACGAATATGTAATTGTAGAGATGTTTTCAAGCACGACCACCTACAGCTGCTGAATGCGCATAATGTCAAACAAGCCAATGACAAAAGAGAAATGAGACCAAAGTCAATGAAGCTCCCAGCACAGAAGAGGTAGAACTTGAGGAACTCTTCAAATATGAGGAGGTGTTTTGATAAACCGCATGTACCAGGCCATCAACAAAATGTGAATGGAGGAATGCTTGCCCACTGCGGCTGTTGTATATTCCTATGTAATGCAAAAACTACCGTGGCATATCCCTGTTGAATGTTGCATACAAAATCCTATTCAACGTACTGTGTGAGCGTCTATCACCGTTCTGCAACACAATTATCGGCACGTACCAATGTGGCTTTAGGCCAGGCAGAATAACGATAGACCAAACAGTCACACTGAAGCAGATCCTAGAAAAGACCACCGAGTTTTAAGTCGAAACCAACCAACTTTTCATCAACTTAAAAGCTGCTTATGATAGCATCCACTTATGTGTTTTTGAACAACGATATTAACTTAGAGGTGCTTCCACCAATGGCCTTTTCCGTCAATTCCTTTATTTGGCTGGAGTTATAGCTATTTCACGGGTGCCAAGCCGATCATCAGACAACTTTATTAGTGGTGCTGTCTAGTTGTTCTTTCATTTTAATCGAAAAACTTTTTGAGTTCACATTTGGGATTTGAACCTAGGACCAGCCAGTTGGGAAGCCAATGCACTACGCACTGCGCTAACAACTCCACTGATGTTTCGGTTTCCCATTGCAGACGTTTTATTGTTTATCGATTTGCAATGAATAGACATGCATTTTTACAAGCTCCTCAAAGTATGCTATCTTGTTCCGCTTTCATTTTTTTAAATTTCCTATCTTTTGTTGTAGCATCCACCGCCAAGAGCATATGATGATGCACAGTGCAGCGTAGCAATTGGTAACAGCTCATCAGAGTTGTTCAAACATGCGCTGGATTTAAACAATAGACAAGGAGATAGGCTGTCATGTGATTTCTTCAAAATAGTCCTGGGGCAGATAGTGCGCAAGGCAGGTGTAAGCACGGAAAACACTATCTTCAAATCTTCAACACATCCACCCAGCTCCTAGGCTATGCGGACGACATCATCATCAGCGGTCGATAAAAGAGAGTTGTGTTTGAGGTCCTCACAGCGATTGAAGAACAGGCGAAACTCTTTGGCCTTGAAGTGAATGAGGACAAAACAAAGTACACGATATCGCAAATAAAGCATTATCTGTCCACCGCCTTGGACAAAACGTCACTGTTGGTAGAAGCAATTACGAGGCAGTGCTGTCCAAAACACTGATTTGACTAGTCCTACTCTTCGTCGCCTTGACGTGGCGGAGCGGCTTACGGTAACTACTACTATGAAGCTTAGAGCTATGCGATCGCGAAACTTGATTTCGCAGAAGGGCCTCCCATGGTCGACAGGTCGAAGCGGAGTAGGCTGTTACTACCAATTACCCCACAACGAAGGAGTGTTCCCACCAAGGCACTCCCACCGAGGGACGGCAGCGAATGAATTTCTTCTTTGAATCAACGGTGGCGTCTCCAGTTCCAGTTAGGCCGAACTACTTGGTGAACACCTTTACGGGCTACTTCGACTTATTTGAAGCCCAGGCCGTAAAAGGAGCGGTTTTTCCGGCTCTTGCACTTGGAGTCACATCAAGTGCCTGGTACTCCAGGTTGGGGGTTGTGCGTTCGGGTGACTTCTCGACCAAGTAGAAAAAATCTTAGCTGCGAAGCAACAACAGGCCTCGGAAACAGACGGATACAATGATGACGACCCAAGCAAATTTACAAAGGACAACGATTTTCGGATATGCACGTGGAATGTAAGGACCGCGTGCTGCCGAACAATTAGTGGAGACCCTCAACTGCTACAAAGCAGATATTACGGCTATCCAGGAAATGCGATGGGATGGACCGGCCAAAAGGAGGACGAAGAACTGTGACATTTACTATGGTAATTGTTACCGAGAGCAACAACAGCGACTATTTGGATGCGGATTCGTCGTGGGAAGCAGACTCAGGCAAAAAGTCTTGAGCTTCAAAAGTGTGAGCGAACGCATCACGACAATCCGAATCAAGGCTAAATTCGGCAACATCAGCCTAATATGTGCGCATGCCCCCACAGAAGAGAAAAAGGACGACACCAAAGACGAGTTCTACGAGCTCCTCGACAAAACATACGAGCAATGTCCTAGTTATGACATTAAAATTGTCCTCGGCGATTTTAACGCAAAGCTGGGAAAAGAGGACATCTTTGGTGGAACGGTCGGAAGGCCCAGCCTGCACGACACCACATCCGGGGCGAAATGTTGTGGTAGCAAGCACCTGGTTCCCTCATCTCAACATCCATAAAGGTACATGGAGATCTCCTGATCAATCAACCGTCAACCAGATTGATCACATTGCGATCGACGGAAGGCACTTGTCCAGCATTTTAGATGTTCGAACTTTCCGAGGAGCTAACATCGACTCGGACCACTACCTCGTCGTAGCTACCTCGTAGTGCTACGAATATCCCGATAACAACCAAAACAAGGAAATGCTGCAAGAAAATTCGACGTCGGACGGCTACAATCGCAAGAGATCGCCATATCCTTCTCTGATCGAGTGTCAAGTAACCTCTTAAGGAGTCCTATGCCGCCAACATCAAGTATCGAAGACCAGTGGCAACATTGCCAGAGAGCAGTTAGAGATGCCGCTTCTAATGTGCTGGGTTTCACACAGCCACCAAAACAAAACCCCTAGTTTGACGAAGATTGTAGGCAGCCAAGCAGGAGGCATACAAAGCGGCGCTGCATAGAAGGACATAGAGCTGCTCGTGAGCTCTACGAGCAAGAGAGGAGAGAGGAACGCCGGCTTCTCAGGAGGAAAAAGAGAGAGAGCATGAGAAGCGTCATATCGAGGATGTTGAGTGAGCCAACAGCAGGAATGAAGTTCGGAGGTTTTACCGAAAGGTTAAACAGCTGGCTCAAGGTCATCGAGCAAGAACCTATGCCTGCAGAGATAAACAAGGGAACATCATAGTAGAATTGCAATTAATTCTGGGGATTTGGAAAGACCACTTCTGTAGATTGTATAACGGCGACGACGAACAAAATACCGCAGTCAGACAGGAGCCTTTCATCGGACACGATGATAACCAACAATTCCGTGAACCCGACCTAGAAGAAGTGAAAACCGCAATATCACGGCTGAAATCCAACAAAGCCGCTGGAGTAGATGGACTAGCTGCTGAGTTGTTCAAAGCAGCAGGCGACGAGCTAAATAGGAGCATGCACCAAATCATCTGTAAGATATGGTCAGAGGAATGCATGCCCGATGAATGGAACCTCAGCATTGTTTGCCCAATTCTGAAAAAGGGAGATCCTCTAAACTGCGCCAACTATAGAGGAATAAGTCTACTTAACATCGCCTACAAGATCCTCTCTGCCGTAATATGTGAACGTCTGAAGCCTTTCGTCAACAATCTGATTGGTCCTTATCAATGTGGCTTCAGGCCAGGAAAGTCAACCATCGACCAAATTTTCACGTTGCGGCAGATCCTGGAAAAGACCTATGAACTCCAAATCGATACCCACCACCTTTTCATCGATTTTAAGGCCGCGTATGACAGCATCTACAGAGACGAACTGTACAAAGCTATGTCTAGTTTTGGCGTCCCTGCCAAGCTCGTTCGCTTGTGCAAAATGACGATGGAGAACTCACGCTGCTCCATCAAGGTTGGCAACGAGCTCACGGAATCTTTCGACGTCAAAAAAGGATTCAGACAAGGCGATGCACTGTCATGCGATTTCTTTAACATCGTTCTTGAGAAGATAGTGCAGAACTCCAACGTCAACACCAGAGGCACTATCTTCCAAAAATCTGTTCAACTTCTCGCGTACGCCGATGATATTGATATAATGGGAAGAACACAGCGTGATGTCAATGGCGCCTTTGTGAGAATTGAGACAGAAGCGGCAAAAATGGGTTTAGCGGTAAATGAGGGAAAAACGAAGTATATGCTGTCTTCGAGGAAGGACACCCAACACCGACGGCTCGGGCAGAACGTCACAATAGACGCATATAACTTCGAGGTAGTAGAGGAGTTTGTCTACCTAGGCTCCGCTATAAACACGGGCAATAACACCAGCGCCGAGATCAGACGAAGAATAACTCTTGCTAATCGCTGTTTCTTTGGGCTTAGAAAGCAATTGAGTGGAAAAGCCCTCTCTCGAGCAACTAAGGTAAAACTGTACAACACACTCATCATCCCAGTCCTGCTGTATGGTGCAGAAGCATGGACCCTGACAAAATCGGATGAAAGTGCCTTAGGCTGTTTCGAGAGGAAAGTTCTTCGGGTCATCTTTGGCCCCGTGTGCATTGAAGGGGAATGGCGAAGAAGATACAACAGCGAACTTTACGGGTTGTACAACGACATGGACCTAGCCAGAAGGGTCAAGGTCCAGAGACTCAGATGGCTCGGTCATTTAGAGCGAATGGCAATGGACACCAATGCTCCGGCCCGGAAAGCCTTCGACACTATTCCCGAGGGACGTAGGAGGAGAGGAAGACCGCGACTCAGGTGGCGCACTCAAGTGGAAGAGGACCTCAATCAACTTGGAGTGCAAAACTGGAGACGACTAGCTAAGGACCGAGCTAGCTGGCGGAGACTGTTGATTGAGGCCCAAGTCCACAACGGACTGTAGCGCCATCTTAAGTAAGTAAGTAAGTATTTTCGGTCCCGTATGCGACACTGGCAAATGAAGAAGAATGTTCAATCGCGAAATGTATACGAGGTGTACTAAGATTTGGATTTAGTCCAGAAAACCAAGAAAAGATGGACGACAACGCTCCAGCCAAATAAAATCTTCCCATTGCAGCCCCAAGGTTCGAGACGACAAGGTAGACCGAAACTACGGTACAAGGCGACTGAAGAGTGCATGTGAGGGACCGTGTGCAGGCTGCAGTGTGTCAGACTGAGATCATTCATGCATTGCAGGCCGGTTAAGTACGTAATAAGCACTTAAGGATAATAACTGTGCCTAAAAAAAAATCATCAACATTTTCAGTCATTAGTTTTTTTTATAAATATATTATTATTCCTGAGATTTGTATTGTGCAGACTGGAAACAAATCACTATCGGTGAAGCTATAAAATTCATCTCAAAGGAAGTCAAAAAATACAAATGACCTGAAATACCAACTCAACATTTTTATAAATAGGTAAGCATTTGATTTTATTGCAATTTTAGTCCTTTAAGCTGTCACAATTATTTACATATGTATAATTGAATTATGTAACTTAAACTTGAAAGCTAACAAGACATCGTATTGAAATAACATAAAAATTCCAACGTAAGCGTTAAATGTGAAAACAAACGGAGTAGCATTTTTAAAAGAAGACATCCTTTGAGCCGTGATAATTGTGTTTCTTCTTCGCCGTTATACAATCTACAAATCTTAAACTTCGACTATGTTGTTTCCTTTTTCATCACAGTAGTCATAAACGGGTTTTGCTCGATGACCTTGAGCCAGCTAGTACATCGCTCACAGAATTCGTCTTTGATGTCGTCTTATTTTTTCGTCGGGGCATGTGCGCTAAATTTGGCGAATTAAGTCTTTAATCGCATCGTGATTGATTCGCGTACGCATCTGAAGCAAACATTTTCGGGTAAATCTGCTTCCGAAGAGATGCGCATAGGAAGAGTAAATATAACCATGATATATGACAGTTTTTCAGACTCCTTTTGTCTGGTCCATCTTTGCTAGTTATTCGGCAGCACGTGTATATAAAGGGACCTAAACATTAAACTTATAGTGTCTATGGCCTTGTGGTTATGTACGTACGTTGGCTTTTAAGAAGAATGTGTATTCGAATCCTGCTCGTGCTTTTATTTAATCTCTCACGGGTACTCCGAACTGACAAAACTAAGAGTATCAATCTGTCATGAAAAAAATGCTTCTCAAATTTTGCCTTTTTGGATCGGCGCGCGGTAAATTGTAGGTCCCCTCATATTTCACACGCACTTGAGAGAATTGTTGATGAGAGTAAGTATTTCTCTACATCGTAGTCGAGAAGTCACTCCGACGAAGAACCTCCAACCTAATTCTATCTGTCTCTTATTGGTTATGATTTTTAACTTACCATTGTCATCAGGACTATTTTTAGATGAGTGGAAAACTTTTCTCATCCCAATTCCCAATCCATAAATTGGGTTTAAAAATGGTGTTGAAAATTAAGAGAAATTTTTAAGTTGTCTACCATTCCTAAACTCTTGAAGAGTTTAGTTAAGTTAAGAGTAAACTTGATTTTTTAGTTAAAGAACATGCATATGAGGTTCAACATGGCCTTATCTCGGGCAGATCAACTATCACTAATTTAGCATGTTTTTCATCTTTCATTGTTAATTGTATAATAAAAAGAGTCAGTTGGATGCTATCTATACGGACTTTAGTAAAGCATTTGACTCAATATGGCATAACATATTGCTTAGTAAGCTTTAAAGATTTGGAATACATTCAAATCTTCTTCGATGGATCTATTCTTTCTTAATTGGAAGGGTTCAAAATGTCAAAATAGACAATCTTACTTCAATAGAGGTCATGACATTGTATACTTCAATAGTTCCCCAGGGGCCAGGGTAGTCATCTTGGCCCACTAAAACTAAATTCAATTCAACCAATGTCTTATATACGTGGATGATCTTAAATTATTCCAGAAGGTGACTTCCGATTCTGACTGCTTTAAACTGCAACTTGTTGTTTTGTTTGTTTGTTTATCGAGGTGACAATCCATGAAGAATCTCAGCCTGAGATATTGCAGCCTTCAATGGTGATCGGTCAATGGCATGCACTCTCCAGTCGCTGAAACTAATGTAGTCGTTTTTTCTTGGCCTTCTGGGCCATACAGTTCTCAGTTGAACCTTCTTCTCCGTTCGCCATCGTCGAATACTTGTTCAACTTGAAATTGCTTGTTCTTTTCTAAGATCTGCCTCAGTGTGAATATTTGGTCCATCGGTGTTCTGCCTGGCCTAAATCCACGTTGGTTCGTGCCGATAATTGTGTTGCAGAACGGTTCAAGACGCTCATACAGTACGTTGAATAGGATTTTGTATGCAACATTAAGCAGGGATATGCTACGGTAGTTTTTGCATGACATAGGATCGCCTTTTTTTAGATGGGGCATATGGAGCCAATCGATCAGTCAGTGGGCAAGCATTCTTCCTGCCACACTTTGTTGGTGACCTAGTGCTGGCGGTTCTTCAAAACTACTCCTCCGTATTTAAAGAGTTCCACAGGTATGCCATCCGACCCAGAGGACTTGTTATTTTAGCTTCAGGATAGATCTTTCTACCTTTTATGTGCTGGCAGCTGAGACTGGGTCTTCATTGACTGGTTTTGCTTCTCTTTTGTCATTGCTCCATATTATGCACATTCAGCAGCTGTTGGAAGTGCTGCTTGAAAACATCTACAATTCCCTGTGCTTCGGTGACTTGGTTTCCTTCACTGTTTCGAAGAGCCTGTGTCCCGGTTCTGAAACCAGAAGCTAATTGCTTTGACCATTTAAAGAAACTTCGGGTGTTGTTCTTGGCCCGAGACTCTTCTAGATCTTTGAGCTGAGAAGCTGCGGATCTTCTTTTGTTCCTTCGCACGATCTTTTTCTCATTTCTACTTTTTGTTCGGTACTCTTCTCTTTCCGCTCTTGTTTTCCATTGCAGCATCTGCAAACGTGCATTTTCCGTCATTTTCCGGAGGACGGCGGAGACGGACGGCTTACTCAGGCGCTCACTGTAGTCTCTGGCATTATCCGGAGTGCCGAGGCAACCGATATTGAACTTTTTTCTTGGAGCCGCACGTTTTTTTTGTCATTTGATAGGAGAGCTCTAAACTTAGCCACTACCAGAAAGTGGTTAGAGTCGACATTTGCTCTTCGGAAAGTGCGCACGTTCAAGATGTTGGATGCGTGCCTTCCTACTTATAACCGTATTACGAGCTGCAGCAAAGACGATTAGTTGGAAGCCGTTATCTGTTGTAACATCGTGGAGGCTGTGCTTTCCAACTAATCCACCAAAGATGTCTTCCTTCCCGATTTCTGCATTGAAATCTCCGAGTACACTTTTGACATCGTACTCTGGACAGGCTCCGTAGGCTCTATCCAGGTGGTCGTAAAAATCCTCCCTTCTATACTCTTCAGCATCATCGGTGGGGTAGTGTGCACATATGCTGATTGTTTTTTAGTGTGGCCTTTATGCGGATTACAGCCAGGCGATCACTAATTGGCTTGAAATCCATGACTTTCGATCTAAGAAGATTTCCCACTACGTATTCTTTGACGATAGAATACGCAATTTTTTCTTTTCATTTCCCTTGGTCCTATCCATCGTATTTCCTTGATCGCAGTAATGTCTGTCTTATACTGTGCAAGGACAGATTCAAGTTTTAAAGTTGCACCTAGAGTGTAGAGTGTTCTTACATTCCAGGTACAAAATCTCAATGCATAGTCCGTTGTCGTTCCGGGTCAGGTTACCATAAGAGGGGGGTAATTATCCGAGGCTACTATATATCTCAGAACTTGTTAGTTTTTTACTGTGGGGGGGTTGTTAAGCCCCTCGCACTAACCTCCAAATTTGTAGGGACGTTGCGGTTAAATTTTTGTGTTCTTTAAAATGCGTTGGAACGTCTTCTGGGATTGAAGTTTCTTAAATCTCGGTGAACTATTCACGATACTGTATTTGTGCGGGACATTTTATGTTTTCATATAAAGTGTCCCTATTTATTATCTCTAATTCATATATATGTACCAATGAGATTGAGAGATAGATACCTGTTTTTCAACCTATTCTGTATGGTCTATGGCCCGTAGATGAAATAAATACATAAATAAAAAGGAAAGGAGCCAGCTATACATTTATGACGTTTGTGATTGGAAATCTGGATAATGAAAAAAAGAGTATTCTGGTTTTAAAATCAGAAGGGAAATCTCTTCATTTCAGAATCAGAACTGTCACTTGTCAAAATTGAACGCATTCAGAATGCTTTTTTTAACTTCCATATCGCCAATTAAAAACGCCATTAAATTCTTTCACACAATGACAATAACAAACTTTTCTGAACAAGTTTGACATTTTTACGCAGATTTGACAGTTTATTATTCTGTATTTTGACTACTAATAGTATTCTCTTTTCTTTTTCTTTTTCAGCGGACTCGTGACGAAAACGTATTTGAACAACTTAAACAAAACTTACTATGGCAAAACGACCGTCTGGTATTTTTAAGCAATTTCTGCTTCTCCTGCATAAAAATTTGCTCTTATTATGGTACAGCAAATTTCAACTTTTATTACAACTTTGTGTGCCAGCAATAATCTGCTTGCTATTGGTTCCGATACGGTTATACAAAAAGGCGGAAACACAGCCGGCTAAGACTTTTAAAACAAAGTATTCTGTAGGTGTTCTTGATTATGAGTAAGTTCATTAAGCAATAATATTTCTTATATTTTTGTGTAAATGTAATGGCAGACAGACCTTTTTGATAGAGATCCCTGCAAATCATTGCATTTCCACTTTTGTGTTTGTAGACCTCATCTGATGAATTGTTGGTGCTCTACCAAACACCCATCCAAAGGCTCCGCACACCGAAACTTAGCTATCGCTACTTATACTAAAAGTGGATATGCAATGATTTCAGTGCAAGTTTGGACCTCATCTTGAATGGCATACTCTCTAAGCTGAAATCAACTGGAGTAAAAATAATAGCTTGCGCTGACGATCTTGCATTGCTAGCAACTAGCAAGTTAATATCATACCTATCACTATCAGCGAAGAGACCAAATATGCACTCTCGTTGGTAAGCGAATGGACTAGCAATTGTGGGCTTAGAGTCATTCTAGCTAAAACAGAACTAATGTTGGTTGCTAACAAACGTATAGTACTCGATATTAAAGTACCTTCAATTAAAGGCTGTCCTCTTATAATCTCTGATCATGCAAAATATCTCGATGGGAACTTAGTTATAAAAACTAAACTGGGATCTAAACACCAAAGAAAGATATAAAAAGGTGTCAATGGCCTTTTACACCTGCAACAGAATTTTTGGGAAAACCTGGGGACCAAACCCTAAGAAATTATCAGATGGATTAATGTGGTTTGTTTGAATGCTTTAGAAAAGAGCACGAACCTCAAAACCTTAACAAAAGTACAAAAACTTACGTGCACAGGCATTACAGGGGCAATGAGATCCACACCAACTGCGGGACTGGAAGTTATCCTCAATTTTATACCCCCAGATCTCTTCGTTTTAGAATCTGCGACATAGTCAGATTTAAGTATGAAAAATAGTTCAATAGGACATGCTCAGATCCTCCATAAAGTTATGGGTATGTCCTGTACTTCTACAGACACACCCGAACTTGATTTTCACAATCTATTCCAAGCTGCCTTTCCAGAGAGGAATGGATAGATGACATAACATACTCCAGTGAGTCATCAAAAGCTATCTATACAGATAGCTCCAAGACGGATTCTGGTGTAGGTGCAGGCTTCTATTCTGAATCTTTCAAGTTAACCTACTCGCTTATAGGCTTCCAGACTACAGTAGTGTCTTCCAAGTGGAGGTCCAGCGACAACAGCTGCTAAATAGATATTAATGATGGCGATACCACGGGCTGATATCACATTTTACATTGATAACCAATCGGTAATAAAAGCGATTAATGCAAAATCAAAGCTTGTTTTATGCTGCCGCGAAGAGTTTAAGATTCTTGGCGCATGGTACAACATTAAGGGCTCTTCAAACACAACAGCATGCTTGACAAGTTTACTTGTACAATCTTTTTTTACAAGCGAGCTAATTTTTCATTTCGCCTCAACACGCTTCACTGCCACAGCATGCTCGTACATTTTTCTTGCGAAAATGTTTGATTCGAACGACGACTTTTTTCTTTGGCTGGTTCTTATCATATCCGTAAAAAAGAAACGTGATGTGTGGTGTGAGTGTGGACATAACATAGGGATAATATAATAGAGCACGGAAGGTATTCTAAAACGTATTACCTCAAATTGTGAGAAAGAAGCTATTAGGGGGTTCCTTTTTCTATCTGAGCTCCTATGTAAGACAACAACAATTTTGATTTTGACGTTCCTTTTACCATCTTACAGCCAATTAGCGACAAGCTTCAAAGAGAAGTGCCGTAATATAGCTTCTTTCTCAAAATTTTTTAGGTCAGCTCCACTTGTACGAAGTGATACCCCTTCCGTGCTCTTTTATATTATCTCTACGGGTGTAAAGGGTGGTTACTGAAGGGAAGAAGCAACTCCCATATCAATTTACTGAGTGAATTGAAGATATATCGGCGTGATTATTATTTGATAATTATCTCAGAATGAGTGAAGAAACATATCTGAAGCTTTTGTCACTCGCAACACCTTAAATTTAAAAGCAAGATACGATTATTGTTAGCGAAAAGGGAAGCTTGTATAGCTCTTAAAGATATCCGACCGAAATGTAGCTATACTAACAAACAGTCAGTCAGCAATTAAAGGCATCGATTCAGCTTAATCATCCTCTAAAAACTGGTCCAGCAACACAAAGAGGCTCTCAAGGAACTCGATTTGAGCGTCACTCTAATCTGGATACTGGGTCATAGGGGCTTTGAGGGAAATGAGAAGGCAGATGAGCTAGCTAGGCAAGAATCAGCCCTTCTCAACACACTGGCAGTGAGAGTATATATGCTCATCTTGGTGTTATATCCTGACCAAATACACGTCAGAAGCAAATCTTGGGTGGAATAATTTCACGAATTGCCTTATAACTAGGAAAATCTGGCCCACCTATAACAAACCAAAATCAATCAATTTAATTTCCAAACCAAGGCATGACATAGCCAGGATTGTTGCTACCTGCACATGGCATTGGTCTATAGGGAAGCATGCGGCAAAATTGCGTATACCATACAACTCCTTCTGCTGCAGCTGTGAGAACCAGGACGAAAAAAAACCGTCCCACACTTTCACGGAACATACATTATCCATAACCCATTTTTAAATCTATTTAGAAACTCACGAGGTATGGTATCGAAACGGCGCATTCAGCGCTAATTGTGTCTTACGCGTGAGTAGGACAGCCATTTTTACCTACCTACCTAAGATACGATTATGAGACAAGCTATTAAACCCCACGAGAGACGAACAGTAACATTAAGATTTCTTGTAACCGGAAGGAGCTATGACGATCTTAAATATTCGACCATAAGTTCACCACAGGCATCCTTATCGGCTTGGGTGTCAATTAATCTATACTCAAGCCCCTCTTTCCCACTGGGCCCTCTGGGCAATGCCCAGGGCCCCCTCGTCCCTGCCAGATTACGAACATATTTACTTATCCGGCTCTCTATCAATGAAGGAACTCAGCCTGAGATACTGCAACCTTCCATCGTGAACGGTCCCTCGCATGCACTCTCCAGTCGCCAAAACCAAGCGCTCTGTCATCCGCAGTCATTTGGTCCTTATACCGTGGGTACGGTCTTCCTTGTCGTCTCGAACCTGGAGGCTGGGATTAAAAGAATTTCTTGGCTGGAGCGCTGTCGTCCATTCGCTCGATGTGGCCGAGCCAATGTAGTCGTCTTTTCTAGGCCTTCAGGACTATATCCACATCTTGGTACAGCTAGTACAGTTCTCGGTTGAACCTTCTTCTCCATTTGCCATCGTCGCATATGGGACCGAAAATCCGTCGAAGAGTAGGACTGGTTAAATCAAAGTTTTGTAAAGTAGACACTTTGTCTTTCGAGTGAGAAGTTTTGAACCCAGTTGTTTGGCCAAACCGAAGCAGCAGCGGTTCGCTAGGGTAATTCTTCTTCGGATCTCCACTAAGGTGTCATTTGTGGGATTGATGTTTGTTCCAAGGTAGGTGAACTCCTTAACTCGAAATTGCTAATACCAATAGTGACGTTTTGTCCTAGGCAGTGGACAGATGTTGCTTTGTTTGATGATAGCATGTTCTTTGTCTTGTCCTCATTCACTTCAAGACCAACGAGTTTTGCCTGTTCCTCAATCGCTGTGAAGGCCTCAAGCACCTCGACCGATGATGTCAATGTCGTCCGCATAGCCTAGGAGCTGGGTGGACTTGTTGAAGATAGTGTTTTCCGTGCTCACACCTGATGCCTTGCGCACTATCTGCTCCAGGACTATGTTGAAGAAGTCACATGACAACGCATCTCTTTGACTAAACCCTGCGCATGTTTAGTATAACTCGGATGAGATTTTACCCATTTGCACACTGCACTGCGTATTGTTAAGCGTCATGTGGTCTAAAGTCACACTGGTACGTGCCGATTATTGTGTTGCAGAAAGGTTTAAGACGCTTACACAGAACGTTGGATAGGATTTTGTATGCAGCATTAAGCAGGGATATGCCACGGTAATTTCTGCATGACATGGAATCGCCTTTTTTGTAGATGGGGCATATGGAGCTTATCGACCAATCAGTGGGCATGCATTCTTCCTCCCACACTTTGGTGATGACCTGGTGCATGCGGTTCATCAAAACACCTCGTCAATATTTAAAGAGTTCCGCAAGTATGCCATCCGACCGGGCAGACTTGTTATTTTTTTTTAACTTTTGGATGGCTCTTTCTACCTCTTCTGAACTGGGTGCTAGGAGTGGGTCTTTATTGACTGATCTTGCTTCTCTTTCGTCATTAGCTCGCTCGACATTATGCGCATTCAGCAGCTGTGCGAAGTGCTGCTTAAAAACATCTACTATTCCCTGTGCTTCGGTGACTTTAATGTGACTGTGAATAAAAATGAATCTAGAAACATGGTTATCTTCTTTCTTTGTTTAATCTAACAAAATAGTGTTCTGTCAAAGTCATAGGGGCCCCATTATTGTAATATGCCCAGGGCCTCCAATAAGTCAAAGACGGCTTTGTCTATACTTATCCCTTTTCGTCACGGCTGATTTTCGTAGGCACGAATAAAATCTTCTAGAAATTCACGATTGCTCTTTTTGTAATCGGTCGACATGACAAGCTTTGGTGCAGTGAATTAACGCCCATGGTATTAACGCCCGCGGGTGTTAATTCCAAAAACAAACGGAATTTAGCCCCGCGGCTGTTAATTCCTTTTTGAATTGGAAATAAGGCCCACCATAAAAAAGAATGAATGCCCGCGGGTGCTAATGCCAATTGGAATTGGCACTAAGACCCGCGAGTGTTATTATCTTTTGGAAGTGATAATTCACCTTCGGGTGTGAACTGTGAACACTTGCGCGAATTTCATTTTAGGACTTACCCACTATGATGGGTCATTAGTCCAGAAATCAAATTCAGGGCCTCCGACCTTCGCGATTAACTTTAAAAATTTTGTAAAATAATAAAATAAGTAGACAGTTTTTACATATTTTAAAGGTTTTTTCTGTGCATAATGGCTGAAACATACCGCAAGCGGCATGCTCTTACTCTATGTGACGTTAAGAAAACATTTTCCAATGCAAACGTTTTTCTGCACTCTGGGATGTCAAAGTTCGGTGAGGGAACGGTATTCTACAAGCACAGTATACTTGAAGCCAGTATCATCTTATTGCATTTATCTGTCAACTCAAATAACAGAGCTGTTTCAATTCCATTAAAAGTTGCATCAATATGGATGGACACAAGCGGAAAAAATGTTGCCCAAAAGAGAATCAATTTGATGTGTGAAAATAAAAAGATTCGCTTGAAATTCAAGATCGATTTGATTTTATTGCGAGCGGAGCGAGCAGAAAAATAAAAAAAAATTATTTTCACACCCCAAATTGATTCTCTTTTGGGCAAAATTTTGTCTGCTCGCTCCGCTCGCACTAAAATCAAATCGATCTTGAATATTTTGTATCGGCCTCAATGAATCATTGAAATGGTACAAAAATCTTTCTTTGCATTGCAGGATGCCTTCTTTTGTATTTGTATTATTGGTTCAATGTTTTACGCACAGAGGAGGTATACCCAGAGTCGCAACTCAAGGCATTTTACTCTCTTTCGACTAAAACAAATTAAATTTGATAAAATATACTACCCAATGTAAATGTATAGGCTTTTCAATGCATTTCAAATGGGAGGCCGAACCAATACATTTGCAATGGGTAGGCCTGTGTGCTGGGCTCAATAAGGTGAAAAGCCTAGGCTCAATTTTAAAATCCTGCGCTCAAAATTCAAAAATAAGAGTCAGTTAAATTCAAAAATTTAAAAAATAAAAAATAATTGTATGAAATTCATGTTTTAAGTATTTAAATAACAGTACAAAGTGCAGTGCATAGTGTTTTTTGCTTTTTAATTGGAATTCAACTATGATTTACGAATAAAAAACTAAAAAAACACATTTAAACACGTTGGCAGAGTTTATTTCACCCTTAAGACAGTGCGGTCATGTCCTTATTGAATTTTTTTTCACCTCTTTCACAGATTCACGGACACGAAAAATAAGAGTAAATTGAGAGACTCACCACAACATTTTTTGGACAGTGATTTTTTAAAAAAGAGAGCGAGTTGCGACTCTAGGTAAATAGATTCTCTATGCGCTGCTCACTGCTGTCGTTTTTGCTACTATAGTTGTATTTGACTCCTTTCGAGAGTCAAATACTATTCTACTACCCACTGACGAAATATACTCCCCAAACTCAGTGAACCAAATATCTTCCATATATTATGAGATGTTGGCCTAAATACAAGTCATAGTTACCACTTTACCAAAATTGCCAAACATTTTAAGGCACATTTTAACTTTCCTAAAACTACACACCTAATCCGATACCTTAATTACTCCAAAATGTGAAAGAAATTAGCCAGCATTTTTGTAAACACGAATTTATGGATCACTTAGGTCTGTATTTGTAGTTTCGTTTATGATTTTGGATCACTACAACCTTGAACATACACTGAAGATGCAGAAACTAAACTATAAGCATTAATAGAAAAGTAAAAGTTAAAAACTAGATTCTTTGTAATGAAATAAATAAAATTCAACTGGTGGAATTACTATAGATAGAACTTTTAAAAAAACCTGACCTCTTTACTTAAAAAACCTTTGTCGCAAGACAACATTCAACTTTTTCAAACCTTAAGTGATATTTTCTGTTGTAATTTATAATTAAGGAATAATTTGGGGAAATTTTAAATATGGATTCGTCAGAAAATTTGGAAGTTAGTGAAAAAGAATTATAGGAATGAACAATTGATTTTGAGCAGTTTTCTTCACTTCTTTCAACTTGTGAACCTTCGCAGTTGGCAAACTCTAGAGTTGAACTGTAAAGTCAAGGTGAAGATTGTTTTTTTTTTTTTTTAACTAACGAAACTTTCAAATCAATTCAGAGTTTTGAATTTGGAACAGTTCATAACAGTTTATTGTTTATAGTAGATAATGTTAGAAACATGATGTTTTTTAGCTTCTGCAGACGGTAAAAACAACTGCGAGATAAAATTCTGAATCAAGCAGAAAAAGAAGACAGATACCTCTACACAATAAAGCATATATTGCTGAATTTATTATAGTCTCCTCCAGAAAAAGTGTTCTTTAGTGTTATCCAGTTCACCGGTCAAAAAGATACAGGAATTTCCTTTTGTTTTCGAAGACCCACCAATCAAAGAAATATCTCTTGGAAAAGAGCGTAAACCCTTAAAAATAAACGCAAAAAATAAGTGTGTTCATAATCGTTAGATTTTCAAACTTTTTCTTTCCTTACTCATACTGTCAAGCCCAAGTCTTCATTATTTTTTCTTCACTTGATATGATTACTTTAATATTTATTTAACTACAAAATAGGAGTTTTACTCAATGCAGGAAACACATAAGACCTGACTGAACATTGAATGTTTAATGGTCTAACTTTTTTTCCAGTTGAGAAAAACTCTAATGAAGACACTTGAAATCGAAATTTAAGGCCTGATCCTCAAGTTGATATAAACTTCGAATGAATAAAAGGCTTCTACTATCTGACACAATTTTAGTTTAAGGATTCCTAAAAATTTTTAAGACACGATCTGCAAAACACATTGCAAGTGATACTTTTTGTAGGAGGCAAATTATACTACGCAAATAGATAAAATACTCCTCAAATAAATTCAAAAATACTCCCCATAAAATTTTTAAAACGGCAACACTGTCACGACTTCGGGTGTTCGCTCTCTTTTTGCCTACAAGCTGCAATTTGGTCGTTTTGTACTAACCCAGTGAGAATGTGTTAGTTTTCCAATGCTTTTAAAATGAGAAACTGCACCCATACATTCGCACTGAGTTAGATACAATGCTCAGGTTGGAGTCCATAGAGAATATATAATACCTAGAGTCACGACTTCGGGTGTTCGCTCTCTTTTTGCCTACAAGCTGCAATTTGGTCGTTTTGTACTAACCCAGTGAGAATGTGTTAGTTTTCCAATGCTTTTTAAATGAGAAACTGCACCCATACATTCGCACTGAGTTAGATACAATGCTCAGGTTGGAGTCGAGGTGGGTTTCATGGGCTCAGATTTCGAAAATAAGATTCCGTTGAGCTCAGCATTTTCAAAAAAAAACTTAAACATACAAAAAATGCATGTAATATGAAAAATAAATACGTTATATTGTTTCTTTGCACTTTTAACACATAATTGCACTATAATTTACAAATATTTGTATCAAAAATCTTAATAAATCTTGAGAAAAAAGTCGTGCGTTTAGTCTCGTATTTCCTGTGGTGGAAGTCTGTCACTTTGGGTTTGTGCATCAGGTAAAAAATTTTGTCATGGCTGAGTGCTCACTCTTTTGTCACCTCTTACACAGGTTCACGGAGACGAAAAAAAGAGAGGATTGTGGGAGTTCACCTCTTACACAGATTCATGGACACGAAAAAAAGAGAGGATTGTGTGAGTTCACCTCAGAAAAATGTTGAGGGTGTTTTCAGCAAGGGAGGAAAAGGTCGCGACTCTAGGTATTATATATTCTCTATGTTGGAGTCGAGGTGGGTTTCATGGGCTCAGATCAGTGCTGCCATATCGAGGGGAATTCCCCTTTTCGTGGGGAATAGACGTCGAAAATTTTGTGAAAGAGGAAAAGGGGATTCCACTGCCTTCTAGGACAAAAAAGGGGAATCACAAATCTTACTTACCTTACCAAACAAAACTAGCCAATTTACAAATGAGTGTGCGTAAACAAACAGCGCAAGAACTAACACAAATGTACAGCTGTCGCGGAAACTAGAAAATGGAAGTTTAATTTTGTTTTTGTTTCAAAGATTGGAAATCTATTCGTCTCTTATACATTATTTTGTGCGTTTTTAACTGGAAGATTGTCGGTGTCGTTCTCGTACTCTCGTTGGAGCTTCCTGAATTCAAGGATTGGCTTGAGCCGGTTAAGGACCAACCTTCAAAATCTTACTGCCGTGTCTGCAACTCAACGATGAAAGCCGGTAAAAGTGAGTTAGTAAAACATTCAAAAATGGCAAAGCATGTATCCTTTTTGAAACAAATTTCAACATCAAAAACGCTTACACAAATGTTGAACAAATCCGGAACGTCGAAAAAATTAAAGCTCAAAAATTGATTTAAACATACACAAAAATTGTTTTAATTATCGAGGGGAATTTGTGGGGAATGTCACCATCGCAAAAGGGAAAAAAGAGGAATTTTCAAACCAAGAAAGGGGAATTCCTGCTGAAAAATCTGGCAGCACTGGCTCAGATTTCGAAAATAAGATTCCGTTGAGCTCAGCATTTTCAAAAAAAAACTTAAACATACAAAAAATGCATGTAATATGAAAAATAAATATGTTATGTTGTTTCTTTGCACTTCTAACACATAATTGCACTATAATTTACCAATATTTGTATAAAAAATCTTAATAAATCTTAAAAAAAAGTCGTGCGTTTTGTCTCGTATTTGCTGTGGTGGAAGTCTGTCACTTTGGGTTTGTGCATCAGGAAAAAAATTTTGTCACGGCTGAGTGCTCACTCTTTTGTCACCTCTTACACAGGTTCACGGACACGAAAAAAAAGAGGATTGTGAGAGTTCACCTCTTACACAGATTCATGGACACGAAAAAAAGAGGATTGTGACAGTTCACCTCTTACACAGATTCACGGACACGAAAAAAAAAGAGAATTGTGAGAGTTCACCTCAGAAAAATTTTGAGGGTGTTTTCGGCAAGGGAGGAAAAGGTCACGACCACAGAGGAGGTATACCCAGAGTCGCAACTCAAGGCATTTTACTCTCTTTCGACTAAAAAAAATTAAATTTGATAAAATATACTACCCAATGTAAATGTATAGGCTTTTCAATGCATTTCAAATGGAAGGCCGAACCAATACATTTGCAATGGGTAGGCCTGTGTGCTGGGCTCAATAAGGTGAAAAGCCTAGGCTCAATTTTAAAATCCTGCGCTCAAAATTCAAAAATAAGAGTCAGTTAAATTCAAAAATTTAAAAAATAAAAAATAATTGTATGAAATTCATGTTTTAAGTATTTAAATAACAGTACAAAGTGCAGTGCACAATCGAAGACCAAATTTGTCTGATTCCATTCAAAGAATTGTATCCTTTTATCTTCACATTGAAGTCGTTATTACGGGCGATTTCAATGTACACAATACTTCGTGGCTTCTCCATTCGGGACCGACAACACCCGAAGGATGGTGTGTTGAAATCTTTGCTGAGTTTAACCACCTTACTCAGGTTGTCACCGAGCCCACTCGAATATCGGACATTAATGGCCAAGCGGAAAATACTTTTGGCTTCTTTCTTACGTCTGACCCTGATAAATACACTACCAGTGTATTAACGCCTAACGCCTTTAGGCAGATCAGACCATAGTATCACATCTGCAAATTTCTCATTTCAAACTAATCCAGTTAAAGAAAGAACTCCGAAGAGAACGGTATGGCAATACGAGAAAGCCAACTGTTATGGTCTCAATAACTTCTTCCGGATCTTTAACTGGTCACTATGCTTCCTCGATAGACTCCAGAGCAGATATGATTAAGAATTACGTTGGGAATGAAAACTTTTATCCCGAATAGGGTTAAAAGCATCAAACCCAAGGAAAAGTCATGGTTTGATTCAAGCTGTAAAGAGGTTATCAGGGAAAAAGAAGTAAAGTTCCGGTGTTTTAGAGCCAACCCAACTGAGGAAAATCGGAACAAGCTTAAACAAGCCAGGAAGGCCTGCAATACCCATATTTGTCGGACAAAATTTTTGCATGATCAAAAATTAAGGCAAAAAATACTGCAATGTCCCAAAGGCAGTAAGAATTTTTGGTCATTTGTAAAAAACATGAAGAATTCTTCTTCTTCCTCGGTCCCTACGCTCGTTGACAATGACACTCCAGTTGTTAGCTCTCTCGCGAAAGCTAACCTTTTTGCTAGGCAGTTCGCCGCCATCTCTTCGCTGCCTAAGAGTGTCATGACTCCTCCAGTTCTTGAACGAGTCAATAATTCCATGGGACAAATCTTCTTCGGCACTCGTGCTGTGGCGAGAGTCCTTAAGGATCTCAACATACATAAATCAAGTGGAACAAATCCTTACATCGTTTTGGAGAAAGTAAAATTGTTTTACTTGATATTTCAAACGCATTTGATAAATTTTGGCATCTTGCTCTTTCATCGAAAATGCATGCTTTCGCTATCGGTGAATCCCTTCTTCGTTGGATTAAACATTTTTTTTTCACACCGTTCAATACAAACCCACAACATAAATGCTGGTGTGCCCCACGGCTCCGTTTTGTCTCCGATCCTCTTTCTTATTTTCATAAATGATCTCTTGTCTGTTGCATTTCGCGCTTCAAGGAATATCCATCAGTTTACCCTCAAGCCCAAGTTCGGACGTACTCTTAAGTATAGAAAATCGTTCCTAAGCCGTACTACGCGAATGTGGAATTCTCTTCCACACTCTGTCTTTCCCAGTCATTGCAATGTTGATAAATTCAAAACCAAAGAACACCAACACTTGCTTTTAAACCCCTTCATCTTTTCTTAATGCACTCACTGTGTCTCTGGCATAATAAGGGTATAAAAAGCCCCTTTAGTGTATGCAAATTATAAAGAAAAACAAAAAAAACTTTGATCTATTGTAAGTATAATCACTGGACATAATCTGTTAGGATATCATAAAAAAGGTGCATGCCGACACTTAAAACTCTCTATGTAACTGCCCCGCACTCTCCCACCAATGGAAGAAATTGGTTTGCAATTATTTCTTCAGGGACTTAGAAGAACTCTCTAGTATTCCAGTTACTTTCATTTTGAACTTCATAAATGCCTCCGAATGGTTTGATTAACTGAACACATAAGCTTGAGTACCAATACTCACGGGTATGATGGTAATGACATAAACTGTCAGCCCCTCAACCTAACCTAACCTATGAATTTTGGACATACTATTGCCCTTTGTATATGGAACAGCTAGTACAACCAAGAATGGTTTTCCGCTTGGTTTGACAGATTTTCTTCTTCACATCAAAAATATGTGAAATAAATCAAAAATTGCCGGAATCGGTGCATAACTTCACGGGACATAACTTCACATGATGGGAAATAATATCACTTCGGGTGAAGTTGTTTGCTACCTAAGGTGAATTAAGGAATGAAGTTTGTGCAAAATTTTGGTTTATGCACTTTAAACTCATCAATATGGATCAAAAGTCATTATGGACTTTTGGCTCGTGGACGTCTGGGCCGTTATCTGTTATAAGTTTGTAATGATTGTACTTTCCAACAAACCCACTAAAAATGTTTTCCTTTCTTATTTTTGCATTGAAGTCTCCGAGAACCTACCTGTGGACAGGCTCCGTAAGCTCCATCCAGGAAGTCGTAGAAGTCCTCCTTGTTAGACTTCTCAGCATCATCGGTAGAGGCCTGTATGTGAACATTTATTAAAATGATGTTTTGTAGAGTGGTCTTCATGCAGATTATAGCCAAGCAATCTTTGATTGGCTAAAAGTCCATGACTTTGGAGTTTGGACCGAAGCTGATTTCCCATATCGATATATGTGCATTCTTTGATGTAGCTTGATACTAAGGTAAAAATAAAACTTTGACAACTTGTAAGAGTGTGTTTCTCTTGAGAATCCTCAAAACTTTTGCTTTTTGTCAAAAGTTGGGGTAACTCTAGGGTCCTTCACCAAAGAAGCTTCTGTTAAAATAATCTCGGCAACTCAACTTAATATGTCTATAAAAAAACCAACCTTACACAAATATTTTACGTACAGTTAAAATAACGATTCAGGTGTTCTGTATTTCATATTCATAATTTTTAACTGTAATACAAAAAAATGCACGTCAATTGACTTTTAAATCAACATTGAGCTCTTCCCACCTTGCAGCAAATGGCTATATTATTCGAGAGACTTTGTTTACCAGAGTTACGACCATTTGGTGTACAAACCGTATAACCCATGTTATAAGTCGATTACAAGACATGCAGCTGGCATTTTACAGATAAGTTATTCTACTCCGGGCAATGAAGATCTCTATTATTTCAAACAACCTTTGACAATTGTCTTTGATGAATCAACGGATTGTAAATCAAAATTAAAATATCAAATTCGTTTTTGGAGCAATCTATTGTCAGCAGATTACTTTATACCAAATATAACATTTATGACAAATGATCTATTTATTGAATACGAACCGATGGGTCCACGTTTTAAAAATTTGGAGGATGGCGGAATGCCCGTTGGGTATTTGAGAGAGGGTTTTCTGGACATTCAGAATGCAATTTCGAGAGCTTTTATTAATTTGACTGCTCGACATTTCAAAAAGCAACGGTTACCGAAAGTGGTGTTTCAGCAATTTCCGTATCCGGAGTATAAAAAAGATGATGTTGTCTTTATGTTAGCTAATATGGTACCGTGGATTATTATGTTAGCATACATGTATCCAATGATGTTTCTTATGAGGGTAAGAGTGGATAAGGTGTTGCCTTTTTGACGCAATATTTACATAACTGTTCCCTTAACAGCAATTTATAATGGAAAGGAGGAAGAAGGAAGTCATGATAATGAGTGGACTTAAAAACTGCTTGTATTGGTTAACATGGCTTGGCAGGGCATTCGTCATCATGGGTCTGTCGACATATTTGGTAACGAAAGTTTTGACGGTAATAAATTACTGTTTATTTTCTTTCAAATATAATAATTTCCTCCATTTAAATTCTAGGATAAGTGGGGCGAGAACCAATATGGTATCCTTAATAACAGTTCATTCGACGCAGTGTATTTCTTTTTGTTCGCATACATAGCAACATCTATAACATTTTGCATCATGCTTGCAACTATGTTTTCGGAAGCCATGATAGCAGTGATTGTAATGGTTGCGCTTTGGTTTATAACGTTTCTGCCGTTTATGCCGTACTCAGTTTTAGCGGAAAGCTTCGTTTACTTACAATTGCTTACCAAATTGATGTGGTCACTTATTCCTAATACAGCTTTAAACATCGGCATTCATGTAATCATGGGTTTCGAAATCCAAGGCGTAGGTTTCCATTCGAGCAATATGTTTGATGCTTTAAATTCAGATAAAAGATCACCTTCAGTTGGTCAAATTCTAATTGCAATGTTGGTATCTTCGTGCATTTTCATACTTATAAGCTTGTATTTGGAACAACTATGTTATGTCGGCAAATATGGAGGTGAAAAAAAATGGCATTTCCCACTCAAGATAATCTGTTGTTGTAAAAAGCGTAATAAAAATTCAGAAAGCACTGAGCGAGAATTCCCCGAGTCATTTGAATCGGAGCCAGTTGGCAGGCCTATCGGAATACAGCTTAAGAATCTTAAAAAGTCATATGGAGACCGACAAGTTGTCAAGGGACTTTCAATGAATATGTATGAAGGTCAAATAACTGTTCTATTGGGTCATAATGGTGATGGTAAAACGGCAATTATTTCAATGATGACAGGAATGATTTCACCCACTTCGGGAACAATTAATATCAATGGCTATGATATAAAAAAAAAATTAAAAAGAGCTCGTATGTCATTAGGCATTTGTCCACGTACTGATGATCTCTATGATGATCTCAGTGTGAAGGAACACCTGATGTTTTACAGTCGCCTGAGAGGTTATACGGGCAAATCGTTGAAAACGGATGTGGAAAAGTATTTGAGAAAAAGCGGGTTACATACACAGGCCAATGTTGCTTCTTCGCGTTTATCGGTTGGCATGAGGCGAATGTCACGCTTGTGTACAGCGTTGTGTGGTGGAACAAAAGTGGTTTTGTGTGACCAATCAAGCTCTGGATTGGATCCAGAAGATAAAAAAATGCTATGGGATCTTTTAAGGTCGGAACGAAAGGGGCGAACAATTGTACTTATGACGAATTTTATGGACGAAGCAGATATGTTGGGAGATCGAATTGCGATTATTTGTAACGGAGAACTCAAGTGTATGGGAAGTTCATTGTTTTTGAAGGAAACATTTGGTTATGGTTTCAAATTGGTAAGTTAAGTTTGTATTAACAGAGTGATTCACGAGCAGTGTACCAAAATAGCTAGAGTCTGGGTTGAGACATGAAAAAATATTGTTTTCGAAAATTCTTCAAACATTTTAATATGAAGACAAAATAAAATATAAAGATGTTGGCCTTTCAAAAAGTATACATTTACTCAACATCTTTTAGCAACAAAAATGTCTGAAATAAATCACACGGATAAACAGACGTCCTATATCTGTTCTGAAGTATACAATCAAATGAGTGGTAGTCCCTCCATTTTTGATCGTACATTTCCATTCTTAAGTTTTATTCTGGAAGTGTTGCCAGGATTATAGCATGCCGTTGTGGATATAGACGTTAATTTGTATTTGTTTTTTTAACTAGCCGACCGACCCTGCGAAACTTGTCTCGCCACCAATCAGGGTCTTGCTTGTTGTTTTGAAAATGAAACATAGCCTATGTCACTTGGGATCTGTAGCTTGCCAACAGTGAAAGAATTTCTTAAATCGGTCCAGTAGTTTCGGAGCCTATGCATTTCAAACAAACAAACAAAAAATCAGACCTCTCCTCTTTTTAATATTAGTATAGACAAGCCAACCCGACGAATTTGGTTACGTCAAAGTTTATTTTGTGAATTAATTTTCTGTGATTATGTATTGTAATCTCAGGTTATAGTCTGCGAGACGGCTGCTCGATCCCACTCTACATGTCGTCCCGGGACGAATGTTGAAAAACTATTTGTTGGTGTCTGGGATAACTCTAAGCCGGCGACTTGCCTGATTTTATGTGGTGCGATACTATAGTATTTAACTAATGAAAATATGTTGCATAACGTCCCGGGATAAAATTTACAGTTTTGGAAAGCTTTTTAACTGTCCATTCCAAAAACATGGACTTGCCACCCCGTATTTGGTGCAAAGACCGTGGCAAGTCGCTTTGAATGACTCGATTTCGTGGAAAATATATCACATCGCGTCCCGACTTGAAATTTGGTAGAATGTTTACCTCAATGTTTTGAAGATAATGACCTGAACTTGCCAGCGATAATCTGGTGCAAATCTAGACTTGCCAGCATTCGAAGTCAGCGCGCACTTTCCGAGGACCAAATGTCAACTCTAACCACTTTCTGGCAGTGGATAAGTTTAGAGCTCGCCTAGATCCCAAGAAAAAAGTTCAACATCGGTTGCCTTGGCACTCCGGATAATGCCAGAGACTACAGTGAGCGCCTGAGTGAGCAACTCTCCGCCATCTTCCCAAATACCACAGATGTCAAACCTTGTGGAACCAATATCGCGACATAATAAGCAATGTAGCCGAGACCACCAAAGGTTACCAGCCACCCCCGATCAAGAAACCGTAGTATGAAGGGTTTAGACAAGGAGCTGCGTTATCATGGGATTTGTTCACCATAACCCTAAATAAGATGTGAGCACAAAAAAAAACCATCTTCAACAAATCCACCCAGCTCCTAGGCTGTGCGGACAATATAGACATCATCGGTTGGTCCAAGAGAGCTATGCTTGCGGCCTTCAGAGCGACTGAAGAACGGGCAAAACTTTTTGGTCTTGAAGTGATTGAGAACAAATCAAGGTACATGCTACCAACAAATAAAGTAACATATGTCCACAGCCAAGGACAACACGCCACTGTTGGTGGCAGTTTTTTCGAGGTAATAATGGAATTCACCAACCTTGGAACAAACATCAATACCACAAACGACTTCTTAGTGGAGATCCAAAGAAGAATTACCCTAGCGAACCGCTGCTGCTTTGGTTTGGCAAAACTCCTCACTCTAAAAACAAAGTGTCTGTTGTACAAAACTTTGATTTTGCCAGTCCTACTCTACGACGGCGCCGAGTTCTGGACGATAAATAAAAAAGAGAAAAATGATACTGGGCACTTTCAAAAGAAAAGTTCTTCGACGGATTTTTGGTCCCGTATGCGACGATGGTGAATGGAGAAGAAGGTTCAACCGAGAACTGTATGAGCTCTACCAAGATGTGGATGTAGTTCATAAGGCCAAGAAGGGACGACTACATTGGCTCGGCGAATGGACGAACACGCTCCAGCCAAGAATTTCTTCTCATCCCACTGCCCAGGTTCGAGATGACAAGGAAGACCAAAGCTCTTCGTGTAGCTAAAACGGTGAAAATTATAACATATGAAGGCTTCGAGTTAAGAAAAATTTCGACTTAGAGAGAGTCCACTGTTGTAAAATAACTTAGCAACAAAATTCCCATGGGCATGCGGGCATGATGCACAAGTCGAAGACCCAACTCTGGCCGGTGGATGAGGTAGAGGCGGACGAAGTCGCGGACAGCTGCTAGCTTATTATAAATTGAAAAACTTTGAAATCGAATTTCGAGGTTGTTTATCTTTTCGCCACCAAAACAAAAGTGAAAATTTTAAGCTTAAATGTCGTTCGATTTCACCCGGAATGATTGATGCCCACAGTACACAGAATATTAGGTATTATATTGCGCATCTGTCAGAGACCAAGATGACAGAAGTGAGGAAAGGCACAAAAAGAAATGCCGATAAGACAACAACAATTTTTGTTTTGTTCTGACATTTAGGGCTCTGAAATGTGACATATGCAGGAAAGGCACAAAAAGAAATGCCGATAAGACAACAACAATTTTTGTTTTGTTCTGACATTTAGGTCTCTGAAATGTGACATATGCGCGAACTTTGCGGGAAGAAAATTGGGAATATAATACCTTGTACTCTGTGTACTGTGATTGATGCCGACAAGGGGAATTTTTCGAACACAGATTTTTTTCGAGTGGATTTCTCAATAGGGGAAAAGAAAAAAGGAATTTTGTTCGGGCGGAATTCATAATAAAGCGAGAAACAAATTGAACCAGCAACAGCAACAGCGTCAGCAACAGCGGCAGCCATTGTTTTAGAGCCCATGTATTTAAATCTTTCGAGTTTCGACACAGATTAAACCAGCATCAGCAACGTCAACAGCGTCGTTTGGTTAAAGTCCTAAATTTGCTGTTGCTGGTCCATTGCTGACAACTTTCCATGTACGAAAATCAGAATTGACTGTCATTGATTGGTTATTATTCTTAGACGTCGCTGATGGTAATGTGTTTGGAAAATATTTGCTGGCCAGCGTCCTGTTTGCTGTTGACGGCGCGCGCTGGTGCTGTTGCTGGTTTAATCTGTTTCTCGCATAAGGCTGAATATTTTAACTCCCGTCTAAAATATGAGGAATAAAATCCATGCCTTAACCCTCACCAACTAGCTTATTGAATCACCCTGTAAACATATACATATATAAGCTGCGTTTTATTATCACGATGATCTGATCCGGATCCGATCAAGTTTGGCTGGTGTATTTTTTTAATTTTTTTTGGTTTTTTTTTCATTCTGATCGAAGTTGCCGTGCGATAATTGTTTTTGAACGATTATTATGTTGGTTTTTTAGGGGAAAAGTTGTTGTTATGTAATTGAAAAATATTTCATTACCGGATTTTTAATGAAAATATACGCCAACGTTTCCACTTGTGTGCGGAAGAAGAACTAATTTTTGTATCACAAAAATTGATCCAAGTGAAAAGCAGGATGTCCATTTGTTGCTGTTACACATATAAATCAATGATCTGATCTGGATCATTGTGATAATAAAACGCAGCTATTATTCTCAATTATTCGATTGGTTTCGTTTTTTTTTTTTTTTGAAGACTATTGCCAAAAGGCCCAGATGTCATAAAACAGCAGATATAACAAAATTGTTGAATCGATACATAGCTGGCATAAAACCAATATCTGATATCGGCGGTAAACTGTCCTATCATCTGCCAAAGAAATTCTCGTCGCAAATTTCAACTTTGTTACAAGAGATAGAAAACCAGTCCGATACATTGGGAGTTAACGACTATGATATTTCTATGACTTCACTAGAAGAAGTTTATATGAAAGTGGGCACCAAAAATTCATCGAATTTTAATTTGCCAAAAATGAGAGGAACCGATGGAACAGAATCTCCGACATGTAAGAAAATAAATAATTCGAATAAAAATCCTAGATAAATACTTTGTAAACTATCTTTATTTCAGCGAGTAATATGATTTTGGGTAATCAGCGACGTTTCAGAGGTCCCATATTAATCGTTAACCAGTTCCTAGCGATGTTATGGAAAAAAATCCTTTCAACTTGGCGAAATAAATGTTTATTTCTCATTCAAAACTTATTTGCCATTTGTTTGATTGCATCGACATTAAAAATACAGCTCAACGCTTGCTACCCAATGTTACCAATAAATATCACTAGATATCGAGAAACCGTGACAGTCTTAGAAACGAAGGCTTCGCCAGGAACAATACCACACGCAATTAGTTCAAATTTTAAAGCAATGTCCGAATTTCAATCATCCACGCATGAACTGAAGGATATTGGCAAAAAAGCTTTTATTGGATACATAACAGAACTTGGGAAGACTCAGCAAGCGAAAATAGACACCAGATACATAGCTGCAGCAACAATAGATAATAGTGGGATTACAGCTTGGTTCAATAACAAAGCACTCCATTCAGCGCCGCTGGTACTCAATTTAATTAACAATGCCATGGCCAAGTATGTCCATTTCATAACTTATTTTAAAATTCTCACTTAACGTTGATTATATGAATAGAACTTATATTGGACCCGAGGCCGTGATATCCGTCACAAACTATCCGAGAAATCACTGGCCCGAAACATATTTATATTTTTTTAAATTTTACCCAAATGATGCATCACATTTTGTTATAAATTTTGGTTTTTGTATGAGTATTGTCACTGCTTCGTATGCCTTGAATGTGATAAAGGAAAGACAAAGTCGAACCAAACTGTTACAATTTTCAAGTGGAGTTGATGTGTTGACTTATTGGATTTCGCATTTCATTTGGGATTACGCTACCTTTGCGTTAACAGCATTTCTAACAGTAGCTACATTGGCATGTTTCCATTTTACAGTTGTACGAGATGCGAAGTTGGTGTCTGATGATCTTAGTAATTTTTGAGTTTCCACATCAAAAGCGAAAGCTTATATTAATTTTTTTTTTTTTTATACTTCTCAAGTCAAATTCTTTGTCCTTATCTTATTATTTGGAGGTGCAGCGTTGCCATTTACTTACACTGTATCACAGTTTTTCACCTCACCAGCTGTCGGAATGTCTTTTCTTACAATTATTAATATAATATATGGTAAGTAGCTAAGAACAGCCTTTTCCCTAATGAATACCTCATTAACAATTTGTTTGTATTTACAGGACCCTTTACCTTTATAATACTTGAGTACATGAAGAAAGCCGTTAGGCATGTTATACCGCGTAAGTTGACCATAAAACGTAATTAATTTATCAATTCAACTTATTACTAACTAGCCGAAAAAACCCTAAGTTGCCGGGTTCAGAATTTCTCCGAGAGATCTGTAGGTAATAACGCCAGAGGGAGGTACCGTTTTGGACCAATACAAAAATGTTTTTTTACATAAAATACAAAATAAAATATAAAAAAAACTCAATATATAAAAATAATTAGAATTCATTAAGAAAATTAAAATTTGAAAATGAACCTCGTAAAAACATTTCATTCCAAAAATTTAAATTCCAAACAAATTTAAACCTTATTCTTGATTTATTGAATTTTTTTTTTTGAAAATCGTCGGAGCCGTTTTTTTTTTAAATTAATTTTTTATATATAAAATTTTTCAAAAATATCTTAAAATTAATTTGGGTATGCAGTTTTTAAGAACATGTAAATATACATATTATACTCCAATTTGGATTTTTTAAATTGATTCGTTTCGAATTTTGAAAAAAAAGTTTAAAATATTTTTTAAAAATCCAAAAAAAAAAATTTGAAATTTTTTTGAAAACAAAATATTATTTGAGCAATATATACGTACTTTCGAAAAAAAATTTACGCTGATCGGATTTTTAGTTTTCGAGAAAATCTAATAACAAAAAAACGGTTCTATGGGAGGTACCGTTTCGGAGCAAAACAAAAATTTGTTTTTTACATAAAACACATGAATGTTTAAAAAAATTAAACTCGAGGAAGTTTAAAAAAAAACGTTCGGGCCGTTTTTGTGAAAAAAAAGTTTTGGTTTTTGGGCAAAAAAAACGTATGGTGGCTACCCTAAATTTTGATCTTAAAACAAAAATAAAAAAATTGGGATATGACTTTTTGCTCAAACCTCTAATTTTCAAATTTGAAGTCAATCGGACCAGTAGTTAAGGCTGTAGATGCCTGTAAACTTTCCGACAGACAGACAGACGGAATCGCCGGACCCACTTTTTCGACTTCTCTATCATCGTAATGTCATATCTCATCCTCACTTAATTTTTTTTTTACAAAAAATATGTCGCAAGTAAAAAAGTTGATTTTAATTTACTCACCCGCAAATTTTGTTTTTAAATTCAGGAAACTGACAGCCAACATCAATTTTTTGAAATGTCTCTCTAGTTTTCATTTCATTTCATTTCATTTCCAGTTCGTTCTTCTAAATTATATTTAAGGCTGAACTCCTTCCTACTTAAGCTTTTGGACCAAGACAATGTTTACACTGAACATGCACGATTTTCTGTGCATAAACATTTTCGCTTTATGAAAATTGGGTACATTTCGGTCTCTGTCAAAATTAGTTATAACTAACAACATTTTAGTAAGATTTCAATGTGACTTTGACAAAATCATTAAGTGGAACATAATTCTGAATTATCAGTGAGATAGTTACTGTGACATCACAAATGGAATTGAATTGAATCCAAAATATTTCCATCTTCGAAATCTTAGAAAAAAAAATCAGTTAGGGATGCATCAGACCAAAGTGCAAATACATAATAGGGTCAGCAGTGGACACAATGACGTATACGTAATAATTTTTTATAGCATTGCGTTATGGTGATAATAAAAAGTTCTTCATGAAAAACTCGGAAATCTCATCGGTTTTTAAAGGGAAAATTGCATGTTATTGCAGGTGCATTGGTTTTCAAATGGAATACTGGGAAATTTCAAAATGCGCTTTCGATGAAAAACTCGGAAAACTCTTTGGTTTTAAAAGGAAATTTGCATGTAATTGAAGGTGCATTGGTTTTCAAATAAAAAACCGGAAAATTTCAAATGAGTTTTCGAATGAAAAATAGAAAGATATTTTATGAATGAAGTCATATGAACATTTTTAAACAGTGCATTGCACTGGTTTTCAAATGGAGAACTGAACCCATTTTGAAATTTTTCAGTTTTTTATTTGAAAACCAATGCACTTTCAATTACATGCAAATTTCCCTTTTAAAACCAATTAGTTTTCCGAGTTTTTCATGAAAAATTTTCTATTTTCCATTCGAAAACCCGTTTTGAAATTTTCCAGTTTTCCATTTGAAAACCAATGTACCTACAGTTACATGCAATTTTCCATTTTAAAACCAATTAGTTTTCCGAGTTTTTCATGAACAATTTTCTATTTTTCCATTCGAAAAACCATTTTGAAATTTTCCAGTTTTCCTTTGAAAACCAATTTACATAATGCGAAATTTTCGTGCACAGAGATTGGAAAATAAAATCCATGCTTTTTTTGAAAATCGATGTTAAAATTTTCTTTTGTACAGAAAGTCGTGTCCAAGAGATCACATGTAAACATTGTTTTGGTCCAAAAGCTTAAGTAGGAGTTCAGCCTTAAATATAATTTAGAAGAATGAACTGGAAATGGAATGAAATGAAAATAGAAAGACGTTTCAAAAAATTGATGTCGGCTGTCAGGGTTTTTGAATATCCAAACAAAATTTTCGAGTAAGTAGATTTAAATCAATGTTTTTTCCTATTAATAATTATTTCCTTTTCTTTCAGAGTATCCTACTGCACATTCAGTGCATCGCACCATGCATCGATAACATTTATAAGGCATGACTTTTGTTTGTTGGTTGGTTTATCGACTACAAACATACAACCGACAAACAAACAAAAGTCTTACTTTATGGGGCCAGTTATAGCGATCATTGGTTTTCATCAGGAAAAATTGGAACAGGAGGAATCTGAATTTTTTTCCTGATGAGCGTTCATAGCAATCAGGAAATTTACGTCATTGAAAAAATGTCACTTGTCCACCGCCAAAATATTTCCTGATTGAAATGCAGCCGGAAAATTTTTCCTGACAGAAATCTGTCATTGGAATTATCTAAAAATGAAACACAGAACATTGGAACGATTCGTTTCATTTTTTGACAAAAATCCATCAGCTGTTCAGGAAAACGAATTTCCGACTCCGTACGGAAAATAGAAAAATACATTTTTAACGAAAAATGAGTTTGCGAACTTGTATTTTATTCTCAAAAAAAATTCTTTAAGAATTTTCCGGTCGATTGGTATATAAATTGCATTAGTAATCGAAAGAAAACTTAGTTAAATATCTATTCAAACATTTTTCCTGATGGATTTCAATGATTGCTATAACTGGCCCCTATATATTAGTATAGATTAATATTTAATATGTTCTACTTAAAATTAATACCTTTCGGCCTATGAGCGATTTGCTTTTTTTATTTTCTTGTTAGAAAAATTCATTTTATATTTTCTTATGCTACTTGGAATTATGTCCTTAAAAATATACTTAAATTTACTAACGCCCGATTTCTTGACAAAGTTCTAGACTTTAAAACTCGGTTTTGTGAAATTTTTGAACTCATTGGAGTTCTAAATCATTTCTTCACCAAGTTCTAACGCGTTAGAACTTCGATTTAGAACTTCGATAAAATTAGACCCTCGAATTCGTTTAGTCTAGTGCCTTAGAATTTGGTTTTATTACAATTTCGTTTGAATTGAATTTATTTTAATTTCTGGAAAATAAAAAAGAGCATATAATGGGATAATAATAGGTGAAGATAAGTTAAAGTGGGTCTTGTTTTTTATGATGTTTTATTTATGGACGATGAATTTTAGCTTTGCATATAGAAGTATATATAAGTATATATGCAAAGATTTTAGTACCTACCTTCTGGAACCGTGTGAGTGTACACCAGAGATTAAAATGAGTATGTTTGAACAGTTCGAATACATCCAACTTTTTCTTGTCTGCTTGTTCATACGCGTTCGTTTGCAACCCTTACTTATGAATAAATTGATTAATAAGTAAAAAAGACTTGCAAGTCAAACCAAGCAAGCAGGGGAAACTCGTAAATATTTTTCGTTTTCGATCATTTCAAGTAAAATTGATTCACAAGCAATTTGTTTGCTTGTACTTACTCAAGCACTGGAAACGTTATTTTTCACATTAATTAAAGAAAGGATTTATTAATGAATGTACGCATTTAATGTAGGTTAGGTATGTTTGTATACACAGAGTGAAAATTGTGATTGACTAAGATTAAGTCTACCGGTTGGTAGAGAATGCAGTTTTGTATATTGTTAATCTTTTTATGACATATCTGACCTTCTACCTATTACAAGGCTACTTATTACTTTCAAAACAGATTGGCAAAGTTTGATTAAACCAGAACTTTCAGATCCTCCCTGATGCGCTCTCGAACTTGATCGAAAAGTCGATGAGCTTACAGCAACCCTCAATAAAGCCATGGAAACTGCCATGCCCCCTCACTACAGTGCGGGGAAAGAAGAAGCCATACTGGTTGGCTGCTGAACTAGAAATACTCAGGAAGGGTTGTAGAAGGCTTTTCAATCTTGCAAAAAAGCCCCAAGATTGGAATTCCTATATGGAATCACTCAGAAAGTACAAACAAGAATTAAGAATAGCCAAAAGGTTCTCGTGTAGATCCTTCTGTAGATCATTAGAAGAATCCTCGGAGGTATCGAGGCTAAGGAAGATTCTCTCTACAAATCCAACCATGCCCAGTTGTTTTAAAAATTCTGATGGTACATGGACCAACTCTTGCGAAGAAACGTTAAACCTGCTATTATATAGCTACCCACTACCCGGATAGCTTCATTCACGTTAATACAACAAACCATACTGGTTTAGGTATTAACTTAACTTTTCCTCAAGGTCTTGTTATAATGGAAAAATTTCCAGGTCCAGATCAAATCATACCACCTGAGCTACAACATACCATCGATATAACTTGGCCATCATTGAGATGATCTTCAAAAGTTGTCTAGATCTAGTCTATATACCTCAGCGATGGAGAGAAGTAAAGGTAGTATTCATTCCCAAGGTGGGCAAAGGATCGCATGTCAATCCTAAATATCTAAGACCTATTAGCCTATCATCATTCATTCTCAAAACGCTGGAACGATTGATTGATATCCATATACGTAATAGCATTGATAAGAGGCTATCAATGTCTCAGCATGCTTACAGCAAAGGGAAATCGGTAGAAACAGCCTTGCATACTCTAGTAAGAACTATCGAATACTCCCTAGAGCAAAAGGAATATAGTATGGTTGCCTTCCTGGATATTGAAGGTGCTTTCAACAACGTTGACACATTTGCTATCACTTCTGCTATGACGAACCGAAACGTCGAATATTCACTCTGTGAGTTGATTAATCTAATGCTAAAAAGCAGGATCATCAACTCTAAGATGGGGGATTTTTGTACGAAAAGGTCTGTCAGTAGAGGCACTCCGCAAGGTGGTGTTCTGTCCCCTCTCGTGTGGAACATAGTAGTTAACGAACTGCTAATATACCTCGAGATTGAAGGCTACAGAGTGATTGCGTATGCCGATGATGTTGCTATCGCCGTCACAGGAAAACATCCTATCCATCATCCAAAACCCATTTAATATGCTCACTAGATGGGCTGATATATGTAGACTTAGTATAAATCCCCAAAAAACAGACCTCGTCCTTTTCACGCGGAAATACAAGATCCCAATAATTGTACCTCCTTCAATAAAAGGTGTACCACTAATTATTACCAATGAAGCCAAATATCTCGGTCTAATACTGGACAGAAAATTAAGTTGGAAACCTAATATTCAGGAAAGAGTTAAGAAAGTTACGGTAGCTCTTTTTTCTTGCAAGAAAGCCATAGGAAGCAAATGGGGTTTTCAACCACGCATAACCTATTGGCTGTACACATCGGTCATTCGACCAATACTCATAAACGGGGTTGCAGTATGGTGGACTGCACTGGAGAAAGTCACTTACTGCGACAAACTCTGCAGAGTCCAACGCACTGCATGTCCTTGCATAAGCGGGACATTGAGAACCACATCCTCAGCAGCGTTAGACACTCTCCTCCATCTGACACCCCTCTAAATTTTTAGCAAACAAGTGGCAGCGAGTACAGCTATAAGGCTCAGTGCCTCATCTCAATGGACCAACAATCTCTGGTACCTACGAGCTACATTGCGAACGTTTTCCTGGAAGAACAGCGTATTTATCGAATGCGAATACGCGCCACAATTAATACCTACACTGGAAGTTACGATTTGTTTCGTCTCTTTCGTCCAGGGTATATCTAATAAAGAGTAGAAAAACTCTTTTGCAACTAACAAAGCTTACGTTCTTAGCAGTGCTTCAACCTCAACAGAAGATCTTTAATCCACAACAACCGTAAAGACCCAGAAAACGAACTAGAAACACAAAATTGCCTTCTTCCGAAACTGAAATGGAACAAAAATCGAGTAGAAGCGTATCAAATGAGTTCAAACCGAAACATGACTGTACAAGGAATAAACGAGAACATTTTGACGATAGAAAATTTGGAAACATCATAACATCCACAGCTATTACACATCAAGCTAAACCAGTTCCCTGCAAAGCTAGATCACCGTGGTATGATAAGGACTGTGAGTCTGCTAGGGAAAAATCTTTTGCATTCTTAAGCTTGTACCAAAACTTCAATGTCATTTCTTTAAAAGCCGACAACGTTATTGCTAATAGAGCCTTCTAAGCTATTTGCAACTCTAAAAAGGTAAACTATTTGAAGGAACAAGCAGAAGCTGTCTGCAGAAACTTTTCAGATTTTTGGAGAGCAATAAAAGTCCTAAAAGGAAAAACTTTTGCGTCAAAAGCATCTGTATCAGCACTTAAAAATCACTTTCAAGATCAATTGAACGCAGAACTTTTCTCTCAACCAATTCACTATGCCAGACCTAATTTTGAAAATTTAATACTAGATAGCGAAATCACAACCTCAGAGGTTGAAGTAATTGTAGCAAATATTACAGAAAATAAAGCTCCCGGAGTCGATCGGATCCCAAACAAATTCTTTAAATATGCAAAAAAGATTTTCTTATGCATCTTACAAAAGTATATAATGATATCTTTACCACAGGAAATGCACCAGAATCATAAGATGGACCCATCCAACTATAGGGGTATATCTTTTCTTAACTCTTCGCTTAAAATATCTATGGAAATCTTAAGATGCCGCCTTACAAAATGGGTCGAAAGTAAGCACCTTCTCAGCGAGGTACAAATTGGGTTCAGGAAAGGATATTCAACAGTGGACCACATCTTTAGCTTGACAAACATTGATGAAATATATCTTCGCAAGCACAAGAAATTATACACCTTTCTCGTCGATTTCCGAGCAGCTTTCGATTCTATCAACAGAAAAGCCCTAATTTTCAAGCTGTTTAGAGACGGGATATCGCTTAAATTTGGATGGTTAATTGAAGACATCTACAAAAAAACAAACTATACAGTATGGGATGGGCAAAATTTGTCAGAGTGGTTTCTTGCATTTGTTGGATTGAAACAAGGATGTAATCTTAGCCCCTCACTATTTTGCCTTTACATTCAAGATTTGAATAATGAGTTGCCATGTGACATAACAATTGATGGGTCCCCTATTAAAATGCTTATGTAAGTTAAAGTTTCTCGAATCGATTTTTGTTAAAAAAATTAATCTTTATTGAATCCGACTGGCAGCGATTCTGCCTTACAAGAAACTGAACAAAAATTCTTTCTTAAACCTATTCTTAAATACTACTAAAGTGCAATGTTGCAGTTCCCACGTTGCCGTCGGTCGTAGTATTTCCTGGAATTGTTGATGTTGCTCGCGTTGTTCATTTCCCTGGAATTGTTGATGTTGCTCTAGTTGTTGCATTTTCCTAGAATGGGTTAATGTCCCGCAGGTTGACAATTTTGCTTATGTTTCTAAACTGAATCAAAATCAAGGTGATCGTGATTCAGTTTTTGTTTTGTTAACTCTTCCCTCCTTAAAACAATGCGTCCGCGCATTTCTTAGATGATGTTGTAGAAACTGGGATATTTCTGTAGAGGTGGATTTGCCTCTCCTTGATTTGTAACTGTTATCATGGTTGGTAGAGGAACAGTTTCGATTCGGGATGCTTTTTTCTTACATAGGGTTACCATTATGACCAATATTGATATTAGGAAAATCACATATGTTGTTATTTGATGAGCGTCTTTTTCTACTTGGATTTTACTTAAATGTTGCGTATTGTTTGTATTCAGTTCTTTCAGAAGTTCCAAGGAAAGAATTTCTTCTACTTCTAGGTTTTCAGATGTTGGATGTACTGTTGGAGGTAGTGCTTGAATATTGTTCAGCTCTTGGGCGACATAACGTTGATCATTGATAGAAATTGTTTCGTTATAAAATTTTACTACGTAATTTCCGTTAAGTGCCTGTGTTCTATTATTAGCTTCTATTGATCCCTTGAATTGGTTGAGAACGATGGTACCGGGGGTTATCTCTTCAATCGTTGGAATATGGTGGCTATTGATTAAGTTGCATGTTGCGTTCTTATTTTGGATTAAACCTACTACACAGTCGTCGTCGCTTAAGTCTACTAGATCTAAATGTTTGCAAAGAGAAATATTTTCAATTTTCTTACAATTATTTTTAATACCGTATATCTTTTCTTCATTTTTTAAGATATTTCTATATGATATTTTATTCATAACATTATTGTTTCTTTTTGTTGGTATGACAATTAGTTTACTAAATGTTTCTTTTTTTGTTCTAGGAATGCTAACAATATAAAGTAAGTTCGTTTGGTTACTTGCGATTTTAACATCTGAGAATTTTATTGCATGTTCGATATTTGTGTATGGCATATTTTCTGTATCTAATTCGTTTAGTATTACGTTAATTTCAGTTTTGGACATAATATTGGAGTTAACAATGTTTCCTTTTGCTAATTCTATTGCATAGATAATATTGACAAGTTCTTCTTTAATTAGTTTGATTTTATAAAGAAATATGACATTAAATTGATATTCAATGGTACTATCCATTTTTATTGTATTGATAATTTCATTTGTTACATTTGTTAATGCATTTATTCTCTCTTTATATTCTTTATTAATAGTATATTGATGGTTATTGTTCTCGATTATGTTGTTAATATTATTTTCTAGAATTAAAAGGTCTTCGTGATCGGGTGAACCCGCTATCCATTTCCATCCTTTACCGATGAAATCTAGTGATCGTTTTGTTTTTTTAATTTGTAGGTTCCTTATTATATCTTCAATTTGCTTAATTTCGTGGGATAGGATGGGATAGAAAGGATTGCTCTTGGGTATACGTTTTAACATGGGGTATGCTTCTTTGATAAATTGTTCGTATGGAGTGAGTTCTATTGTGTGTATAAATTTCAAATTGCCTTCAATAACTTTGGCATCACCATTGTCAAGGATGATGATGGGGGAATTGGAATAATCCAGAATGTTGGTTTTTGCGATGATAGGGTTTAGAAAATATCTGTAAAATAAAGGGGAAGTATTGTAATTAATTTTTGTATTAGTTTCTTATATTCGATTTGTGAACTACTCTTCCTGAAACTGTTACGATCGTGGTTGTTTTATCCTCTTTTACTTTTTCTTTTTTGAATCTTGGGGAAAGCTTTGAACCTAATCGTTTATTTATTTTTATGAAAACAGTTTCTCCAGGGGAATATGTTTTTAATTCTGTTCGATTTTTATTGTGATAGTCGAGATCAGTTGTTTGTTTTGCTTTTAATTTTTCTATATTTTTTAAGCGTTCTTGTTCGACGTGATCCGAGCCGGTAGTGTTTCTACTAAAAAACGTGTCAACCGGTTTTTTATTTGTAACGGAGTGGACCGAAAAGTTATAGGCATGAACGGATGCTTCTAGAAGTTCCGTGAAGGATTCGTAAATTTTTTCGGCTTTCAGACACCTCATTATTTCACCAAGGGTTGAATGGAACCTTTCGATTTGCCCATTAGATGTGCTCGTGTAAGGTGGGGTAGTGAAAATTTCTATGCCGAATTCGTTTCGAAGCATGAACAATAGGGATTCTGAATGGAAGGATTTTTCATTGTCGCAGACTATCATTTTGGGTATTCCGAATCCATAGATGATGTCCCTAATTGGTTGTTTAATGTCTTCTGCGGCTTTTGAACTAATTGGTTTTACCTTGACATATTTGGAGAATTTATCAATTGCAGTTAAAACTAACTTTCCTTCCGTGGAGAATATGTCAATATGTATGATTTCTCCGGGGTATTTCGGAATAGGTGTAATTTGAATTGGGACTTTATTAGGGTGCCTTTCATATTTGTTTTGCTTACATATTAAGCAGATTTTAGTGAATTTTTTTAACTTCTTGCTTAATGAAGGGAAAAAGTATTTTTCCGAAATTTGAGCTTTATTTTCCTTTTGGTTTCTGTGAGCACGATTGTGTTCTTCCATTATTAGGCTTTCTTGTTCCTGTTCGTTTAGAACATCTTGTACCACTTTTTGTGTAAATCGTATTTTGAATGAGTTGAAATGTTCTTTAAAAACCTTTTGGATCATTCCCATTACATTTTCGCTGGCTTTTATGCCATTGGTTACAGAAGGGTTAAGACATTTCTTTAGGATTTCAGTTAAGTTTGATTCAGAGTAGAGGGGTTCAGTAAAAGTATGTCTATGATAGGTAGGAAATATAATTTGAAATTTCTTGCTAGACTGTGTTCCTTGTAGCAGAAAAATTTGATTTTTAAAACAATTTATAGGTGATTCTACGCTGTAAATTAGACCGTGGCTTGATGATTCAGCACTGTTGATAGTTGGGGTTAGAGAGTTGCATTGCGTTTGCTTGGATAATGGTGGTCTGGATAGTGCATCGGCCACAACATTTGTTTTTCCGGGTTTGTATTTGAGTACATAATTGTACTCTTCTAGTTGTGATTTCCATCGTTTTAATTTAGTGTTTTTATTTTTGCTGCTTAGAGCATATGTTAGAGGTTGGTGGTCGGTATAAATAATAACTTTTGTTGGTCCGTAAAGGAAGTTTCTTAAAGAATGAAGAGCCCACACGATAGCGAGCATTTCTTTCTCATTTGTCGCATATTGTTCTTCTGTTTTGCTCAAAGTTCGTGAAATAAAAGTTATTGGTCTATTCTTTTGAGATAAAACGGCGCCTAGTGCATACTCGGAGGCATCCGTTGTTAGTTCCAAGGGTAAATTGAAGTCGGGGTAAATTAATATGATGTCTTCTGATGCTAAAGTTTTTTTTATTTTGTTAAATGCTTCAACTGCTTCATCGCTAAGCTGTACAAAAGTTCTGCTAGATAATTTTTTTGAAATTTGGCCATGGCCATCTTCCCCTCTTAAAAGGGATGTCAGGGGTTTTGCGAGTTTGGCGTAGTCTTTAATAAAACGGCGGTAATAGCCAGACATACCAAGAAAAGACCTTAAATCTTTCAAAGTTTTAGGAGGTAAAAGGTTTAGTATTGCCTTTACTTTTTCCTGGTTTGTCTTGATGCCTTTAGAGGAAACTACAAAACCTAAGAATTCAGTTTCTTGCTTAAAGAACTCGCATTTATCAAGTTGAACTTTCATATTTGCCTTACTTAAGGTTTCAAAAACTTTGCAAATATGTTCGAAATGTGTATTTTCGTCTGGGCTGAAAATAATAATGTCATCCATGTACACATGACAGATTTTCCCTATGTGTTCCCTAAGGATGTCGTCTAAGGCTCTCTGAAATATAGAAGGGGCGTTTTTTAGTCCAAACGGTAATCGCGTGAACTCATATTTACCGTGGTTAACCGAAAACGCGGTTTTTTCCATGTCTTCCTCTTTTAACGGGATTTGGTGAAATCCACTCTTAAGGTCAAGTACTGAGAACCAGTAGTTTTTACCTAAATTGGCTAATACTTCGTTTATCTCCGGGATTGGATAACGGTCAGCGATCGTTATTGTGTTGAGTTTACGGTAATCTATGACTAATCTGAATTTTTTTGTGCCAGATGCGTCAGTTTTTTTCGGCACTATCCAAATCGGGGAATTGTATGGCGATCTAGATCGCCTTATTATGCCATCTTGCAATAGATTTTGAATCTGTTTTTCGACTTCTTCTTTTAAAGCCATGGGGTAAGGGTAGAATTTAGAGTAGACTGGGCAGTCCGTTGTTGTTCTTATTTCTCCTTTTACTGTTGTGGTAAATGAGAGTTTGTTGTCTGGGTCGTCAAATAGAGTAGGAAATTTACCTACTGCATTTTGAATCATTGTTTTCTGGTCATGTGACATGTGATTTGTTCTAATATCGATAGCGTTAACTGATCGGGAAATAAGTTGCTTAATTTTGATTTTTATTGAATTTTTAATGATCATGATATTTTCTTTTGTTCGGATTTCAGCTGAAAGGTCCTTAAGACTATCGTTTCCAAGAATAGCATGAAATGATTTTAGTTCAGGCATGAGGAAAAATTTTAGTTTTAGGTCCTTTGGACCGAATACATTAAGAAAAGTGTGTTGTGAGATTTTGGCTTTTCCGCCTATTGAGTTAGCATAGAAATCTTCTTCATTATTGCAAGGGTTTGGTACCAAACAGGGTTGTATGTAGTTCTTATTTGAACCTGTATCGATCAAAATTTTAAGAGTCTTCCCGTCATTTGTTTTGTATTCAAAATACGGGAGAGAAGAATAATTTGTTTCCGAGGAGGGGGTGTCGATATTTTCTGATGATTCAATGTTATAGTACTCTGTCAAGGTTCCTGTATTTGTTTGTGTAGCATGATCTGGGTTTTCTTGTGGAAAAGTCAAGTTTTCTGGATTTTGTTCGCAAAGAACCTGATCTTCTGATATTTGGTCATAGACTGCTTGGTTTTCTGAAAGTTGTTCTTCCGGGGTATATTCTATGAATTGTTGCAATGTTTGATCGTGGTTTTGATCCTCGTATTGCATGATCTGATTATATTGTTGTTCGTTGGAGGGTACGATTGTTGTGTTTAAATGAAAGTTTCTTTGTACCTTAAGGGGATGTATTTGTCGAGAGGGTGGCTCGTTTGGCCTCTTATAGGCTAATGGCATATTGTTTTGTTGTGGTCTATTTAAATAATTGATATTGTTTGTTCGAATTGTGGATGTGTCCATTGGTTCGGGTTGTTGGGGTCTTTGAGGTAAATTGGGCATTTGCTGGAAATTGTTAAATTGTGCGTTGCCCATTCTTACGGGATTCTGTGGTAATCCTGTGTTAAATCTTTGGAAGTTTGTAGGGTTTTGGCCTTGATTCGGGACCTGTGCATATCTTCTAGGAGGAATTGGAGCTAGATAGGGAATATTTTGGCCTTGATTTGGAACCTGTACATATCTTTTAGGAGGAATGGGAGGTAGTTGGGGTGAAATTCTTCTAACGTTGTTGTTTGTGGCAACAGCGTACTGTTGTCGAAGCGTTTGGTTTTCTAGTTTAAGGCAGAGATGCAGAGCTTGAGGTAAGTCTGAAGGTTCTTTAATGCCGAGAAGTCTGGGCAAGTCTCCTCTTAATCCTCGTATGAACGTGTCCAAAGCTTTTTCTCTATACGAGTGCATAAGTAGGTTAAGAGCTTCTCCTGAAACATCCATAGCAGATATTTTATTAAGGATAAGCGAAAGGTGTTCGTAAACAGAATGGTAAAAATCCTGTATAGAAAGGTTTCCTTGAACTAGAGAAGTGAGTTGGTATTCCAAAGTACCGAGGTCTCTTTTGTCAGCGTAATGGAGCGTTAAACATCGAGAAATGTTATCCCAATTCAATGGGATGTTGTAAGATTCAAGTACGTGGTCAGCTTGGCCGACGACTTTATTCCTTATGACATTTATGATGCCGAAATACTTAGGGGATCCTCTAATGGATTCATAAATCCTGAGGACCCTCTCGACGCTTTTACGCCAGGAGCTGAATTCTCCGGGTTGTCCCGAGAATTCTCTTAAGCTCCTTACTACGTCGGGTATCTTGTCCATTTCGCCTAAATTGGCTAATTGGTCTGGATTGATACCCTGGTCTATACCAGTAAATTGATCAGCATTAGGGTAAAGGATAGAGTGAACTAGTTGTTTACCTTCCGTTTGGAGGGTTTGGTTTATCATATTGGAAATTATAGTCTGAAGAGCGGCTGGGGTTAAGGGAGGTGGTTGATGTTGTTCATTGGGAGGAGCCATGGTGGATTTTTTATGAATTGGGCAATAAAAGTTAAGAAATAATGATTATTTAAAATATTTAAATTCTGATGATTTGTTTAAGTAATTTCTTATTCTATTTTCACTTGGTTTTATTTTTATTTGGTAGTATTTTCTTAAATAATGATAGTTTTTTTTTAAATATTTAAACTCTGATGATTTGTTTAAGTTATTCCTTATTCTATTTTCACTTGGTTTTATTATATTTTTTTGTTTCTTATTTGGTAGTATTTTCTTAAAACTAAATCTTACAATAAAAGTAGGGACGCTGGTAGCTGGATCATTATTCCGTTTTGTATCTCCTCTTCGAAACTACTTCGGTGGTCTCGCGTTACACTTATGCGTTTTAACACTAGTTATATTGTTTAACCGTCTAGTTAAATATGGCTGTTTAACTAGTTGTGTGGTGTGGTTTCACGTTACACTTGTGCGTTTTAACACTAGTTATGTTGTTTAACCGTTTAGTTAAATATGGCTGTTTAACTTTATGTTGTTTAACCGTTTAGTTAAATATGGCTGTTTAACTAGTTGTGTGGTTCGACCCGTTTAATTAGCTTAATTAAAATAGTAGCCACACTTGTTGGGCGCCAGTTAAAGTTTCTCGAATCGATTTTTGTTAAAAAAATTAATCTTTATTGAATCCGACTGGCAGCGATTCTGCCTTACAAGAAACTGAACAAAAATTCTTTCTTAAACCTATTCTTAAATACTACTAAAGTGCAATGTTGCAGTTCCCACGTTGCCGTCGGTCGTAGTATTTCCTGGAATTGTTGATGTTGCTCGCGTTGTTCATTTCCCTGGAATTGTTGATGTTGCTCTAGTTGTTGCATTTTCCTAGAATGTCCCGCAGGTTGACAATTTTGCTTATGTTTCTAAACTGAATCAAAATCAAGATGATCGTGATTCAGTTTTTGTTTTGTTAACTTGTATGCAGACGACCTAGTTCTGCTATCGGAATCACAGGAGTCTCTTCAGTTAATGATCAACAAATTACGGGATTATTGCTTTAAATGGAACCTTACTGTAAATCTCAACAAATCCAAAACGATGGTCTTTCGGAGAGGAACTGGACCTTTGGCTGGAAATGAAAAATGGTACTATGGTGAAGAGTTAATCGAAAAGGTTAAAGAATACCGATACCTGGGTTTTACTGTAACGAGCAACCTGAATACAGAAAAGCACCTATAGAAAAAGCTATCGGCTTCCAAAATTACTGTTGGTACAGTATAGCACAATATATACGGAAATTCAGATCTCACATTTAGCAGCAAATATCGAGTTTTTACCGCAACGTCTCAATCCATCATGTTGTATGCTGCAGAATCATGGGGCTGGCGCCCGTCAGAGACCACTGAAAAACTCCTCAGATTCTGTTTAAAACCACAGATTCGTCTAGCGGACACAACACTATATGCTCCTTATCGAAACCGGGTTATCACCACTGTACTTAGCATCACTTAAATTGCATTTCAATTATATTATCAAACTGATGAACAGCCACGCCGATAAAAATGCAAGGAGGATTGCAGTATCAGTTATAAGGTCCCAAAGTTCATGGTTTAAAGAATGGAAAAATTTAGCAGACACGTGCGAAATACCTTTCAGCTTGACTTAGGAAAATGTTACAGAGTGGAAACCTTTTATCTGTAATTTACTTGACAGGCCCCCATTACAAAGCAAGGGAAGACAATAAAGAGAAGGTGAGAAGTTCACTTCACAGAGAAATATATTCAAAACTCCAATACGATCAAGGGAAAATATAGTTCATTTCATCGCAAAATGTCCAATTCTGGTAGACTTACGACGACAAATATGGCCACAAAATGTTTTAGATGAAGGTGACCTTCTAGCGATGTTAAATGGGAAAAACTGGCAACAACTATCACAGTTAACTAGAAAAACAAAATAAGTGAAAGCTTTTAAATTTAAAAAATCAATTAACTTACAAAATTCAATTAAAAACATTAAGCAAAGCTATCATCTGGCTGACGGCCATTCTGGCCATGCCTTAAACGATTTAAGTGAATTAAACATAATGATTTTGTAAAATTATTTATTTTTAAATCAATAAATCTATTTATCTATCTATCTATCTATACGTTTGTGTGAATATACAATCGCCTCACCGCGCCTCCACGTCAACGGGTGGAGAATTAGTGAGTTCTGAAAGGCGTCGACGCCTTACAAGACAAACAACTGGGATATTGGGATATTGCCAATAAACAACAGCCGCATAATCGTTTGTATGATTCCACCGGAAAATCCTGACGATCAGGAGCGGTTGTGAAGGGTTATGGTTAGCAAATGGCCATAATATTTTTTTTTAGCTGAAGTATATTTCGTAGGTGGTGGCGACAGCTGAAAAGAATGCGAAAGCTGTAGTGCTAGCTACCCATCATCAATAATTCTCTGAGTGAGTGTGAAGGATTGAAGGGACCTACAATTTAATGCCAATTCCAAACTGCTGAGTCGGGTAGCACTTTTTTTCCTGATAGTTTAAAGATACGAGTAACATTCGAACCCCCATTCTGCTTAACAACCAACGCACATAAGCATCACAAGCATCATCATGGGCGTCACAAAAATAAGCATAGCTACACACAAACAAAAATAACTATAGATACAAACAGGCTAAATGGTTAATACAATAAATAAAGAAACTACCTCCGATAAAAAGCTATTCAGTTAAAAACTCCTTCGATTTTGTACAAAAAATTAAAAACGTAAAAATAAATGCTGATGAAATAATGACGTTTGTTCATTGTTTCCAAGTATACCAGTTGACTAAGCTGTGATTGAATTTAAAAGACACTTGGATGTAACAGAAGTTTCTGAAGACAAAAAACTGATTTACCAAGAAACAGCCCAACTCTGTATGGACCAGAGTTTTTTCCAATTTGATGGTGAGATTTTTAAAGTTACCAAAGGTACCAACATGGGCAATCCTTTAAGCCCATTGATTGCTGAGTTATTTATGTCGTCCTTTGAAGTAAATTTGAGTGATCAAAGTTTGGTGCAGTGAATTAACGCCCATGGCATTAACGCCCGCGGGTGTTAATTCCAAAAACCAACGGAATTTACCCCCGCGCCTGTTAATTCCTTTTTGAATTGGAATTAAGACCCACCATAAAAAAGAATTAACGCCCGCGGGTGCTAATGCCATTTAGAAGTGGCAATAAGACCCGCGAGTGTTATTATTTTTTGGAAGTGATCATTTCACCCTCAGGTGTGAACATGAACACTTGCGCGAATTTCATTTTGGTACTACTAAACCCACTATGATAGGTCATTAGTCCAGAAATAAAATTCAAGGTTTCCGACCTTCGAAATTAACTTTATAAACTTTGTAGAATAATAAAATAAGTGGACAGTTTCAACATATTTTCAAGGTGTTTTTTCTGTGCATAACGGCTGAAACATACAGCATGTTCTAAATCTATGTGACGTTAAGTGTTAAGACAACATTTTCCAATGCAAACGTTCTTCTGCACTCTGGGATGTCAAAGTTCGGTAACTGTACGGTATTCTACAAGCACACTATAATTATTGAAGCCAATATCGTCTTATTGCATCTATTTTGTCACTTTAAATAACAGAGCTATTTCAATTCCATTAAAAGCTGCATCAGAAATATGATGGACACAAGCGGAAAAAATTTTGGCCAAAAAAGAAGCAATTTGGGGTGTGAAAATAAAAAAAATTCGGCGCGAATTTTTTTTATTTTCACACCCCAAATTGATTCTCTTTTGGCCAAAATTTTTTCCGCTCGCTTCGCTCGCAATAAAATCAAATCGATTTTGAATTTTACGTATCGTCCTCATTCTCAGTCGAAATTCAATAAGACGTTGAAAATGAATCTTTATTTACATAACAGGATGTGTAGTGTGATTTTCCAAATAAAAGGAAACCTCAACAGCTTTGAAAATTGATTGCTCTGACGGCTAATAAAGAAACGTGGTATAATTTATTTATACGATTTTTTTTGAAGTTGCGGTTCAATGTGTAACACATTACAGGAACTTAATTTTTGTTTATTAAGAATGGAAATAAGGCCCTATGCGTTTATTTAATGTCACCAATTAAGTTATTGAGTTTTTTTTTTAAATTTGTTTCACGTGTGGGTTTTATTTCCAATTAAAATTGGAATTAAAGCCCGCCAAAAAAAGGAATTAACCCCCGCAGGTGTTAGTACCATTTAAAAAAGGAATTACTACCCGCGGGGGTTAGTTCCTTTTGTTTTTGGAATCAACACCCGCGGGTGTTAATACCATGGGCGTTAATTCACTGCACCTCAAAGTTTATTACCCCCAGAGTATGGTGGAGATATGTTGATGATGTTTTTGCGGTTATAAGAAGAGAAGATACCTCAAAAATACTGGAATTACTCAATTCACAAAACAATTCCATCCAATTTACTTGTGAAGAAGAACAAAATGGTAAACTTCCTTTCTTGACTTAGAACTTCAACGGTTAGGAGAAAAAATAGAAGTTGAAATTTACCATAAGCCAAGTAGTACTATGAGAACGGTAACCGCCGATTCACACACCCCAATTCAACATAAAAAAGCAGCATATCATTCACTAATACACAGACTCTGTAATTTACCACTTTCATTAGTAAATTTCAAAAATGATACGAATACATTAAAAATGTAAAAATGTTCCCGAAATAACAAACAAATTAAAGAAAAAATTCAAGGAACATGGTTACGACATCGTTTATAAAAACAACAACAAACTTAGTAATTACCTTGGTTCGACAAAGGACAAAACGAACGATTTGGATAAATCAGGTATGCAATGACTGTGGCAAGGAATACTTTGGACAAACGAAAAGAAGCATTAGAAAGAGATTCAATGACCATTTAGCGTGTATTCGATTGGACCAACCTTCGCGATCGGCAGTCGCAGCACACGTCATAAATATGACTCACACTGTTAGTTTAGACAATGTACGTTTAGTTAAACAAGTGCGAAATGGAATGCAATTGGATGCATACGAAAGTTTTTACATCCAGAAGGGCAACAACCTTCTAAATCAAGACAACGGCAATATCGATTCGTGTTTGTTTGCCAAAATATAGTAATACACTTGTTTTGAGTTGATGTTCGATGTATGTAACCGTTGTTTTTCATTCTGTTTCGATTTTCCTTTACGATGCTCACGTCGCGCTTCAATCAACAGCCGCAGACACAGCTTCAGTAGTGCAACGCTGATGATGAAACGAATGTGTTTCGAAATGCATTCTTAAGGTTAGTTAACGAATTTTAAAGTATAAATTTCAAATAAGTTTTTTATTTCTATTTTCGTTAACAAACTTTGTAAAATCAAATTAAGGTGATTTTTTAAATTTTAAAATTAATTGTTATCGGATTTTACGCGGTTCAACAACAAATTTTGATGTTAGATACACTCATACAAAGTAAAAATATAAGCGCCAAAAAGTCAGAAATTATTTCTATTTTGTTTCGAAATGTCTGTCAAAAAATACTGCCTAGGTTCGAAAAATAACGAGTTATAAATGTTTAGAACTCAATGATGATTTTAGATCCGAGTTCTAAAGATAGATCGAAATTCACTGGATCGATTTTTAAAGGGAATTTAGAACTTTGTGAAGAAATTGGGCGTAAATTACCTAAAATCTACTTAGGCTAAAAACAAACCGAAGCGGACAAAACGTTTGTTCGCTCTTCCCCGGACACAGGTCCATTGCTCTTATGAGGCAACACACACAGAAACAGACACGACACGATAAAAAGTCTTGTCCGCTCGTCAGTTGCAGTAAATACATGGGGTTGTATAGGAGCAAACCACACCAAAGAAGACAAACAGTCCCGGACAAAATGTCGACGCCTAAAAGTACACACCGTCTTATGAAGAACCACAGACCAAAGTGAACAAGACAAACAAACAGATTTCGACAAACGGACATTTCGGTTGCTCATACTTGGATTTGTATTTTATTGCGATATTTCTTGTTGTATTTTGTGCAATTTGGTATGGATGTTGTTGTAAGGGTAAAAAGAATTTAGAAAAAGAAGAATTAAGAAAAAAGAAGAGATTTATTTTGTGTGCATGTTTGTGGTTTCAAAGAAGTGTGCATGAAAACTCGACTAAATTTCTTCGTATGTATGTATGTAAATTGTATATACGCATGTAATTCCAAAATGTGTCTGCAGATTATACCTAGTAGGGACGCTCTCCACGTGGTTCATTTTTGTTTACACTTTTGGATCCCGTTAGGTCTCACGTCTCACGTACACGAGAAATAGACGGCAATGTATGTATACTGTATATTATACACATGAAATTCCAACAGTTTGTCTGATTCCCGATAAATGTGTTTGTGCCATTCATCGAGGAATAAAGAAGCAAAATAAAATCAAGGGAAAACGCAACCTATTTTTTTTTTCAATTTTTGTCTTCTTTGTTTGTCCGCTGGCAAAACACACCGAATGCGACAAGGACAAAATATTTTGTCTTTGTCGTCTTCGGTGTGGGGTGAAGTACGACACGATTTTTTGTCTTGCGACAAGCAAACAGTTTGTCCGCTTCGGTTTGTGGTTAGCCTTACAAACAAGAACAACCACAGCAGAATTTTTTTTTTCTTACTTTATTTTTGTTTTCTTTTACATTTTTTTCAGATTTTTTTTTTTTTTAATGTATTTTGTATTTCTTGTCTTTGTCATTGTATGTGCCACCATACCAATTCTATCTAAACCTTAAGCAATACCCTTAAACCTAAATAAGAATGTAAGCCAGACAAGGCTTATAACCCAACCCCGACTACTCATTGTCAAGTGCTGACTGAAGCCACCAGACCTGTTCTACCTTTTTCACCCTATCGGATACAGCACTACTGAACCGAAGGAGCCTTGTCGAGGACGTCACGACTGTAAAGAAGTCGCCAATAAACGGTTTCTTCACTTGACGTAGTATATAAATGGCACAGCTTATCTGTCCTGTATCAAACCGCATCTATCTAATATATTCGTTTCAGTTCGGATAGAACACCTCAAAGAATCTCAAATTGTTTCGTCGGAAGTCATAGCTCTCGCAATGTGACCCCGCACAGTTTTATCACAAAATTGTCAATTCTGTTGAACCGAGGCCACGTTGTATTGAACCTCGTTAGAAGAGTAATGTATATCAGTAGATTCCGATTGGTTCGGATACAAACCGGAGGACAGCGCCGAAGACACTGTCTCTCGAACGAATACCCGAATCTTCTCCTTGAGAACAACGGTTGAACCACACTGGACAGCCATAAACGATCATCGACCGTTTTTTGAGGGCCATGTAGTAAAATTACCTTCACTCTGGGGTCAAGCCGAGATGCTGTAAAACAGCCCGTTTTGTCAGAGCGAAACGCTCCTCTGTTCCCTGGTCCGAACGGCATTTATATGTCGGTTGAAGAAATAAAAATACTGATCCAATTGCAGATAAACCGAAGGTACTTTCACTTCACTTTTGCTCGTTAATTGTTGTCAGTGAGGCTCAACGATAACCATCTTGGACCAATTCTTGCTCGTATCCTCCGAGGCTCCTACACAACGGAGTTGTTATCGCAATATCGCTGAATCTTATCGAAGTTAAGAGGCCGCCCCAAAGAATCCGTTAATATGTCAGCGTCAATGCGTACGTTGCTGTCAAGCCCCATAGAATACGTTGTATACTTTGGCAGTCTCATTTGCTTGGATCAATATTATTCACAAAACCGCAAATCTGAACAAAAAATTTTAAAAGAAAATAACAAAATCGTGTCATAATTTTGATAATTCATTGCTTTTCCTTGTTGCTGTGGGAATACATTGAATTGACTGCTCGTCAAAATCATTTGTCAGCGGATGCAAAAAGGAGAAAGTTAAGCAACTCTATCCGTCGTATCTGTCACATGCGTTGCTTATGGCACGAGAACATGTATATTTTTATTGTGCTGTCAGTTGAAAACGTCAACGCTGACGCACTACCAAATTCTATGGGTCGGCCATTTTACGTTGCAAGAGAGTTTTAATGACCTCGACCCTTAGAACAGCTCTGTAGATACGCAATTAGATCTTTGATATACGCAATTGCCCGGGTAAAAGGCTACCTGTCAAATCGCTGGTGTAATTGTGTAAACACTGAAAGAATCGGCGAATTAAACGCTCCCTGTTGAAGACCATTTTTAATATCAAATATTGTAGTAGAAGTTACATTGCCACTTTGTGTCAAAAACCTTTTCCAAGTCAACCAGAACGGCATTCGTCCTTTGTTTCTTTGAATTATTCCATTGAATATTAAATGGGTTTAGACGCGGCTAGAATGGGGTCATGTCCCGCCTTGAATCCGAACTTACTTACTTTAGGTGGTGCTACAGTCCGTTGTGGCCAGCTCGGCAAAAAACCTCTCCTTCTACGGCCTGGGCTTGAAATAATTCGAAGTAGCCCGTAAAAGTAGTTCGGCCTAAATGGAACTTAAGATGCCACCGATGATTCCAAAAAAGATTCATTAACTGCTGTCCCTCGATGGAAGTGCCTTCTCCGCTCCCCGAAAATGTTATCCGGAATTATCGTGTTATCCGTTAGTCTGTTAGTCAGAACCCTATTACTGATTTTTTCGAATACTATGCTGATGCACGGAAGAAGACTTATCGACCGAAGATTTGACGGATTGGAGTTGTCCTTTCCCTCTTTGGGGAGAGGATGAACCACAGCTGTCATCCACCGCTCGGGATAATGCATTATTCAGCGCATCAGAGCGGTGTAGGTGTCTATTGCCTCAATCGGTAAGTGTCTTAGTACAATGTTGGATAAACCATCGACACCTGCTGACTTCTTATTCTTCATTGAATCGAAGATGAGCTGGAGCTTTACATTCGTTACTAACAAAGAACTAGCTTCCGTTTGCTCGGCGATTATGGCGTTTGCCAAAAAGTCGTCATTGAACCGCATGAAACCGCGGTTCTCAGATCCTTACTGCACAATATTATTCCGAAGGTAGAAGTTGTGAAGTAAGGATCTGCTTTCCAGGTCATGGTTTTTGGGTTAATGCTAGCATTTACCTTGTAGACTTGCTGAAAAGCAGCTCCCACTGCCTCAACTTTCCCCAGGAAGGCTGCTGTCAGGAGTACGTCTCTGTTCTCTGTAGATCTGTGGAAGGAACGTCGTTCTGATTAACGCCAAATTTTCTTGTCCTAGTACAGATTAATAGATAACCTATAGTTTTCCTTGTTCAGAAAGTTGACGTTCTTAATCAACGACTTCAGTGTTTTAATCCCCAGGTCGTTCGCGTCTGTTAATCGTCTGTACAAGTTTTTAAGTCTTGTCAGTAGTTCGTCTATAGTTGCGTTACTGTAGACGTTGTTTTGGTTGGGTTCCTTGTACTTTGGTATTGTTCTTTCCATTGTCCGTTTTATTATGTTGTCTATCGGTTGGTCGATTTCTATGTTTGTCAAGTTTCTGTTGTTTGGCGGGGTTATGTCACTCGGACGAAGTTCTCTCGCTAGGGTGTTAGTGAAACGAGGCCAGCGCATCTTACTGTAATAGTAAGAATGCGTTGAAACGTATTCATTCAACTCCACACGCACGTTCGGAATCTGATTAAAGCAGCAAGTCCGCAGTGGTCACTATCATCCTCAACTGTCTGTAATTAGTTTCGAGGGTTATTACCCACTTTGTCCGTTATTGTCAGTCTGGTACCGTACAGCAAAAGGTCCAGGAAGGAACCGCTCTTTGAGAACGATGGCCTTTCTGCAGCCAGCAGGTCGACATCATAATCAACACTGCAAAGATTCATCAAATTAAGAAGATGATTACCTCTTGGATTATTATTTTGATTTCCCTAATCATCATGTCTTGTCGTTCAAATCTCCGGCCGTAACAAATTAGTTTTCTTCCAATCTCAGTTTAAGTACTATAAAAAGAATCTCGAGCTCTGAAATAAGGACAGTAGCCTGCGGAGCTTCAGTCGCATAAGCCGCAATCATATACACCCGCTTACCTTGATTGAAAGAGATGCATATGACGCAGACTTCTAGCATCCTCAGTTTTCGCAAATCATTGTTGTCCATGACCTTATAATTAATGCCGAATGAAGATTGCAACAGCGCCTCTTTGAATAGAGGCGGGACGATTTCTTCATACGATATTGTAATTGTAACTAGTCAGTTTATGTTTCTGGTTTAGCTTGGTTTCGCTAGCCATGAATACATCGGGAATGTAGTCTTTCAACAACTGGAACAAATAAGATCGGCGTTCAATCCTAATCAGTGAATTTAAATCCACAACTAGGATCCTTAGGCGCGTCTCCGGCAGCGCGCCGGAGGTGATCCACTCTTGAGGCTTGCTCCCGGATCTGAATTTGCAGTCCTGCTAGTTGGCCTTGAATGACAACCAACAAGGCCACAATGTCTGGCTGACCTGCCGGCGCCTTAGGCTCTTGGGCCTGTGGGGCGACCGGTGGTGGAGCCTGTCCTGCTTTACCCATTCCTTTCGCTGATTTGGCGTAAGAAAGATCGGGCCTCATGAATGACACCCCTGTGATGGGTCAAGACGGCTGCGTTGGCTGTTGCTTAGCAACTTGTTTTTGCCGTTTCGTCTGCTATGGTTGTTGTTGTTGTTGTTTTTGCTACTGATGTTGTAGTTGCTGGAGTTGCCTCTTTCTTAACTCGGCTGCCTCTTCTTAACGGCGCGCATCTTGATTTTGTTTAAGCAGGAGCAGCAGGTGCTTCATTTCCTACTTCAGAGTTATAAGTATCTTTTCACATTAATCGATGCTGGCTTGTTTACTGAGGAGGGGCTTCCTCAACCTTCTCATCGGTAAATTCACTAGACAGATCGGCGAATTTACTGCTGCCGCCGGACTTGTACAGTCGGAACAAGTATCGTGATCTTAATACCGTTGTTTTTAACATTTGTATGTCATCTACCTATGTTTGCAGTTTGGCTGAGGTGCTGGCTAGCCTTTTGCTGTCTAAGTTCAGCTTTGGCATTAGATTCCGCCTCCTCTTCTTATTACTTTCCTTGCTTGCTGTATTTTCGACCGATACTTTGGCATCGACTGATTTAACAGAAGCATCTTTCGATGCCCCTGGGGATTGAACCCACAACTTCTCAATTTACAAGCCGATACGGTAACCTCTGCGCTATCGAACACTTAGAGATACAACTTTCTAAAGTGCAATTAATATAACTGGCAATTTATTTAATTCACACACGTCGATACACAACCGAAGTCAGAAATCGACTCGATGCACTAATGCTGTGCTAACGAACTCTTTCAAATTTTAGTGGACAACTTTGCAGTTGTAAATAAACTTTAAGAAATGAAATTACTTCGCTAGTAGTCTTCACTGAACTAGATTCAGGAGATATATGTGGTTGTTTGCGGATTCATCTCTGGGAATTAATATATATATTTCCTTATAATAAAAAAAAGGCTTACGAATATTCCTCAGGACCGTAATACCTGAAAATATGTTCGATTATAAACCAAAATATTCCAGAAAAGCATTAAAAAAGGACCTTTGAGACTTGAGACTGAATTGTTTAATTTTGTATAAAATTGAAGGGAATCTTTTGTAAAAAATCCAACATTAATATAAGCTTTTGTTACAGTCCTTCCGTATAGATACAGAAATATTAGACTAGCTGAGCCTACAGACTTCGTACTGCCTCAATCGATATAAAAAAGACCTAGACTTTTGCAAGTAAATAAATAAAAATGTGTTTTCAACACCCTTAACAATTAGGGTGATGAAAATAGATTTTAGCCGATTCTCAGACCTACTCAATATGCTCACAAAATTTCATGAGAATCGGTAAAGCCATTTCGGAAGAGTACGGGAACGAACACTACAATTTTATATATAAAGATGTGTTGTTAATGTAGCTTTCACGAGATTTTGCTATTTTCACAGCTGAAAACGATTTGAAACGGCTGATTGGAAAAGTTGAAGGAATATGCCCCTATTATCCCCATTTCGCTGTGATCCAGGCTCTTAAAAACGTCTACTTTATTTCCGAGTGTAAGAGATTTTGTCCTGAAGTCATATATCAATACGGAATATTTTGTGAAGATTTTCGTGACGTATGTTGTCGTAAGTTAGCTCTGGTTTGATACTTTAAAAAATGTACCCTTAAGTAAATACTCTTTTTCAGCTGTAAGACCATACTTGGGTACAACAAGTCCGGGAATAACTCGCGAAATAATTGCCCTGATCATAGTAACATGTGTGTCCTCTTTATTATTGATACTGACTGAGTATATTTCCCTTCCGAGACTTTGGGTTCTCATAAGAGGAATATTTACGTAAGTTTTGAGTACACAGAAGGCGTTCTTATATCAACTTTTCTTTTTAAACCCACTAAGCAAACTACCAAAAAAAAAACAACCTTGCGATGAAAGTGTAGAAGAGGAAGAATTGCGGGTTGCACATATTTCTAAAAAAAAAATTAAACGGCTAAAACAAGTTCTAGTTATTAAGAAATTGACTAAGTTTTACGGAAGTCATGTTGCAGTCAATCAAATGTCTGCTGTCATCAAGCAGTAAGACAAAACTTGTATTCATTAAAAACAAAACAAAATATTTGATTCTCTATTTAGCTACCAATGTTTTGGATTGCTCGGCGGGAATAGTGTTGGCAAAACGACAACTTTAAAAATGCTTGCAGACGAAGAAGGCATATCATCCGGAGATGCTTTCGTCAAGGGAATGAGTGTGAAATGGAGAAGGGATGCTACTAACCGAAAAATCGGCTACTGTCCACAACAGTCTTATCGATTGTTTGATTATTTAACGGGCCGCGAACATCTTTTTATCTACGCTTTACTTCGCGGGATTCCATATGACAGAATTTCATCAATATCTGTGCAGCTGGCAACTTTTATTGGCTTTATAAGGCATTACTACAAGCCAGTGAGACAATACAGTTGGAAAAATAAACGAAAACTAAGTATTGCCATGGCTTTACTGGGAGGGCCATTGGTTATATATCTGGACGAGCCAACAACTGGCTTGGATCCAGCTAGTCAGCAAAATGTATGGAATACTATTTCTAAAGTTCGTGATGCTGGCAGTACTATAGTGCTGACAACACGTAGTATGGCAGAATGTGAGGTAATGTGCACTCGAACGGCCTTAATGCTGAATGGAGAGTTCAAATACATTGGAACAACGGAATATATCAAAAACCGAATAACCAAAGGCTTGATATTGGACATTAAGTTGCGTAAAAATATTGACATCACTACCACTCATACTGAGAGTGATTTGAACAAAAAACAAAAAGACAATGACAAAGATGAAATGGCGAGTAGGACACAAAAAGTAGTGAGATTCCTACAATCCAAATTTTCGTGTGCTGAACCAAAGTGAGTCTTTTATATTTGCATAATTCGATGGTTTATAATTGAGATATTCTGATAATTAAACAAATTAATAGAGAGACTGAAATACAAGAAGAAAGTGACAGTGAAATAGCGGATATCGCACAAAAAGTATTGGCCTTCATACGATCTAAATTTCCGAATGCTGAACTAAAGTGAGTCTTTTATATTTGCATAATTCGATGGTTAAATTGAGATTTTCTGATAATTTTCAGGGAAAGACGCCAAGAATATCTTAAAATTTATATTCCTTTGGAAGAAAAATGGTGGTTTAAAATACTTGATATGGATGCCAATAAGGATTCTCTGAATATAGAAGACTATTCTGTTAGCAAAGTGACATTTAGGAATGTTAAGATTTAGGAGTTTGAAAAACTTCAAAGTCAAGTTCCGCGTTAAGTCATGTGAGGCAACCAAGAAGAATTGATGTTTTTTTTTTATTTTTTTATTTTCATGTTACTTACTGTTAAAATATGTTGACTTTATGTTATTGTTATGACACAAATAGTAGTCTTTTTTTATAATAAAAACAAATTAATTTACTTATCACCAAAATGAAACTTAACCAGCTGAGGATTCATTCATTCGCAAAAAAAATCCATTAAGAACAACCTGTTCTCACAATGTTTTCTCTTTTTAAAGAGAAAAGAAAAAATGTTACATATACGCCCGAGTGTTTCATTCGTGTCAATCCTTGCAGGCATTTGGCATGTCATTATATGACACGATAATGGATCACTTGAAAATCGAACAGCTCGTTTAAATTATTGGAAAACAACAGACAATTAACACCGATTTATAAAACATTTTATTTAGCGATGAAGCACATTTTCCACTTGGTGGGTATATAATCAAACCAAAGTTTCGTGTATTAAAAAAAAATAGATTGGCGCGACAGTTCTTGAAGAGAGAAAGACCAAGACCTAAGTGGCTTACTCTCATCAACAATTTTTTAGGTGCATGTGAAGAATAGAGGTGACCTTAAATTTGACATCGACTCCGAACGGCAAAGAGAAACACTTTCATGACAGATGATACTCTTTGAAGTTTTGTTAGTTCTTCGCAAGAGGCAGTGCCCGTGAAATAAGAAATAAAAACTTATATCGTTTTCCATTGGCCTTCTTTTGACATTTCTTCTTCTACCTCCAATGGAACGGGTTATGATGAAATTGTCATTCTTCGGATGCTTCTGTTTTCAAAACGGAAGAGTTCTGCTCTTCTCAGAAGCATACCGTCTGTCAAATTCAGTCCAATGGAATGGTTTCAGAAGGCTTCTGGACTCTTTCGAATGCTTCTGGACTGCCAATGGAAAACGACATTAGGGTACGAGTAGGACTCGTATTCGTCACACTCTATTTTTGATTTTGTAATCTAATGTTTTTTGTATTTTAATATTTATTTTCTTGCTTTTGTTTGCGCTAAGGATATTTTAAATTCTACAGATTATGTGAGTTATTGTGGAACAAAACCAGAAATAGTTCCTAAGCTGATATAAATGGCAGAAGTTACATCCAAGTTTGCAAAACTCAATAAAAGAAAATATGCCAATTGGAAAATCAAAACTGAACTTTTGTTGCTAGAGCAAAATTTATAGAAGAAGGTAATCATTGGAAAAAGACCTGAAGGCTTACCGTCGCGGAGCCGCTTACGGTAATTACTACTATGAAGCTTAGAGCTATGCGATCACGAAACTTGTTTCCGCAGAAGGGCCGTTATGGTCAACAGGCCGAAGCGGAGTAGGCTGTTACTATTAATTACCCCACAACGAAAGAGTGTTTCCACCAAAGCACTCCCACCGAAGGATGGCAGCGAATGAATTTCTTCTTTGAAATCAACGGTAGTGTCTCCAGTTCCAGTAAGGCCGAACTACTAGGTGAAAACCTTTACGGGCTACTTCGACGAGCGGTTTTTCCGGCTCATGCACTTGGAATGTTAGATCCCTTTATAGACTGCGTGCTGCCGAACAGTTAGCGGAGACCCTCATCTGCTACAAAGCAGATATTACCTCTATTCAGGAAATGCAATGAGATGGAACGGCCAAAAGTAGGATGAGAAACTGCGACATTTAATATAGTAATTGTTTCCTAGAGTATCAACAGCGACTCTTTGGATGCGGATTCGTCGTGGGAAGCAGACTCAAGCAAAGAGTCTTGAGCTGATCGATTTTGCTGCGGGCCGAAATTTTGTGGTAGCAAGCACCTGGTTCCCTCATCTCAACATCCATAAAGGTACATGGAGATTTCCTGATCAATAAACCGTCAACCAGATTGATCACATTGCGATCGACGGAAGGCACTTTTTCAGCATTTTAGATGTTCGAACTTTCCGAGGAGCTAACATCGACTACAACCACTATCTCGTCGTAGCCAAGGTAGTGCTACAAATATCCCAACAACGGCCAAAAGAAGGAAGTACTGCAAGAAAATTCGACGTCGGTTGTAGCCGTTTGACATCGAATTTCCTCCTAGCATTATCGCGTGTTGGTCTTGATCGATGTATTCGCATCCGTACCTTGGCTACAACAAGGTTGTGGTCCGAGTCGATGTTGGCACCTCGGAATGTGCGGACATCTTGCATGCTAGAGAAGTGTCGTGCGTCGATCGCAATGTGATCAATCTGGTTTACGGTTGATTGGTCCATGATTTCCATGTTCCCTTTTGGATATCGAGATGTGGGAATCGCGTACTTGCTACCATTATGTCTCGCCCCGCAGCGAAGTCGATTGGTCTAAATCCGTTATCGGAGGTGGTGTTGTGTAGGCTATGTGGTCCGATTATTCCACCAAAGATTTCTTCTCTACCCAGCTTAGCATCGAAAGCTTCAAGGACGATTTTAATGTCATAGCTAGGGCATTGCTCATAGGTCTTGTCGAGGACCTCGTTGAACCTGTCTTTGGGTGTCTTCATCCTTTTCCTCAGTGGGGGCGTGAGCGCAGATGTGGCTGATGGTGAATTTAGCCTTGATACGGATTGTCGTTATGAGCTCATTCACTGAGTTGAAACTCAAGACCATCCTCCTGAGTCGAGTCCCAACTACAAATCCACATCCAAATAGACGCTGATTTTGTTCCCGGTAGCAGTCGCCGTAGTAAATATTTTAGGTGTTCATTTTACGTAGCGCGGACCATCCCATCGCATTTCTTGGATGGCAGTTGTATCTGCTTTATAGCAGTCAAGGGCTTCCGCTAGTTGTTTGGCTGCACGTGGCCTGTTAAGTTAAGGGACCTAACATTCCACGTGCAAAATCGAAATTCGTTGTCCTTAATTCGTTTGCGTGGATCGTTATCATTAATTCCGTCCTTATTCGAGGCTTGTTGGTGGTTCGGAACTATAGTTTCTTTATGTGGCCGGGCAGTCATCCCGACGACCCCCAACCTGGAGGGCCAGGGCTTTAGTTTTTAACTCTAAGACGAAGAGCCGGCCAAACCGCTCCTTATAGGCCTGGGCGTTCCATCTTGGGAGTTCTTCCGCTGCCGCCTGTTGAAAAGGAGGCATGCCTTAGTGAACGCATACCTCCTCCCCCTCTCTCTCTTTGCTACCGCCAACAACTTCCCAATGGGGTGGGAAGTGGGAACCCATCATTCAGTTGAAGGCACTGGGCATCCGATGTTCACCACGGGGAGGTGGAGAGTAGGAGTTGGTAGACAGAGGTTTCTGTGGACGCTTTTGTCCACTTGAATGCACGTGTCTACCCTTTGAGCACAACTTTATTCCTGACAATTATAATTTTCTCATTTTGTGACGGTTTTGCATCGTTCACGTTTCCCTGATGAACTGTTTAATGATCAAGTCTTCTGTCCTTTGATTCCAAAAGGCACCCCATGCTTTTCATCAATCATTCGGTAAAAGAAAGAAAAAAGAAAAGCTGCTGTTCACCAATTTTATTTTTTCCGAACACCCTCTTTCCTCAGTTTTTCACACCCATACCTAAAGTACAAAAGTGTACTTTAAAACTGAATTAAAAAAAAAAAAAACTCAATTGTACTGACAGCAATAATGACATGAGGATCAACGTCATGAGTCATGACAAACAAAAATTCGTTTTCCCCTTTCCCTCCCTCCGTTAGGTCACCAATGAGTCTTTCCCAAGTCCCAACAAACTATTCATTTCTTTACTGAGTAAGTTTTTCTTTTCCAAACTTTTCAAGCTCATAACTAACAAAGTATAAATGTTGCAATAGCTCCATTAACCTGAACATGAAACTTTCAAACGGTTACGAAGACAATTCTCCATTCGAGCACTATCCAAAAAGTCACTATGATTTGAGGCACGTTTCCTTCCATAGCAGTCGCTTGTTGTGTAGGTGTTCGTTAAAACCCAAGAAGAAGGCATTAGACAATCAAACGGCACACTTCCAATCTGGATTCTAGGCCTTGCTCAGTTTAAAATAAATTAAACAGAACAAATCCACTAAATGGTATTTAATAACTTTATTATGATTCATAGACTACGTTAACTGTACAAAAAAAAAAAATAACAAACACACAAAAGCCTACCACAGACGGCACTTTTCGTTCGGATTCATTTGGCTGCCCAGCGGGCAATTGTAGACAAGAGGAAATTCTTCAAAGTTCTGCAACGACCCCATCACTCTGTACTTGTCCAATGGATGTTCCGAAGACATCTCCACCCAGTAATGCTTCATATCATACTTGGAGCAGTAGACCTGAGCGAAACTGAGGAAGAACTGTTGCTCTCTGGTCATATTCAATCCCGGCATCAATTCACTCCTCTCCACCTCTTCCATCTTATTATTCTTGATGCTTTCGTTATAGACCCGGCGATAGGCGGCAAGAGCTTCTCTCAAGCCACCACTATCGGCAATGTTCTCATCCAGAGACGTCGTTCCATTTATCTTCCGGTTCAGTTCTGGAATCGAGTATGCACTGTAGTGCTGGGCGAAACAGTTCATACGCTCGTTAAAAGCATCGCTGGCATTCTCCGACCACCAGTTGCGCAGCGTCAAATTAGAGTCGAAATTCGAACCGATGTTATCGAAGCCGTGTGTGAGTTCATGTCCGAGGATATATCCGAGACTGCCGTAAGTCAGCGACTTAGGAAGATATTGATGGTACACCGGTGGATGGAGGATTCCAGCCATTACGTTGATGGTATTATCCAAGATATAGTAGAATGCGTTCACTTCAAGGGGATTAAGAAGGTCATAGGGTGCTGTATCTTCCGGCAAGTCTGGATGCATAAAGGCGTAATGTTTCATGTCAATGCGAAACTTGGCCATCTCGAGGACATTCGCTGCGAAATTACTCGTCAAGTTTAGTTTGTTGACTTGTTGGATATAAGTCTCGATAACTGGATCGACGACTTGCCCGATTCGTGTTCGAAGAGTGCGAATTTTTTCCAAAGCTTCAAGCCGCGTTGGATTATCCAGCCAGTCAGATGTTTCCATGATATCACGCATGCTGTGTTTCAGCTCGGAGATTATTTCATTGATGTCGGCCTCGATTGATGTATTGAAATGTTCCAGCATATAGAAATGGGCCAGCACCTGTGGGAAGGATTGTTTAACAAAGCCGAGGCAGAAGGTTCTTTGGAAGTTCGATGACTTCACCTGGGGATGCATACTGTAGAGGAATTTCAAAGCCAAATAGTTAGCCGCTTCAGCTGGTCGCTTTGCAATGATCTTATCGAGCTGATGGTAGAACCAGTCGCAAGGACATTCACTGTATTCGGATTCGTTAAATTCCGATCCTGCCCAGGCGATATCGAAGAAGGAATGCCATCTCGTGAAGTCGGTAGTATTATCAATCAACGATAAGAACTCACAGTGGCCGTAACTATTTTTCTTTTTCAAAGCGGCTAAGACTTCTCTCAAGAATTCGATGACTTCATCGATCACCTTGTCGGCATCAGTCTCGTTGAGGCCATAAATCTTCAAGAGATTGCCCATAATCTGCTTGCTGTGTACATAGCCGGGGGACTCTTTGGTGGCAATATTCTCCAAATAAAGATCGAAGCCGAAGCCGAACTTTGGGAGTTCGTAGTACGGCGGTGATGGATGCTTTGGATAGATTTCCTCCTTGACAAATCCATTGATGCCATACCGACTAAGATGGGCACTCATGTTGAACCAATCGAAGTTCGATGCGTTCCAAGTTTGATTGATTGCCGGAAAACCTCCAATTGCTTCAATTACCTCAAGGTACTCTTTCATCGGTTCGATTGGCCAGATGGACGCCGCTAAGCACGAGTCTGCCAGTTGCTTTGCCTTTTCCAGCTCCGACACATACTTCTCCTCCGAATGGCGTCGTTTTTGAAGTGTCACATCTATCAGCTCATTGACGATATAACCCAAATCTAATAGATTGCTTCGTTTTTTAACTGTCTCGATGTATTCGATGGCATTGCCGAAATTGCCGCACGCGTATTCATAGAAATCATCACAAGGATCGACCGATGTGTTCATGTACGATTTCATGCGCTGGGCGTAGTTCTCGCGAAATAACCGAACCTCGTCCTCATACTTGCCGAGAGGGATTTCATTGTCAAGCGTCGCGGTTGGAGCAGCGAAAATCGGTTGGAAATGTTCGTTTAAAATAAATACCGCGCCAATTAGCTTAAGCACGAGCAGTTGATACGAGGGTTTCATAATAGCTTCGAGCGAATACTAAATTTAATTAAAAACACGCCCAGCCTCACTCTCGCAGAAAGTAAATTCAAATGCGGTAATAGATAGATTTCGACTGGGCATTGTTTGTTTTAGAATTTTGCTTTTTTTTTGTCATGTTGCGTTCGCTTGTTGATGATGGTGACCCTGACCTTCCCGAAGCACATGGCAATAGCTTGAGACTGAGATAACCTTTTGGGATGTAGTGTTTCTATTTTTATAGTTGGAGGTGCTTTTTCTTGATGTTTTTATGTTTGTTTAAAGCTTGTTGGAGAAAGTTTTTGCGTTTGCAGCGCAATTAGAGACTATAATGACTTAAGAGTGGTTGTAGTTGTCTTTGTTATAAGAAAAGACATGTCGTTGACATTATGAGGTAATTTTCTCTCATTAGAATCTGTTTGGTTCATTGTGTTTCAAACGATAGTAAATTGTGGAAATGCGAAACAGCAAGTGACAAAAGCTTCTAGCGATGATAAGAGTCTTCTTCAAGGATACAGAATTAAACAGATAAGTTATTGTTATTATTTTTTAGATTATTTTGTTTAAGGTCATTAAGTAGGTTCGATGTGCTACCGGAATTTACAACGAACTGTGTGATGAAGCACTAGAATAATCGTTCTTCGTTTGACTTCAGAGATTTGACATTTGTCAGAGTATTCCAGTCCTGGGCACGTCAATTGCGATATGATTTCTACTCCCCAGACGATGCTTTGTTCATTGCAAGGAAGAAAACACGAAAATACAATGGTGGGTTTCCTGAGCCTTGCGACAAATTTCAAAGTAAAGTCAGTTTCGCTGAAAATACATTCGGTTCCGTATCATGATTTGAAGAATTTCTTACTGAGTTTTCTGTTTGAGGTACTCCTGGAAAGTTCTGGGTGTGGTTTTGGGTCGTTATCCTGTTGAAATACGAATCCTTCTTTGATCTTACTTTGTTTTGTGGACATAAAAGGGGTTTCGGAACAGTTACTCTTTCAAATAGTTCAGCGTCTCTTCCCAGTGGCAAATTTCATCCTTGGTGAAAAATTTTGGTGAAAAGAGCAAGGAATTTATTCCACACTTTTAAGAGGAAAAATAAAGAAATAATTTCATAGGAATAAAGTAATACCCTTTTTCCTCCTTACAATTTCTCTGTTCTACTAACGCTTTCGTTTCTTCGCATACCTAAACGTTGTGATTTTAGTAAGGAAAAGTCCTGCACAGTTTCACGAGTTCGCAATTGGCATTGAGCACTGTGTGTTGTATTCGTAAGAAGAAGAATAAACGAACAAAAAAGAAACAAAAATATTGTCTAGCTACTAGCGCAGCTGAAAGTTTTTTATTTTCTTTTAGGCTAAAAACAAACCGAAGCGGACAAAACGTTTGTTCGCTCTTCCCCGGACACAGGTCCATTGCTCTTATGAGGCAATACACACAGAAACAGACACGACACGATAAAAAGTCTTGTCCGCTCGTCAGTTGCAGTAAATACATGGGGTTGTATAGGAGCAAACCACACCAAAGAAGACAAACAGTCCCGGACAAAATGTCGACGCCTAAAAGTACACACCGTCTTATGAAGAACCACAGACCAAAGTGAACAAGACCAATAAACAGATTTCGACAAACGGACATATCGGTTGCTCATACTTGGATTTGTATTTTATTGCGATATTTCTTGTTGTATTTTGTGCAATTTGGTATGGATGTTGTTGTAATGATTAAAAGCATTAAGAAAAAGAAGAATTAAGAAAAAAGTAGAGATTTCTTATGTGTGGATGTTTGTGGTTTCAAGGAAGTGTGCATGAAAACTCGGCTAAATTTTTTCGTATGTATACATATGTATGTAAATTGTATATACACATGTAATTCCAAAATGTGTCTGCAGAGTATACCTAGTAGGAACGCTCTCCACGTGGTTCATTTTTGTTTACATTTTTGGATCCCGTTAGGTCTCACGTACACGAGAAATAGACGGCAATGTATGATACATTATACACATGAAATTCCAACAGTTTGTCTGTTTCTCGATAAATGTGTTTGTGCCATTCATCGAGGAATAAAGAAGCAAAATAAAATCAAGGGAAAACGCAACCTATTTTTTTTTTTTCAATTTTTGTCTTCTTTGTTTGTCCGCTGGCAAAACACACCGACTGCGACAAGGACAAAATATTTTGTCTTTGTCGTCCTCGGTGTGGGGTGAATTACGACACGATTTTTTGTCTTGCGACAAGCCAACAGTTTGTCCGCTTCGGTTTGTGTTTAGCCTTAAGGGTGGAAATGACCTGCAAGAATCCGTGTACATAAACATTATGTACTTTCAACTTTTATTGCTCGAAGACGACGCGACGACTACCGGTGACGACGTAATAGTTTTGGTTTTTTCCACTATTTTTGTCTGTGATCGTTAAAAAAATGTTTTTTTCTATGTTCAATCAGTGCAATCGAAATCCTAGTTAAAGACAGTTGATGTGAATTCTTCACATCAGTGTAAGTTATTTTTAAATGTGAATTAATAATAATTAAACAGCACAGGAGAAAACATGAGTGTCAATAGGTATTTATTTTCGATATATATAGAAATGAAATTAAACTTAATATCTTAACATTTTTATATGTATTCTGGATTCTGGAGTGTGGAGCAACTTAAAAGGAGTCATTAAGCGGAAACAATTGAAAGAAACAGTAGAAGATCCAGATTATTATTTAAAACAATATTGTGTTCTTTTCAGAAATATTAATTAATAAATTTGTTTACATTTATATGGTAGTTTTTGATTTCACAGCTGCATTTTCATAATAGTTTTCAGTCATGAAAAAAGTAGTGGAAAATTCAACTTTCAAAAAAGGGATGAGTTCACCAATGAACTATCATTTAACATTTCATCGGAGTTAGAGAACAAATGAAAACACAGAATACTTTTATTCAATTATTTTACTGATGCATATTCACCAAGAAATTCACTTGGTGAACTTCAATGACAGCCCTGTGCAAATTTCACCAAATGATTCCCCTTCAAATTCATGAGTGAAGCTTCCATTCCTTGGTGAATCGCATGGTAATTCCTTGATGAAAATTGGGAAATTTGCCATTGGGTTAGTTAACGTTTCAACGTTGTAAGGGCAACGCATTTCATCCTCATTGTATTAATTTTTATCGGTAGGGTAGACTCTACCGCTTATATAGGCCATAATATTGATTTATGTAATCCGAACGACGAAGAACACATGTAGAATGAAAAAACGGTTTTCCATCTGCATATTAAAGTCCAACCCTCGGTTTCCCACCTTGTAGTAGTGAGGAGGCTTACGCTTAGATCTTCAGCTGACCAGCTGTTAGTTTTCATTCCTTAAACTGCGATTTAAGGCAAAGTAAGAAGAACCCAAATACATAAACACCATATGAACAGAACACAAGAAACGAATGAAAAACCAGGGATGATATACGCTGAAACGTCGACAGAAGTCACGGCTGCCGGCGCGGGAGAAGTCGCCAGTGACAGACAAGAACATACACAAGGACAAGAGTACAGAAAACACGACGGCAACAACAACTACACGAGAGGATGGGAACCTTCTTCTCACTCCTTTTTCCAACCTCGGTGTGGAGGATGTGGTTAGCATCCCTAGCCCACTAGAGACCGAGGACTACACATGTTCCATTTCTAGCTCTACTCTCTCACGATTGTTGAATACTTCAGATCGGAGTACCATCTCCAACTGTAAGAAGACAATCAAACGACTTCTGAAAAGGAAATGGGAACTGACAGAAAACGAACAAAGACGACTTTTTAACGTTCGTGCTTTCCAAAAGATCCAGCCTCTTATGATGGGGGACCATGTGCCCAAACGTCAAAGGATGTTGATTCCAAAAGAAACATTGGCCAGTACGTTCTAAGACCGCCCAATCCGCCCTTTGGTATAATGCAATTCAAGAAAGGAACGACCCCATCAGTTACACCCCCGATCAAGACGCAGACGCTGTTGCAGACTTTGAAACCATCTGCATCAATCAAATCAGTACGGGGCCATGTGCAACAACGGGCTTGGAAGACAGTAAGATAGTTTCGAAGGAGATGAATATGGAGGGTACTTGTGAGAGCATATCCCCGAATACAGCTCTGGCATAACCCCTTCACCTTTGTCTTGCAGCAGTGTCATGGACGTTACGACAGAGAGTATTAAGACAACAAAAACGGTGATCGAGAAAAAGACTACCAAAACTCTCACCGAAGGCAGAATTCTTCATAGGAGAAGACGCAACACTGTACGTACAATTCAACGCCTATCTTAAAACGAACCTAAACAGCAAGGGATAAGATAGTGCTCGAAAGCGCTACACGTTACCCAATGACTCTGACTCTGACAATAACGAACAAAAACAAAAACAATGGCACTAAGAACCTGATGAAGGAGAAGGAGATGGTGGGCCATGAGCCTCCCCCAGACCCTGATTCAGTGGCAACAACGTTCAAGAGAACTACACTTTCGCCCACGAAAAGGTCAACCCTGCAAAAAGAGGATTTCAGAAACTCCTCAAGAAAACTCTCTGAGGACCAATGGCATTTAGGTAATGTAAATGAGAATTCTGAATGAGGTTGTCGATGCTGTCGTTAATAGCAGGCTACCCCCATCACCATTCTTTGGAAACCTCAGAACCATCCATACATTCAAAGTACTGACGTGCAAACTTACTCTCGCATTTCTGCAGGACTTCGTAAAGAGAACGATATCTCCCTGGCCCAACGCTGATCCCCGCTAACTCAGATCGAAAGAAATCAGCGACTTCACCAAACCGAAGGCCAAAACGATGCTAAAAGGACCCACGATACCTCGAGATCGTGCTCGAGACAATCTCTAAATACGGAGCAGCTGGAAAGCTGGAAAGTAATAAGGATGGGAGAAAGAACGGAGGAAAGTACAAAGATGGTGGTGAAACTTGGCCACAAATCTAATACCTCTTTTGCGGAAAATGATTTCAAATTACGCATCGATATAACTAATAAGACCAAGTAAGTAAGGCAGGGCGAGTTTTTTAAAACATCATGAACATGAAATTGATACAAATTCATCTTCATCATAGTAATGCTGCCATCTCCAATCTTGTCTTCATCTTGGGAAGCAGACAAGACCCTGGATTTCAGGTGGCGGAATTAGAGGGCTTAATTCGTCAGATACTATACAAAGACACACAAGTAGCAAATAGTAATTTCAGCTCTTGTATTTCAGCAATTAAGAAGTTAAATTCCTTTCTTTTAGAAAATTACAGCGATGAAGACCAGTGTGCTGTCAAACTTGAAAGGAAGGGACTCCCACAACTGATTCTGGCATCGTGCCATATGCCACATGACGGACTAGAAGGGCTTTCCGCCAACATTACAAGCCAACTTTTAGAAAAAACCGCTTCGTTGGTATGTAAAGTGACTGAAAGTCAATCTAGCTAAGACAGAACTAGTGCCGTTTACTAACGAATGTAAATTACATGATTTTAGAGTACCTTCAATTGAAGGCTGCCCTCTTAAAATCTCCAATCATTAAAAATGTCTCGGTGTTATCTTATTTAAAAACTAAACTGGGGTCTAAACACCAAAAAAAAGATATAAAAAGGTGTCAATCGCCTATTACTTTTGCAATAGAATTATCGGGAAAACCTGGGGACCAAACCCCAATATTTACAGATGGATGTATTTGGCAATAATTAGACCAATACTTACGTATGGTAATCTGGTTTGGTAGAAAGCTTTACAAAAGAGCGCGAATCTCAAAGTTATGAAAAAAGTTCAAAAATTTGCGTGCACAGGCAATACAGGGACAATGAGATCCACTCCAACTGCGGGACTGGAAGCTATTCTCTATTTAATACCCCTAGACCTCTTTGTTCAAGAATCTGCGGCTAAAAGTGCCGTGAGACTTAGTCAGAATAAAGTCAGGAAAAACAGTTTCATAGGTTAAGTTACGGATTATAGTACTACAACAGACTATAAATTACCCGATCTTGATTTTCATAAACCATTCCAGGCTGCCATCCCAAGCAGAGAGAAACGGATAGATAACATACCATACTCCAGTGAGACGTCAATATACTGATGGATTTAAGATGGATACTGGTGAAGGGGCAGGCTTTTATTCTGAATCTCCAACTTATGCTCCTCACTTAGGCTTCCAGACTGAATGCTGCCGCGAAGATCTTAAGGGTCTTGGCGCACAGCATAACATCAGACTTTGCTGGGTCCCAGGCCATAGCAATATACCAGGCAACGAAAAAGCCTATGAATTAGCAACATTAGGATCAACGCTCCACGCAAGCCAAGCTCAGCTAGTCAACACCCCTATTTGTTGTTTAGAGCAGGATATCTAAAAAAAAAAACAAAAAATGTTACAGCCGATGCAAGGTGCAACCTTCTTGATACATGCGTCCATACACGCAACGGAAAAATATGCAATGACACAAGAGATCACTTCGATCTTCGCTGATGTTGTTATCAGAGTTGATAGCGGATCCCAGGTAGACAAATTCCTTAACTACCTCGAAGTTAAATCTGTCTACGTTGACGTTTGCTTCAAGACGTCGATGTTGGTAGTCTTTTCTTGTCGACAGCATTAACTTGGTCTTACCCTCGTTAACCGCTAGATCCATCTTCCTGACCTCCATCTCAAGGCTCACAAACGCTCCACTGACATCACGCTGTGTTCTTCCAATTATGTCAATGTCGTCTGAGTATCCTAGTAGCTGGACGGACTTTTGAAAGATTGTGCCCTTTGGTGTTGACATTGAAACTTTGCACAATCTTTTCAAGAATGATGTTGAAGAAATCGCATGACAACGCATCGCATTGTCTACCTTTTTTGACATCAAAAGCGTCCGTTAGGTTTTTTCCGACCATATGGAACAGCATAATTTTTCCATTGTCATCTTACACAGACGGATGAGTTTTTCTGGGATGCCAAAACTAGACATTGCTTTATATAGTTGGTCTCTATAGACCTTGTCATACACGGCCTTGAAATCGATGAAAAGGTGGCAGGTATCGATTTGAAGTTCCTGGGTCTTCTCCAAGATCTGCCAAAGAGTGAATATTTGATCGATGGTAGACTTTCCTAGACCTACCAGGTTGTTGACGAAGGGTTTCAAACGTTCACACAGCAAGACAGACAAGATCTTTTAGGCGATGTTATGCAGACTTATACCTCTGTAGTTGGTGCAGTTCTGGGGATCTCCTTTTATGAGGATCGGGCATAGGTTCCATTCATTGGGCATGCTTTCCTCCGAACAAATTTTGCGACAGCCTGACCTAGCCAGAAAATTAAAGGTCCAACGACTTAGATGGTTGGGTCATGTTGAGCGAATGGAAAATAATGCTCCGACTCGTAGAGTCTTCAAATCCAACCCGGAAGGACGTCGCAGAAGAGGAAGATCGCGACTCCGGTGGGGCACACAGGTGTAAGAGGACCTGAACCTTGTAGGCTTGTAGGTACGTAAACAGACAGACAGACTAAAGGTGGCATTGCAGTCCGGTGTGGAGTGTGGACTTGGTCCTCAATCTATAACAGTTTCCGCCAGCCAGCTGTCTCCAATTTTGCAATCCTAGTTGATTGAGGTCCTCTTCCACTTGTTTGCGCCACCTGAGTCGTAATCTTCCTCTCTTTCTACGTCTCTCAGGAATAGTATCGAAGGCTTTCCGGGCCGGAGCATTGGTGTCCATCCGCTCTCTTTAAGAATGGCAATAGGAATGAAGTTTCTAGCTATCGTCCAGTTGCTAAGCTTCCTTAAATCAACAAACTCTTCGAAAGCATCGTCTATGATACTTATTTACTTCCATTGTAATTGCATCATCTCTCATCTATAGCATGGTTTCCTTAAGGGCAGGTCTTCTACAACCAACTTAACTCAATTTGTCTCTAATTCCTCTCGTGCCATACAGAAAGGTTATGACGTTATGACAAACCCACTTAACTAACGATTAGTTTAACTCTTCAATCTTCCTCTTCACCACATACTGGCTACTGGCGAAGACTGTAGATTGAGGCCCAAGTCCACATTCCACACCGGTTTGTAATGCCACCTTTAGTCTGTCTGTCTGTTAACGTGCCTACAAGCCTACAAGCGGCTGAATGGATGAACTGAAATTTTTGACAATTTATTCTTCTAGGGGGATTGCCATCTGGTTACTTTTTACTTTTTCTAGCAGCCTTGAATTAAAACAAAGAATTTTTACAAAACACAAAATTGATACTCGAAATGATGAGAATCACGGTGAACGAGGCAAACGTCGTTCAAGCAGTTGCTTCTGCTTGTTAAATTCAGTAGTTTCGTTTTGCTCTTGTTATATTTATTCTGCCTGCTCTTGGAACATTAATGCTGCACAAGCATGTCTCCACCCACTGGGGATTTTCCTGTATTGATCACATTTACTCGCACAACATCTGGGCAGTGCGTTGATCGTCGATCACCTCTTCACCAACGCTGCCACTTTGCTCCTTTAGCAGTAGATCTACTGCGATTTGGCTCAAATGAAAATCTACTGCGCAGTAAAACGAATCTGCTCCTTTTTCCAGATTTTCAGAAGAATGTTCAAAGTTAGTTCTTAACAAGTCCATTTCGAGTTTCAAACCCAAAATGACGTCTACTATGAATGCATTCAGCAGAAATACAATATGACAAGTTCTTTTTAATTTTGCATACAAGTCCCACGAAGGAAATTATTGTAGTTTTAGATCTAATCCATAGAGGCGTTGCTTGAGAAACGCCACCATAAAAGTGAGTTCGGTTAATAACTCCACCTCTACGGTGGCTTTTCTCAAGCAGCGCCTCTAGGGATCAGACCTAGAACTACAAAAATTCTACTCGTAGAAATACTATAGACATTCAAATACAGTAATATGTATCTACATAATTATTATTATTGTCACTCGATTTTTTGATTTTGAGGCAAATAAAATCACTGACCTTTTTCTTGCTTTATTAGAAATTGAATTGTCGGATTCGGCAGAAATATTCTCGGGAATAAAATCCGTTTTCGAAGAAAAAGATATTCCCCTCACCAATATTATTGGACTAGCAACAGACAATGCATCTGTTATGTCCGGTAATGTTGGTGGGGATGAAGAGGAAATAGAAACCATTAAACACCTGCTCTGTGACTGTCCGAACCTCCAAACTAACCGACTTCGTCATTTTGGGAACAGGATGATCTAGCACAGGTCTCAATGGCAAATATGAGGAAATTTATAGATAGCACAGGCTGGTTCGTTAACGAGCCGGTCTACGTTAATCGACAACTTTGAATAGCATCGATGCTAACTTTTATTTTTATAGGGGATCACAATAGACCAGTAGGCCCCCGTGTATGCAACAGTTCACGCTGTGCACACCCCTCATAATCTAACCTAACCTTGGTGGGGTAAAAGCAAAGTTTCGCCAGATAGATAAGAATATTTATTTTCTTGGATGTACCTGTCACTCGTTACATCTTTGTGCTTCGGCTGCACCAAAAAATTATATAGAAAATTCTATCAGAGCAATTTATAATTACTTCGCACATAGCCCAAAAATTTGTTAATGTAAAAATACCAATATCTTAGGCTTGTCTTCCACTCGTTGGCTTTCGATGGAAAATGTTGTCAATCGCCATTTTCCTATTTTCATCTGTAAATGTGGAAACTCTGAATATACAATGGAGAATTTTAATAGGAAATGGCGAAATGGTTGAAAAATACCATGTTTTGGGCAAAAGCTTTCAATCTTAAAAACGCAGTTGGTCTTTCTGTGTTGGCCGAGCTGGCAAAATGTATGCTTCTTCTTTGTTCGTTGCCTCATAGCAGCGCAGCTGCCGAGCGAAAGTTTTCACTGGTCAACTTGGTGAAAACTGACAACAGAAATAACCTCAGCACTAAATCTCCAAAGAACTCTCAGACCCAAAAATTGTTTGTTGGTCCCCTTCAGACTCTCCCGGAATATTTTTTTTTTTTTTTTAGAGTTCAAATTTGTGAACGGAGAATTTGTAAGAACGTAATTGTAATTTCATAGACTGAAAACTGAACCTTAATATTATTTGAAATGAATTGTGATCTTTTAAGAGAAAAATTTATAATTTTCATGGTCTTAATTAGTTATTTTAAAGAATGAATTGTATTTAAAATGAATTGTGATATTTTTAGTTTTTAATTTATTTTAAATATTTTATAAAAAAATGATTTTTTGTTGAATTGTTTCAGTTATTTATTTGTTTGATGATTTTTTATTGAATTGAATTTACTTTGGTTATTTTTTTTATGATAGTTGTTTATTGAAATAAAAGTTTTGTTTTCATATAATCTACTGCGCTCTCATGAAATCTACTGCGTTCTTTTTACAAAATATACTGCGCTTAATCATTACAAGGGTGGCAGCGCTGCTCTTCACCTTGCGTTAACCATCTGTAGTATTAGTATGTCACAGCGAACAAAAGTAAAGCAATTTTTGACGCACCGTTTGGCAAGCTTACGAATATTATTAGAAAGATATTTCATGGCTTAAATCTAATCAGTTCTACTATATCAACATCAAACACAAATATTTATTTTGAAGAAAATCCAATAACATGCAAGAGTCATCAGCTAACAAAATGTTGTTGTCCATAAGTTTAATTGGCAGCTTACAGCTTGATAGAAAACTTGAACCCTTACCAGGCCATTACTTCAATGATAGTTGGGGAATCACTATAAAATTCCAGTGAAAAGCTATTGCTAGTGAGAACTTTCTTCTTTCGAGCCGCAACCCAGACTTGATTTGGAAGAACATTCATACCGCTTAATCTGACTAACTTGATTTCCATTTAAATCTGATAATTTCATCTCTCAGCACGAACTTTCCATAAACCGTCATTCAAGTTTGTTATTTCAAACTTTGAATTTCCAGATCTTGCGATACCAATTTATTCATTTAAATATGAACTTGGCTTGATTGAGACTTATTTGTCTCCAAGCTTTCACATGGGAATGTTATATCAATCGCGAGTCTAAGTTTTCGAGTCCGAGTTCGCGAGTCCGTTATCTCAAAATGAACTATCACACTTGGTTGTTCTTCTACTGTCTGTGTGCTGTACTCAAAATTCCACTCAGTGACAGTGCTCCATTTTCTGTCGAAAATGTAATCCTAATCAAAAACAGCACCTTCATGGAATCCTACGCTCTTCGAATGCGATCACTGATGAACACTTCCGTCGATCCTTGCGATGACTTCTACTCATACGCCTGTGGCAATTTTCCAAACCAAATTAAAGACATGGAGACAAATCGGAAACGTTCGAGCTTATTCGATATGGTTTTTGTCGTCAACGAGCAGATAGATGAAATTCTCAACAAACCACGAGATACCAGTGAGAAGTACTTCAAAGAACTACAAGTGGCTAAGAAATTCGTCGACACATGTTCGAGTTCGAAGCTCTTTCCCATCGAACCAAGTGTAGAGTACCTGGAAGTGCTGAAATCTATTGGAGGATTTCCTGCCGTCGATCCATCTTGGAATGCCTCCTCTTTTGATTGGTTCAATATGACAGCACATCTTATTCGCTATGGAATCGTTGGACTAGTTGAAGAGACTATCATACCCTTGTACCCCTTCAGTTCGACATACAATCTCCCAAGACTTGGCTTCGGGTTTGATGTCTCGTTGGATAATATCGCCACAAAGGAGTCGGAAGGATATGTTTACAATCAAAAGATCATGAGGCTATTGCTGCAGACTTATGGAGTGTCTGACGAAACAACCGAAAAGGTCGTTGAAGAAGTCATTGATTTGTGGCGTGATATCGAAGAACTCAAAGCCCAATTGCCAAATGGGAACATTACTGAGCTTCACACTTATTGTGCTGAGCTGTCCACGCAGCCCTTTAAGAACTGGAAAAACATCTTTGAAATCGGTTGGGAGAAAAAGGATTTCCCAATTTCATTTGCCTCATATTGTCCCTGCAGATGGTTCTACAATCAGTTGAATGATCTTGCTGTAAAGAGACCGGAAGCTTTTGCCAATTACATGGCTCTTAAGTTCTTATTCACCATGCATCCTATTTTAGATAGTGCGACATTTCAGCGAAGAAAGTGCATCTCCATTGCATTAGCTTCGATGCCACTATTATTCTCTCATTTCTACATGATGGAACATTACAACAATGACAATGAACAAGATATTGTCCAGCTGATAGTGAGTGTCCAGTCTAGCTGGAAGGATACAATACGTGCCACCAATTGGTTGGATTACTCCTCATATTCCGAAGCAATGCAGAAATTAAACCACCTTACCTGGCATATTGGTAGTATTGACGATCCCACTTCTGAAACTTACATCGAGCAGATGAGGTCATTGAATTTGAGCGACGATTTCTCCGTTAACATGCTCCAATTGAGCAAGTTCAAAGTTAATATGCGTCACTATGGAAATTTAAATCAAAATGGCAACACGAAAACCCCACCATACGAAGTTCTCGGTGCAACGCAAATAAGAGCATTCAACATGATTTGGCAAAACAATGTAAATTTTCTCGCTGGATTTCTGCAGCCTCCAGTTTATCACAGAGATTTCACGAGTGCTGTCAAATACGGAAGTCTGGGTTACGCTATTGGTCATGAAATAGGTCATAGCTTTGCAGAAACGGGATTAATGTTCACTTCAAATTTGACACGACGAATGTGGTTGTCAAAGAAATCTTTGTCGGAAGTTAGAAAGAGAACCAACTGTTTCCTCATTGACTACGAGACATTCAAGGATCCGGGTTTTGATCATAAGCTAAGTGGTAGGAAGGTATTGCCTGAAATTGAAGCCGATAGCATTGGGCTGAGAGTAGCTTTCAAGGCTTATCGAAAGGTCTCGAAATATGGTATGAAATTTGAGGGCGATGAATCTTCACGTGAAGCAAATGTGCCTGGCTTGAATTTGAGCAATGATCAAACATTCTTTTTGGCATATGCCCAACTTTACTGCTCGAAATATGAACCGAGGCATTATTGGAACGAGATGAGTGCCAGTCATCCGTTAGACAGTTATCGAGTTATGGGCACGTTGAGGAATTCCGAAGAGTTTTCATGGGTTTTTAAATGTCCACGTGACAGTGCAATGAATCCGAAGGAAAAGTGTCGTTTGTGGTAAATAAATTGAAGTTGAAAAAAACAATATTTTGTATACCTGCGGTATGAGTTCTTTTTAATAATTTTTAGATATAAGAGTAAATGTTAAGTTTAAGTGTAGAGAAAAAATGCAATGGTTTACAACTTCACTTCGTAGTGTCAGTAGTTTAGTGGTTAAGTGCGTTGGCTGCTAAGCAGAACGTCGTGGGTTCGAGTCCTACTCGTGCTCATAGTTTTTATTTCATCTTTCACGGGCACTGCCTCTTGCGAAGAACTGATAAAACTTCCAAGAGTATCAGCTGTCATGAAAAAGTGCTTCACAACTTTGCCGTTCGGAATTGGCCATCTTTAGACCTTGAACAGTAGCAGTTTTTTTTTAACATTCTGTCATTTCCGGTTTAGCAAAGCATGTTCGATACTATTTCGAAGACATTCGAATTCTTCGGTGCTTTCAGCTGCACGTTTGTTTACCTAGGATCCGTTATAAACTCAGACATCACCAGCGCTTAGATAAAACGATAAATCACTCTTACCAATAGCTGCTTCTAAAGTGTCACTGTTCAAAACCCTCATCACTGCGGTCCCAATATAAACATTGGGCTGATTCAAGAGAAAAATCTTTGGAGCGATTTTTGGTTCAGTCTGCCTAAATGGAGAATGGAGACGAAGATTCTATCAACAATTGTACGAGCTGTTCAGCGACACTGGCCTAGCGAGAAAAGTACGATAGCTGGGTCACGTAGAGCGAATGGAAAGCAATGCTCCGGAACGTAGAGTCTTCGAATCCAACCCGGAAGGACGTCGCTGAAGAGGAAAACCGCGACTCTTGTGGAGAACATAGAGGATTTAAACCATCTTAGCATGTAAAACTGGAGACAGCTAGCTAGGGACCGTGCTGGCTCGAGACGCTTGTAAGATGATGGATGAGGCTCTGGTCCGATCTGGACTGTAGCGCCAACAAAACTCTCTAACTTATTTACTAAACGACACCAAAAATAAATCACTTGACAGCTGACAAAATGGCTGGCAATTAAAATAGGGTTCGCCAGCTAGAATTTTAAAGAAAGTCAGACAGAAAAATTTGTTCTTCGGCGTCAGTCTTGTGTTGCAGGTCTCCTCGATGGTTTATTTCGTTCTTGCCGAAATTTGCTTCAACGATAGAATAAAATGACAAGTTAGTGGTTATGTTGTCTTTCAAAAGGCCTTCAACAGTGGGGTGGTTATTGTTAAGGCCTGAAATGATCACTGAATCACCCTAGAAATCTGGGGCATCAGTCACTATTTTTCTATCCCACCGATTGGGAATTATCCTTTCCCTAACGTTAAGCATTTCCCTCAACATCTGTTTGCCTCTGATCTTGTTCCAATTTGGCTTTCTTCTGTCGTCACACTTGACGCTTGTTCAAGAACTGAACAACTCGCAATATCCGTACTGCCCATGATTTCACACTTAGTTCTGAAAAACCTCTTTTAATCTATGTAACCAACGCACAATCTAATTCAAATATAGTCAAGATTCCTGCTGATAAAATTGATGATAAGTCTATCAGACAGGTACATGGTTCATCCTTACCTGCGCACTTTTAAATATTGGTAGTTTTTGTTTTCTGTTTTTGTGTTCTTCATCATAATTCAGCTGACAATCTCGATGTGCGATAAATTTCCCGTGTGAAATGTTTCATTAGAAATTCACACCTACGCTCGGTTATCACCAAACACAGTGCAGCGATACAAACCCAAGATATCAATTCCAAACGCAGACATATCTTCAGAATGTAGGTAGATTAAGATAAGAGCAGCAAACGAGTGCAGATCCAATTCCTTTCCAACCCAAACAATGATGAAAAAAATTAATTCTGCACCACATGCCAACGAGAGTGTTTTATCTTCCTCTGCCATCCATTCGAGACCTTGGCGGCAGTGTTAGAAAATGCTAAGAAGTAATAACAAACACGTCCTCGTCTTCAATTGTGATTATCAGGAAACACAGATTATTATCGGGTTTTCTTGCATAAAATCTAAAATCCCAACTACTACGGAGTCTGAATGTCAGATTAATCTAGAAGAGGAAGCAAAGGAATCGTCTGATGGGAGAGTGGTAACAACTCTGCAATTGAATTTAGCTACCTGTTGCTGATGGTGTGTCCTGAATTTTATTGTGAGTGTCAAAAAATAATTGTTGGATATGTTTTCCGTTGATACACGCAACACAAGTACATTAAATATAGAGAAAGAGCTATTACAATGGCTACTTCCGGATTTGTAAAGAGCTAAATTTGTTAATACCTGAGTCTTGCAAATGACTATGAGATAAGAGTGCCAGTTATTAAAGTGAGCTATGCCTTCACTTTGTGGCTCAAGGCCCTTTTGTCTCCTTAAATGGCCTTATTGTTGTTAATAACGAAACTACTACTCACCTTAGAGAAAGTATGTGTGCGATTATAAAATTGGGTTTTGTCACGAAATGTACGCACAAGAGAATAACCAAAATGCTGAAATAAGATTTTCTTAAAGAGGGCTTGAACTAAACGCTGCTTCTTCTATTCCAGTAAATATTGATAGTTTTGGGGTTCAAACAGAAAATTGCCGATAGGTTTAGATTTGCTTATTGTTTCCTATATCTTCAAATTCAACAATTTGTGCTCCGTGAACAGACTGAAATTTGGAAACTGAACCACTAAGTGACGACTTTAACATTAAGGAATGTTACGAGCTTAGAAAGAAAGCCGCAAATTAAAAACACAAATTATTGGACTCTAATCCACCAAGGGAAAATTTCCGTCTTTCTTATCGTCAGTGCTGGTGCTATTGCCTGTGTTCAGAGTGGAGGTAGACAAACCCTGCTACTACCACGAAGTTGTATGCGTCCATTGTGATGTTCTGTCTGAGCCGTGCGTCGGTGTTGGGTGACCTTCCTCGAAAACAGCATCTACTTCCTTTTTCCTTCATTTACCGCTAAACCCATTTTTGCCATTTTTCAATTCTCACAAAGGCGTCATTGACATCACGCTGTGTTTTTGTCATTATATCAATATCATCGGCGTACGCGAGCAGTTGAGTAGACTTTTGGAAGAAAATGTCTCTGATGTTGATGGTGGATATTTGCACTATCTTCTCCAAAACGATTTTAAGAAATCGCACGACAGTACATCGCCTTGTCTGAATCCTTTTTTGACATCGCAAGATTACGTAAGCTCGTTGCCAACCTTGATGGAGCAGCGTGGGTTCTTCATCGTCATTTTGCACAAGCGATGGAACTTGGCAGGGATGTCAAAACTAGAAATAGATTCATACAGTTTGTGTCTGTAGATGCTGTCATATGCGACCTTAAAAACGATGAAAAAGTGGTCGATATTTGGGTATTTATTTGGAGTTCATAGGTCTTTTCCAGGATCTGCCGCAACGTTAAAATTTGGTCAATGGTTGACTTTCTAGGCCTGAAGCCACATTGATAAGGACCAATCAGATTGTTGACGAAAGTCTTTAGACGTTCACTTATTACGGCAGATAGGATCTTGTAGGCTATGTTGAATAGGCTGATTCCTCTGTACTTGGCTCAGTTAAAGGGATCTCCTTTTTTCAGGATCGGGCAAGCAATGCTGAGGTACCGGTTCCATTCATCGGGCATGCATTCTTCCGACCATATGTTACAGATGATTTGGTGTATATTCGGCAGCTAGATCATCTGCTCCAGCGGCTTTGTTGGATTTCAGCAGTGATATTGTCATTTTCATTTCTTCTAGGTCGGGTTTACGCAATTTTTGGCTATCATCCGATGAAAGGCTCCTGAATGACGACAGGATTTTTTTCGACGTCGTCTTATACAGTCTACAGACGTGGTCTTTCCAAATGCTTAGCACTGACTGCGATTCTACTATGATATTCCCTTGTTAATTACTGCAGGCATCGGTTCTTCTTCGATGACCTTTAGCCAGCTGTTTGACCATCTGATAAAACCTTCGAACTTCATTCCTGTCGTTGGCTCTCTCAACATCCTCGATGTGACGCTTCTCATGCGTTCTCTTTTTTCTACTGAAAAAAGGTGATCTGTATGCATTTTTACGTCAATCTAGAGGTTTCGTGTTGGTGGCTGGTCTTCGAAATTTGATTTGGCGGCAAAGGACTCCTTAAGAGGTTAATTGACACTCAACCAAAGAAGTATCTGGCGATCTCTTGCAATTGTAGCCGTCCGACGTCGAATTTTCTTGCAGCGTTTTCTTGTTTTGGCCGTTGTCGGGATATACGTAGCACAACCTTGGCTACGACGAGGTAGTGGTTCGAGTCAATGTTGATTCCTCGGAAAGTTCGAACATCTAGAATGCAGGACAAGTGCCTTCCGTTGATCGCAATGTGATCAATCTGGTTGACGGTTGATTGCTCTGGAGATCTCCATGTACCTTTATGGATGTTGAGATGTGCGAACCATGTGCTTGCTACTACAAGATTTCGCCCGCAGCAAAATTGATCAGCCTGAATTCGTTGACATAAGTGGTGTGGTGCAGGCTGGGCCTTCCGACTGTTTCACCAAAGACGTCCGCTTTTCCAAGCTTTGCCTTAAAATTGCCACTAGGACATTGCTCATATGTTTTTTCGAAGAGCTCGTAGAAATTGTCTTTTATGTCATCTTTTTTTCTTCTGTGGGGGCATGCATGCATATTAGGCTAATATTGCCAGGTTGAGCCTTGATTTGGATCGTCGTGATGCGTTCGCTTACATAATTGAAGCTCAAAACTTTTTGCCTGAGTCTGCTTCCAAGGTCGAGTACACATCCAAATCAGCTGTTGTTGTTCTCGATAACAATTACCATGTCGCAGTTTTGCATCCTCCTTCTACCCGATCCATCCCATCGCATTTCCTGGATAGCGGCAGCACGCGGTCTACTAAGGGACCTGACATTCCACGTGCATATCCGAATTCGTTGTCCTTAAACATTTCCTTGGGTTATCATCAGTGTATCCATCTGTTTCCGAGTCATGTTGTTGCTTCGCAACTAAATGCTTTTCTACGTAGTCGGGAAGTCAACCCGTTGCTTATCCTGTTCCTTTCAGGGCCTGGGCTTAAAATAAGTCAAAGTAGTCTTTAAAGTAATTCATCAAGTACTTACTTACTTACTTAAGGTGGCGTTACAGTCCGTTGTGGACTTGGGCCTCAATCAATAGTCTCCGCCAGCTAGCTCGATCCTTACCTAGTCGTCTCCAGTTTTGCACTCCAAGTTGATTGGGGTCCTCTTTCACTTGAGTGCGCCACCTGAGTCGCGGCCTTCCTCGCCTCCTACTTCCCTCGGGAATAGTGTCGAAGGCTTTCCGGGCCGGAGCATTGGTGTCCATTCGCTCTAAATGACCGAGCCATCTGAGTCTCTGGACCTTGACCCTTCTGGCTAGGTCCATGTCGTTGTACAACATGTAAAGTTCGCTGTTGTATCTTCTTCGCCATTCCCCTTCAATGCACATATGGCCAAAGATGGCCCGAAGAACTTTCCTCTCGAAACAGCCTAAGGTACTTTCATTCGATTTTGTCAGGGTCCATGCTTCCGCATCATACAGCAGGACTGGGATGATGAGTGTGTTGTGGTGTTCATCAAGTATTTCTGACTTACTGGAACTGAAGACACCACCGTTGATTCCAAAAAGAACAGAAATTCATCCGCTGCCGTCGTTCGTTGGGCGTGTCTTGGCGTTAACACTCCTTCGTTGGGGAGTAATTAGTAGCAATAGCTTTCTCTACTTTGACCTGTCAACCATGGGAGGCCCTTTTGTGAAAACAAGTTTCGCGATCGCACAGCTCTAAGCTTCAGTTACCGTAAGCCGCTCCACCACGTCAAGGCTTACCCCATGGAGAGGTTCTATTACCCTTGTAGACACCGATACGGCCACCTATAAAATATGGAACAATAATGTTTCAGCGTGCACCCAGACTAGGGAACTGGGCCAAGCCGCCCAGACTATGACATCGCAACTTGAAATCAACTGAGATAACGACACATATTGACAGTATTTCGTTTTTTTTTTATAGTTTTAGTTTTTTTTAACCTCTTATAATTCACTGATGGTTTCTTCGGAAAATTTGCCAAGTAGGAACCAAGATTGCCGTTGATCCCAATTTTCATAAGCGAATTTTGTTCAATGATGAAATCTTAGTATTGGTTGAATAGATACGTTAGTAAAAAAAACTGTTGTATTTTGAGTGATGATAATTCCCATACCACACGAAGTAGTAAGTGATTTTACACAGCCGTTGTATTCATGAATTTCCTAACTTTATGGGCTTAGAAGTTTAAGACGGTTAAAAATGGGCTAGAGTTGGATACTGTAAAAGGTAGTGCTGCTAGAATTTAGTTGGAGACTATTGTCTCCTTGATTTTTTTTAAATTAAACCAGAACCATGTTTGTTTTATGCTTATTTAAACTCCCTTTACCTTGCTTAATCCCCAATATTTACAATGAAGACCCATAGCTTAAAGTTATTGTTTGCTTAATAGATTCATCAAAACCCCACCTCTTAGAGGCTCATGCCCTCAAGGCAATAATGTTTCATTTAAATCGAATATGTTCTTCATAAGCTTGCGTGTGTACCAATCTGATGGAGATTAGAAAACAATTAATCATTTTGAATCTCTAAAATTCATCAAATGTACTCATGCCAAATAAAACATAAGCCATGATTTGACAATTTGCATTTTAATTGATTTTTCGTCGAACAAAAAGCAGACATGCTTCGTAGTAACATCCTGAACTATAGTGACACCTTTACATCGGTTCTTTATTTACTTTTGGGCCTTGCGTCTAACAAAGTCATCACGATTTCAATTGAACACCAAATCAAAATTAATCGTTCTAGTTTACAAAGATGATTTCTCATCACGATTGAAACAGATTTCTGTTCTTTCAATTTTTGACAAGACCTCCGTTGCTTGATAACAATAAAATAATCAATTTTGATAGGATCTGGCACGTTTTAGCATCATACAGCCACCTAGGTCCATATGGGGTCGGATACAAGCTGATGGATGAACATTGTCTAGCGAAAGTATGGCAAAGGCAATAGGCCCGTCTGAACTCGGAGACTCTGACCATGGATATCAATTTAAAATTGTTTTCACAATACCTACATATCATTCATACTACGTGCATTGTTTGCTTTAAAAAGACCGTGTTGTTCGTTGGGAGAGTTTCATTCATAAAGCTTTTGAATGGCTTGTAGTTTCGTGGGAGCTATCAATTGGCAAGATCCAATGTAAGGGCATTGTTGCGGGGTTTTGATTTGAATAAAAGGCGTCTGAACAATGAGAGTGATTCAAATCGCTGCAACGCTTTAAAAGGAATTTTTAAAGCTTTAAATTTCAAAGAGGAACTTAGTTTAGGTAATGTTTTTTGAGAGATGTGGACCTGTAGGTAGGGTTGCCAGATATGTTTTAATGAAACTAGTACTTGAGATTCAAAATCCCGGACTTTCCCGGACAAATGAAGTCTGGAAAAAAGAGTACAAAATTAGTACAGAAGAAACACAAAAAAATTGCACTTAAATATTTAAGTTCCTGAACCTTTTTTTTTTAATTTGTAAAGACCTGCTATCAAATCGAGGGTAAACTTTGAACCTCGGACCAACAAAATAACAAATTTACTCTGCAAAAAAACGTAGATTTCTTCAATATTATGGGAATTTTGTAGTGACCTCTCTAAATCGTATATATATGATACACTTTTGAGCAGGCTCCCAGGTCAATTTGACCTGGAGCCTGCTCAAAAGTGTTTCATATATGTAGATTTCTTCACTTCGTAACAAAATATGTGATTGGGGTAAGATTATTATTAAGATAATTCGCCTTACAATTATATTTCTATAGAAGTACCTAAAGAAATTCCTTTAAACTAAAGAGTTCTTTCGTTGAGCCGTGGATTTGAATTGACCCTCGAATTTACAGCTGCGCAATGCATACGGAATGCAAACATTTTAAGGTCTTTTGTTTAACTTCCTCAAACTCCCGAAAACTCAATAAATTTCCCAAATTCTCATACTTTTCTGTACTTTTATTCAAGTTTTCTGTAAGTCATTTTTGAAGGTGAAAAATAATTCCTCCATCTCTCGATTTTACACGCAACTATTTCTTGCAGGAGATTTTATGAGTTCTGTCAAACCATAAGAAGTAAGATGTGAGATTTAGGCTGACAAGTGTTCTTTTATATTTTAGGAGAATCACAAAATTTAAACCCCCATTCCTCGAAATTTTACAGTTTTCACAAAACTCACGATAAAGTGAAAGAACAGACGTAATGATAGTTCTTTAAGTTATGAACTTGTAGTAAGACTACATTTAACTTAGTTGACATTTTCTTAGCAGGGCTCTTGGAAAATCGATGAGCAGCAGATTGTGTTCAAGGAGAAAAGTAGTCCAAGGAAAGAAAAGTAGCAGATGTTGAAAATATGGTGTATGGGGCAGCAGTTCGTAGCCCAATTTGACAAATTTTCTTGTGATGATAGTGAAGGTGTGACTCTGTGCGTTATCATTGTCGACTCTTTTTTCATCGCCAAATTGGCCTTTTCCAACTAGTCGATGTGGATCACAGTTGTAAAATTGAGAAAATTGTAGCCATCAGCACCTTAATGACCGGTCCGAAAGATTTTAAGTTCTTCGAAGCACGTTTGCCGCCAGAAGTCGACTTTTTCGACCGTTCCTTGTTCTCTGGTGAACTGCTCTAAAGTTGTCTGATGGATGTACTTGCTATAGATATGCTTGGGCAAATTGGGCACGCATTGCGTCCGAATTAAATTCAGGATAGGATTGGCATTGTATTCAAATGGCTACGTACTGAGCTATCTTGTGTTCATTAAATCGGTGTTCTGCCAACAATACGAAATCATGGATTTTTGTCGCGTGGTATGTCGTTATGGCCATTTGTGGGGCACCTAGACCTGGGTTATCAAAAAAAACGACTTGCGACCACGTTAAAACTCGATAAACCAATTTCTTATGGTTCCTATCGAAGGTGTAGAAGAGTCATTGTACACAACATCTAACATCAAACGCGAATGGAATCACCAGAGACTACAATGAACGCATGAGTGAGGAACTCTCCGAAGCACGTACTCCCAAATGCCACAAGCGTCAACACCATGTGGAACAGCATCGCGAAATAATTAAAAATGTAGCCTGGGCCTCCCTTGGTTACTAGCCACTCCCAAAAAAGATTACGTGGTATAAATGCGCGATACTGAAACGAGAGACGGAAAATACACGTTTGCCGATGCTGCAACGGAAAAATAAGAGCAGCAAGAGAAGATAGTAACAAATAGAAAGGAGAAATGAGAAAAAGACCCGGCAAAGGAAGAAAAGAGCATCCGCAGTTTCTCAGCACAAAGATCTCGATGATTCACAGGCCAAAAACAACAGCCGACATTTCCTTAAAAAGTCGAAGCAATAATAGCTTTTGGTTTCAGAACCGGGACACACCGGCGCACAGGGAATTGTACATGTTTTCGTGCAGCACTTCGAGCAGCTACTGAATGCGCATAATGTCTAGCGAGCCAGTGACAAAAGAGAAGCAAGACCAGTCAATGAAGACCTAGTCCCACAGCCTCCACCACAGGAGAGGCAGAGAGAGCCACCAAAAGCTAAAAAATAACAAGTCCTCCGGGTCGGATGGCATACCTGCGGAACTCTTTAAATATGGAGGAGGTGTTTTGATGAACCGCATGCACCAGGTCATCAACAAAGTGTGGGAGGAAGAATGCATGCCCATTGACTGGACTATCAGCTCCATATGCCCCATCTACAAAAAAAGTTTTCCTAGTTCATGCAATATACTCTGTGAGAGTCTCAAGTCTTTCTACAACACACTAATCGGCACGAAGGGCAGTGTGGCATTAAGCCACTGAGGAAAAAACTGGAAAAGTCCAACGAATATCAAGTTGAAACTCACCACCTTTTCATCGACTTCAAAGCTGTTTATTATAGCATCCACCGCCAATGGATGGCAATGTCTGAATTCAGGATCCCGAACAAACTGATTCAGCTGTGCCGCATGGCGCAAAACAATACGCTACGCAGTGCAATGTGCAAGTTGGTAACAGCTCATCCGAGTTGTTTCAAACATGCGCAGGATTTAGACAAGGAAATGCGTTGTCATGTGACTTCTTCAACATATAGTCCTGCAGCAGATAGTTCGCAAGGCAGATGTGAGCACGCTATCTTCCACAAATCCCGCCGAGCTCTAACGCTATGCGGACGATATAGACATCATCGGTTGCTCCCAAAGAACTGTGTTGGAGGCCGCTGTAAAGGCCTCGAGTCTATGAAACAAACATCAATACCACAAAAAACATTTTAATGGCTATCCGACGAAAAATTACAAAACTTTTCACTCGAAAGACAAAGTGCCTGCTATACAAGACTTTGATTTTACCAGTCCTACTCAACTACGAACGGTGCCGAGTGCAAGGTGATAAGTAAGAGAAAGTTAAACGATTCTAAACGCTCTCCGAAGAAAAATTCTTCGACGGATTTTCGGTCCTGTTTGTCGTGAGGGCGAATAGAGAAGGAGGTTCAACCACGTACTATGAGAGCTGTGCCAAGATTTGGATGAAGACCAGAAAGCCAAGAAGAGGCAACTACATTGACTGAAAAGTGTCCGATAATGCTCTGAAGCGGTCTCACGATCGTGCTTGCTGTTCGTAGTGAGCCAAAACGGCAATCGATGCGCTGAAAGCTTTCTCATGTCCAAAATTTTATGCAGGTTATGACACATGCGATTTTGAAATGCATACTGTACGCGCAGTATTTAATCGGTGATCTACTCATCGAAAATTTTGGATTTTTGTCACGTTTATGCTCCTTGGTACCGATTTTCGAATAAAATGTGTAAAGGGTTTTTCAATCGGGACTCTACAAAAGTAGACCGATAGCGACAGTAAACGACGCCATATTTTTTCCCGCTCTCTTGACATTTCTTTCAGTAAGGTTTGCCATTTCATCATGGAAAGGTATACGATCCAACAACGAGTCGAATTTATTAAAATTTACTACCGAAATTCGGAGCCAGTCGTCAACACTTTAAGAGCGCTACGTACAATTTATGGTCGTCATAATCGTCCTGCCAGATCAACAATTGAATGTCTAGTGGAAAAATTTGAATCCACAGGCTCAGTACAAAATGTTCTCGTGCCAGTGAGACAAAGAAGTGCCCGTAGTGTCCGTAGTGTCGAGAATATTGCTGCCGCTAGCGCATAATTGCGGAAGACCCAAATCAGTCTCTCACACGTCGTTCTCAAGCGTTGGGCATCTCTGTGACGTCGTTGTGGCGAATTTCGCGAAAAGATCTTGGCCTACATCCTTACAAGATCAAATTGACGCAAGAACTGAAACCGCTTGATCACCAGAAGCGTCGTATGTCCGTGAATTGGGCTGAGCAACAACTTGAAAATGATCCGGATTTTCATCGAAAAATCATCTTCAGCGATGAGGCTCATTTCTGGCTGGATGGCTTCGTCAATAAGCAAAATATGCGTTATTGGTCAGGCAGCAATCCACATGTGCTTCACGAGGCACCATTACATTCCGAAAAAATCACTGTTTGGTGCGGTTTACATGCTGGTTGTGTCATTGGGCCGTACTTCTTCCGTGATGATCAAGACCGGCACGTTACTGTGAATGGGAATCGCTACCGCTCAATGCTAACCGATTATTTTTGGAATGAATTGGATGATATGGACTTGGACGATATGTGGTTTCAACAGGATGGTGCCACATGTCACACAGCGGGCCAAACAATCGAAATATTGAGAACGAAGTTCGATCTCCAGAAATGGACCTGTGAATTGCCCGCCTCGTTTTTAACGCCTCGCGATTTAACGCCGTTAGACTATTTCCTGTGGGGCTACGTCAAATCTATGGCACAGATAATTAACTTATACAGATGTCTCATCCCTGCAGAAAAAAATGAATCACATTTTGCCCTTAACAGACAAAGCCTTAACAGACAAGGAGCTTTCTGGAGCTTTTTTCTCTGCCTAAGTATTCATTTATAGGAGACGAGATGAGCCAAAATAGTTTTGTATGCATTAAGTGAATGTGTTAAAGCTTTTGGAAAAAGCTTCTTTTTTAGTAGCTTTCAGTTTCATATATCATTTCTCGCCATAAGGGTGAGACATCTGTATAAATTTATTATCTATGTCTATGGTTTATGCCAACAAGCCAGCGACGATTGATGAACTTCGTACGAATATCGAACGTGAAATTGCAGCAGTATCGGCCGATTTATGCTTGAAAACCGTCGAAAATTGGGTTCAGCGTCTGGATTTTGCAAGCGTGCCCGTGGTGGCCATGCAAAAGAAATCGAGTTCCATACATAATAAAATAATTTATTCCACAGGAATAAAGAATTTCATTGATATCCAAAACCTTTTTTGTTTTATTTAAGAAAACTTTTGTAGCGTCCCTATTGAAAAACCCTTTATAAGGCTGTCAGACGCAACCACGTCTGACAGTGGCCCGAAGGAGAAGAATCATAATATTATACAGCTTCAAACGAATCACCGACCAATATTGAGCTTTTTCAATTTTCCTATTATCCGCGGAGACTGCTCTTTCAACACGTGGTCAAACTATGAATCTGATTCGGATATGGTGAGAAATGTTTCAAATCTTCTTGTGCTCTTGCTTTCTTGTCATTTAAATTCACGATAAACGACAAAAACTTTTGTAAATGCAGCTTGCATGCAACCCATAAATAGTCGCATGCAACAATTGCATCATCATGCAGTTTCCTCTCAAGTCCCAAATCAATGAGACATGTTCACTTCTATCATCTTAAGTGAAGTATTTTTATTTATCTCAGAATCGCGCAGTCGGTAGGGCAGTTCACACATGAGAATCGAGATAAAAATTAAAATGATAACAAAAAATCACTCAGTTCTACGTTACTTGAGTTTGCAACAAAATCAACTTCATCATCGCCCTCTATACTATGTACCGCTTGAGACTTCACAACGAGATCGAACCAAAACCAACACAAAACATCGTTCGTTCCACATGGCCCACAAGTTCGTTTCTAGATTTCATGAATGAAAATCTCAGTTGGCATTGTGTCAACGAACAATTGTTTTCAGTCGAATCTCGCATCCAACCACTACGTATCGATCTCTGAAGCTGAGCCTGAGTGCACTCAATATCTTGCGCATCCAATCTTCAATTGCCGGTATTTCCACTCGCTTGTGGATAATTTCCTCTCGCAACTCGCACATCGCAAATGCAAAAGCATCTATGTATAGGGGAAAATTTGATTTTCCCTGGTTTGGGTTTCGTCGATCGTTTGGCCACCATAAGTCGAACACATGTTGGCAATGCGCCGTCGTCGTCGTCATTGCTCACAGTCGTAATTGTAATATTCGTCGCACTTCGCAGATATTCATTTCTCTTCTTATGCGGGTGTTTCTGTTTTCTGTTGTTCTTGTTGTGTTCTCCAACATTGACTGCTTGAGTGAGGTTCCTTTTGGGCTTCTTCTGCTTCTTTGATTTTTCAAACGACTACCGTTTTGTACGCGCACCATCCTCATCCATCAGTCCTCAGAGCTCCCCAATCCACCAGCACGCAAACGCAAACGCAACGCACATACACATTTTGTTTATTTACGTGCAAAGAATTGTATATTTTCTGGCAGGCAGACGACAACGACGACGACGATCGATAGCAACGGGCAGATCGGTAGTCGGACGGACGGATATTTTCTTTTTTTATATTACAAAAATAAAAAAAAACACAACTACCAGCTAGCTATGCTCTCTCGTTTTCGAATCGCCTTCGCCATCGCCATCGCGCATCGCATATTGCACAGTACCAGGCCGCTCAATTCGAATGTTTTCGAGCGTATGTTTTAATTCAGTTGAATTGTGTACGCCTGCGAAGTGACTTCGTCCGTCGATGAAGGTTATGGTTTTTATTTTCAAAATTTGAAAAAAAAATTATTCTAACAACGGTTGATATTTTTGAAAAAAATTGTAAGCAATTTTTAAGTGATTTTCACTCATTAAAAAAATAAAAAAAAATTGCGCGAACTTAAAAATAAAATAAAAAATCAATAATTTATACAAAATTTGGATTACCAGTGAACAAAAATATTTACTTTTTGAAAATTAAACAAACAAAATAGTTTTTAACATTAGAATTTTAAAACAAAATTTTGACAAAACAGAAGCGGTTAAATTAAAAAAAAAAAAAGAGAGCAAAATTTTGAACTACAAATTCACCGGAAGTGGAAATAAAATTACAAATTTAAAACCCTTAAATTCAATTGATTTAACGAGTGCCCTTCAAAAATTGTAAAAAAAAATAATAAATTGTTAATTTTCTTTTAAAAATAATTTAAAAAATGATAGTAACCGGAAATTGATATTGAAACAGCCAATGGTGGTTTCCGATTAGAAGAGATTTTTTTTTCGATTTTCGGATAGAGTGCCTTCTCTAGCATAGGTACCTACAAGTGTCCGGATCTATGTGCCTTGTGTACTGTGTGTGTACAAAACCAAGTACCTATTTGTTGTTGTAACTTGAAGGTCTATTAAATTCTAAGGAATTAAAATTGAAACTGCGAGAAGAATATTAATTGATTTGTTAAAGAAAAATCGTTTTTGGAAGTGTTTTGATTTGTTTTTTGTGTGTTTTTCTTGTGCTGTTGTTGAATTTGAAAAGTCTTTACCAATGGATACTTTAAGTGTGCCATATCCGGTGGAATAAAGTGGAAATTATTTTAATTTATTTAGTTGTTGTACGCGAACGATTAATTTGTCAATAATTTTAATTGCAAATTACGAAAAAAAGCATAATAAGTTTTTAATTGTTCGAATATTAATTTACAATCAAAAAATAATATTACCTAAGTGATCTTTTTATGGATAGCATTAAACTCATCTATTTGGAAAAAATTGGCGATATTTTGATGGTGAGTTAAGAAATCACTTTGAAAATATGTTTACATTGTTTTTTATGGATATTTCATTAACTTATTTGCTTTAAAATTATATAATTTATATCTTCATCTCCTGTACATGAAAGAGTGTTCCAATCAATTCGAAATGTTGCTAGCTTGCGAGTATTTCGCATTTTTTTGCACTTTACTTGAACTAAAAATTGAAAAGTTTAAGAATTCCAAACACTTCTCCTAAAGTTGCACACAAAAATTCAGTTAAATCTGTTGGGTCGTATGCAAAAAGATGAGATCAAACTCTTTACTCACTTTTTTGAGAACTTTCTTAAGGTGGTATGCAGAAAAAAAATTACTAACCGAGTTAGATCTCAATTTGTGAGTTCAATCTCAGAGGGATGAGATCGATCTAACAACGAAAGCTCGCCATTAGATTGAGCTCGTTTTCATATGCAAAAAGATGAGAAACCACTTGGTTACATGAGATCAATCTCAAAAATTGTTAAGCATGGCATTTTTCAGACTCAGAAGTTGTGCGATGGTTCACGGAAGAATTTTTTTGGGCCGAGCTCAGAAACTCGTGATGGTGCTTTCACAAACAAAAAAAAAATAGGAATTCTCTGCGATACATAGGAGACCCCGGCTTCCAAATTGGAGTAGGTGAAGATGTTGGAGTTCATCAATCAACAGCCTCTAGAGTTATGCAGAAATAGCAAGCCATAAACAGAATTTTATCTTATTCCCACATACTGTGGAAGAAATACAAGAACAAGAAGTGCAAAGGTTATGGAGTAGGAAAAGTAGGAGTATCCTAATGCAATTGGTGCTCTAGATTACACTCATGTCCGTATAAGTAAACCTTTGCCCTATCATGAGGGGTACATTAATCGTAAAGGATACAACTCCTTTAATGTTCAAACTTCATGCAATGCGGAAGAATAGTTTACAAGTGATGAAGTTTTCTGGCTAGTTATTTGTGTGTTGGTGATGTCAATTCCGAATTGGCTTTTACAGGATCTTATTATTTGGAGCACAACATCACTCCTCTAAGCCATACGAATAGGCAACTGCGATTTTTCTAACTTTATTGTTTTTAAGTTCCTTTCCTTTTTTATAATTTGCACACACTAAAGGGGCTTTTTATACCCTTATTATGCCAGAGACACACTGAGCGCATTAAGAAAAGATGAAGGGATTTAGAAGTAAGTGTCGGTGTACACTGTACATTGGTTTTGAATTCATCAACATTCACTGGGAAAGACAAAGTGTGGAAGGGCATTCCACATTCGCGTAGTACGGCTAAAGAATGATTCTCTATACTTAAGAGTACGTCCGAAGTTGGGCTCGAGGCAAACTGTAGGGCATTCCTGGAAGCGTGGGTATAACCGTTTAATTGTTTAAAGGGAGGAATGCCACTTGCTATTTCTCTAGAGCACTTACCGTAGAAGTAACGATAAAACAGAGAGAGGCACGAAACGTTACGACGGTGGTCTAAAGGAGTGAATGCGTCAGTGATCTCTCTATCACCGACCATTCTTTCGGCTCTTCTTTGTATACCATCCAAGAGGCTTGAGTAAGTTACTGGAGCGCCAGCCCAAAGATGGGAATTGTACTCAAGCTTTGGACGGATAAAGGTTTTGTAGATAATAGCCAGATCAGACGGGGAGACAAATTTCTTACACCGTCTTAAGAAACCCAAACATCTTGCGGCATATTTGGTGACATCGCGTATGTGCTCGGTCCACAAGAGGTGGTCAGTGATGCACATACCAAGAATCTCGAGATGTTCGGACTCATTGATGCAAGTGCCACTCATGGACAGTGACAAAGGGGGTATATCTCGCTTCAACGATACAAGACAGCATTGAGTTTTCAAAGCATTAAACTCTACACGGTTTCAATTCCCCACTGTACAATGCTTTTTAAGTCAGAGTTTTATTAGCTTATCATATCTTGCCGTTGCAGTTCCACTTCCGAAGAGGCTGGATTTGAGTCTAAAAACGAATATGAAAAGCTAAGGGTACTATCGTCAGCGAAATTATTAATTGGATCAGAAGTTACAGACAGGAGATCAAAACAGAGCCCTGGGGCACACCTGCATTTACATTATGGGTTTCAGAAAGAAGGTTTCTAGTCCAACGAAGTACTAAGAACTAATTAATATTTGCCCATTTACTAGTTATAAATGCATTTTCAACGGAACTCTCCCCACATAATTTGCATATGATTTAAATAAATGACAACACATCTTGCGTTCGATAGCTAAGGTTTAGTAAGTTAATTGTGAGTATAAAGAGAATTCAGAAAAATTACCAATATTAAAAGTTCTAAAAATAAAAACATTCAAATTTGTACTCCAAAGTTGTTTTGAAAATGAGAAAAAGTGCGAAATTTTTTTCATTATTAAAACAATTTTTCTTTTATCATCAGAAATTTTGAATACAAAATAACGACCCTTTTTTTCAATTGGTGTTTATCTCAAAATGCGTGACGGTACCATGCGTATCTGAAACTATGCTATCCTTTGAAAATAATTTAGGTTACAGAAATTACTTTTCCTTTCAACTTTATAAAAGTGGAAAATGGAAGGCGGCGATTTTGTTTTGGTGATGAACAGAAACTATTTCAAATAATTTAAATTTTACCTAATGTAAACACAACTTGTTAGTATAACTTACTTATGGTGGCGCTACAGTCCAAGTTGGACCAGGACCTCACCCAACAAACTTTTCCAGCGAGCTCGGTCCCTAGCTAGCTGTCTCTAGTTTCGCATGACAAGTTGGTTGAGAGCCTCTGCCACCTGTGTGCTCAAACTAATTCGCGGTTTTCCTCTTCTGCGACGTAATTCTGGGCTGTGTTCGAAGACTCTGCGAGACGGAGCATTATTTTCCATTCGCTCTACGTGACCCAGCCATCTCAGTCGTTAGACCTTTACTTTTCTCGCTAGGTCAGTGTTGCTGAACAACTCATATAGTTCTTGATTGAAACGTCTCCACTCTCCATTTATGCAGACAGGACCAAAAATCACTCGAAGCATTTTTCTCCCGAAGCAGTCCAAAGTGTTTTAATCGAATGTTGTCATGATGATCCCTGTCTATCTGCAGCATACATACATTAGGGCCAGGAGGATACAGGTTGAGTAGAGTGTCACTTTAGTTGCTCGCGAGAGAACTTTACTACTAAATTGCCTTCTAGGTCAAAAGAAACAGTTTGTGGCCTCCGTCTCAAGGCTCGCAAACGCTCCCACTGACATCATGCTGTGTTCATCCAATTATGTCATATGTGAATGTCACGTATCCTAGTAGCTGGACGGACTTTTGAAAGATTGTGCCTCTAGTGTTGATATTGGACCTTTAAGTTAAGTTAATAGTTATGACACAGATTTAAGAAGTGTAGATATCAGTAAATGGGCCTAAGACTAGGTTCGATTGTTATCTATTGATAATATAATCCATTGAAAGGAACATTTATAATTTTGAGTGTTAAAAACTTAACAGCCTTAACCATTTGAAATGAAAATGAGTGCTTTAAGATCAACCAGCATCCTAGCTTAATTTATCAATTTTAATTTATTTATTAATATCTAAAACCTTCGCACGCGATATTAATAAAATTCGAAACATTCCTATTCTTTTTTTGTTTTTTTTTTTTTTTTTTATCAATTGAAAAATATTAGAGTCAAGTATTATTGATTGCAGTGAACATTTTTTTCAAAGTTGATTATTTTCAAATATCAAGTTCAAGCTCTTAAACAATATTTAAACATTTTTTTTTAAATTTTTTGTAGATGTTGTGTTTTTTTTATTTATTAACAATTGTTATAAAACAAACATATCCGACACAAGAATGTATGTCAACAAAAAAAAAGTAAAAGACATTCTAAAAGTGTCCCATAAGCTAATTAATGGATAAAAAATAGCTCAACGCCTAAACAATATTCAACAAAATGCTTTTCCCACACGATATCGTTGACATATTTTTTTGAATTATTACAAAATCCCAAAAGAACCGAATATCTCATTCTTAAAAAAATCCATAGAAAATTCCTTAAAAAAAACAATCATCTGCTTTCTTTTGCCTTAAATTTAATTTTTTAAGAGGATACGAAATATTTATTTTTGTTTTTTTTGGCTAACGTTTGAGCACATCAGCCGGATGTTTATCTTTTTTTCTACTTTCGAAAGAGAAAAAAAAGAGATTAAGTCCGACAAGCGATTTCCATTCATCGCTTTCAAAATCTCCGACCGACACACTCGACTACGTGTCGGTCGTCTTTTCGAACGCCCCCCTCTGGCTATGAAAACAGAACAGGTGCCAAAAAATAGCCAAACAACATCAAGATTTTTTTGAATGTGTTTATTTTTTCGCTTAGGGATAGGATATTTTTTTTTTGAAGAAAAATCACCACCCGCCTGTTAAACGTCAGAATTGTGCAGCAACTCACGTCATTCTGTCATTTGTCAGGTCAGATTTATTTTCCATTCGTGTTTTCAGCCCGTCTGTGTTCGTCCATGTCGCTCCTTGTCGTGTAGGAAGAAACTAAATTACAAGTTTGTTCAAATGACACATTTGTAAGCAACCAAACAAAAGGAACAACAAAATTTAAATCATATCCAATTTGTCTTCCATTTTAATGACATTTAAAATGAAATGCAAAAATCATACGAAATACTCGTGGACTGAATTAATGTCATCAAATTTGACAAGTGGATAAGCCAAAAAAAAAAAAAACAATCACAACAAATATGTACCCTCAATCCGTCAGTGACGTTTCGCATACCAATTCGAATCGTGCGTGTTTGACATTTGCATAATTTTTCCTGCCAAAGACAATCATGTTCGAATTTCGAAATTATTTTTTGGCACATTATGTCGACGGGCTATATTGACAGTTGCTGGTCACGGTCCGAGGTGGTGTACTTATAATTTATCGATTAAAAGTTAGACAGCTCCAAAGCCATTACGAAGATTCCTAAGCCGATGAGTCTAAGTGCCAAAGTCGCATCGTAAAATTTGTTCTTTTTGAAAATAAAATCTCTTTTTTTTATGGAAATGGTTTTCATGAGAACTACTCGCTGCCTGTCTTTTATTGAGAAGGCTCCCTAATGCATCTGACTGTAGATGGAAAACTAGCAACTGGCAATTAAAGGAGAGCGATCGCGCCACTCGGCTGCAATCATCAGCATTTCAGTAACAAAGGATACGATTGTAAAATCTGAGATAATGTCGGCTTTTTATTATGTTCGAAGTTCGCTGGCCTATTCGATGTCAATGGTCGATTAGCAAAAGATACTCAAATATTTGTAAGTCATTTTCGAGATGGCGATAAATTGCTGGTTTCGGTTTGTTTTCAAATCACCCAACAGAGTAAGCTGTCTATTAATGCGTTTTGTTTATGCGCAAACATGAGACGCATTTACTTTGAAACAGAGCTCTTCGGGAGCTGGTAGATAGATAGATGTAATCGACAGGATTTGGTTTTATTATTTCAAATACGTGATGTTCGAATGAGAGGCTGATTGTAATTTTTGAATTGTGATTGATACTGCATGCATTTGGTGTGTGTGTGTGAGTATGCAGTCGCACTGGTGTGATAATATTCACGGTGAATTTAAAGTAAATTATTCGATCAGTTGGGAGCGTGAGGCAATTCTTAATTGAAATCGTTTTCATTGTTGTTTTTTAAGATAAAAGAGAGTTGTGTTTTAAGTGAAGAATTAATGTTCTTTGTTAGGTGTTTTCGAATTAAGGAAAAAAAATGTTGAACTACTTACAAGCGCAATGGAGCAAATCAAATCACGTGTCGAAAGTCGATGTTCAGAAAACTTAAGCTGGAATTTTAAAATCAAGCCTTTGTTGGTGTTTGACACATTTTCTTACAAAATCTCTGAAGCTGTTTACTTAGCGATCAAAGCGTTCAAACAAATTAACTGTTTGAATGAGTTCATTACGCGAGATTGAATGTCAGAGCTGACGCAGAGAACATAGTTCATCATCTGTTTGTGTCGAAGATCACATCAAATGATCCAGGCATTATCTAACGTAGTGGAAGCAGCGATTGCAAGAGTTATTCTTCGTCTGATCTCAGCGTCAGCGCTGATGTTAATGTCCATGTTGATAGGTAGACAAACTTCTCTATTACCTCGAAGTTGTATGAGTCTATCGTAACGTTCTGTCCGAGGCGTCGATGTTGGGTCTTGGGTGTCCTTCCTCGAAGACAGCTCTCATTTACCGCTAAACTATTTTTGCCATTTCTGTCTCAATTCTCACAACGGCGCCATTGATATCAGACTTTTGGAGTACAATGCTTTTGGTTAAGACGGTCGAGTTTTGCACTTAGGATCGCCTTATCTAAATCATTTTTTGACATCGAAAGATTCCATTAGCTCGTTGGCAACCAACCTGCAATGGAGCAGCCTGAGTTCCCTATCGTAATTTGCATAAGCTAACGAGGATGCCAAAACTAGACATATCTTTATACAGTTCGTCTCCGTAGATGCTGTCATACGCGAACTTGAATCGATAGGAAGGTGATGAAAGTCGACTTCGAGTTCAAAGGTTTTTTCCTAGATCTGTCGTAAAGATAAGGACCAATCACATTGTTGACGAAAGGCTTCAGACGTTCACATATTACGGCAGAGAGGACCTTTTTAGCAATGTTGAGTAAGCTGATTCCTCTGCAGTTGGCGCAATTAAGAGGACCTCCCTTTTTCAGGATCGGGCAAACAATGCTGAGGTTCAATTCATCGAGCATGCATTCCTCCGACCATATCCTGCAGATCAAGTGGTGCAGGCTCCAAACTATATGGTCGCCTGCTTTTTTGGACAGCTCTGCAGCTAGATCACCTGCTCCAACCGCTTGGTTAGATTGGTGGCTGCGTGAAACCCATCAGCACATTAGAGCCGGTTTATTTAACTGTTTTTCTGGCAATGTCGCCAGTTGTTCTCTATACTTGAGGTTAATTCAAACTCGATCAGAGAAAGATCTGGCGATCTCTTGCGATTGTAGATGTCCGACGTCGAATTTTCTTGCAGCGTTTCTTCGATATCGCCTGTACAGGATCGGAATTTAGCGAATCCGACAAATGCCCGTGCAATTGGTTCTACTTCCATATCGACGAAATCATCGATCTCGAGATGGCCAAGTTCCGCATTGACATGAAACATTATGGGTTTTTGCATCCGGGCTTGCTGAAAATACAGTACACTATGATCTACTTAATCCTCTTCCGGTGAACGCGGTTTTCTTTGTCTTGGATAATACCCTCAACGTAATGACCGATGTACCATCAATATCTTCTCAAGTCGCTGACTTTCAGCAGCCTCGGATACACCCTCTTGCACGAACTGACACACGAACTCTAATTTGACGCTGCGCAACTGGGGGTCTGAAACATTATTCGGAACATCCATTGGACAAGTCGGTACTTAGTGTTGGGGTCGTTGCAAGACTTTGAAGAATTCAGTCTTGTCTACAATTGCCCGTGTTTGTTATTTTTTTGTGTACAGTTGATGTAGTCCATGACTAATAATAAAGTTATTAAAAAACATTTACTGGATTTGTTCTTTCTTGATAATCTAATGGCTTCTAATCAAGTTTTAATTTTAACGAACACCTGCACGTTAAGTAACTGTGACCACGATCCACGACGCAAGCAAACATGACGGAAGGAAACGTGCCTCAATTATTCATAGTGTGGACGTTTTTTTTTTTGGATAATTCACGCATGGAGAAATGCATTCACAACTGTTTCAAGGTTCCATATTTGGGTTAATGAAGCTATCGCAACTTTTTTTACTGTCAATAATTATGAGCTTGGAAAGTGTGGAAAAGAAAAACTCATTGAAGAAATGAAAAGATTCGTCGTCATTTTGAGGTCATTACTGCGTGTAATTAGTTCTTAGTAGATTTTTTTGTTATACAAGTTCTTAAGAACACTTTTTGTATGACTGTGAAAACGGAGGAAAGAACTGATTATGAAAATATAAATTCAGCAATCACAAACATGCTTTAACCCAGTGATTTATTGAAATACAATCGAACTTCGGTAATTATAACCTCTTCTTGAAAGTGAGTAAAATGGTAAATCCATTTTTTAAGGGGATATTCGTATTCGATCCTGAAAAAGGGAGATCCTCTAAACTGCGCCAACTATAGAGGAATCAGTCTACTGAACATCGTATACAAGATCTTCTCTGCCGTAATATGTCAACGTCTGAAGCCTTTCGTCAACAATCTGATTGGTCCTTATCAATGTGGCTTCAGGCCAGTAAAGTCAACCATAGACCAAATTTTCACGTTGCGGCAGATCCTGGAAAAGACCTATGAACTCCAAATCGATAACCACCACCTTTTTATCGATTTTAAGGCCGCGTTTGACAGCATCTACAAAGACGAACTGTATAAAGCTATTTCTAGTTTTGTCATCCCTGCCAAACTCGTTCGCTTGTACAAAATGACAATAGAGAACTCACGCTGCTCCATAAAGGTTGGCAACGAGCTTACGGAATCTTTCGACGTCAAAAAAGGATTCAGACAAGGTGATGCACTGTCATGCGATTTCCTTAATATCGTTCTTGAGAAGTGCAGAACTCCAACATCAACACCAGAGGTACTATCTTTCAAAAATCTGTTCAACTTCTCGCGTACGCCGATGGTATTGATATAATGGGAAAATCACAGCGTGATGTCAATGGCGGCTTTGTGAGAATTGACACAGAAGTGGCAAAAACGGGTTTAGCGGTAAATGAAGGAAAAGCGAAGTATACGCTGTCTTCGAGGAAGGACACGCAACACCAACGGCTCGGTCAGAACGTCACAATAGACACATACAACTTCGAGGTAGTAGAGGAGTTTGTCTACCTAGGCTCCTCCGCTATAAACACGGGCAATAACACAAGCGCCGAGATCAGACGAAGAATAACTCTTGCTAATCGCTGTTTCCTTGGGCTAAGAAAGCAATTGAGTGGAAAAGCTCTCTCTCGAGCAACTAAGGTAGGATTGTACAACACTCATCATCCCAGTCCTGCTGTATGGTGCAGAAGCATGGACCTTGACAAAATCGGATGAAAGTGCCTTACGCTGTTTTGAGAGGAAAGTTCTTCGCGTCATCTTTGGCCCCGTGTGGATTGAAGGGAAAAATGGCGAAGAAGATATAACAGCGAAATTTACGGGTTTTACAATACAACGACATGGGCCTAGCCAGAAGGGTCAAGGTCCAGAGACTCAGATGGCTCGGTCATTTAGAGCGGATGGACACCAATGCTCCGGCCCGGAAAGCCTTCGACACTATTCCCGAGGGACGTAGGAGGAGAGGAAGACCGCGACTCAGGTGGCGCACTCAAGTGGAAGTCCTCAATCAACTTGGAGTGCAAAACTGGAGACAGCAGGCTAAAGACCGAGCGGGCTGGCGGAGACTTTTGATTGAGGCCCAAGTCCACAACGGACTGTAGCACCACCTTAACTAAGTAAGTATTCGTAAAACTACTCCGGAACGTTTGGACATCTAGAATGACGTGACGTTCAACACCTAACCTGGAGAACCAGGCACTTTTTTACAGTCTGGGCTTCAAATATGTCGGAGTTGCCCCTATATCTAAAGGTGTTCACTGAGCAGTTAAGCCTTACTGGATCTGAGGACGACCCATGGAAGGGTAAGCCAACTTCCTGTTGGCACAAAACGTCTTGTCGATCATTACCAGGAAAGGTTCAAATTGTATTTTCAACTGTCATCTAGTATAAATCAATTTCCCTTTAATAAATTGACAACCTGTCTTTTTGCCACATCGAAAACACTTTTCTTGGCAACCCTGCTTCAAGCCTTTCAAAAATAACAAAACATTAGCTGAAACTTTTTGGGTCAGGGAATCTCACATTAATGGCGTCTATTAATACAAATTTCGATTCTGTCTTTTATTTTGATACATTTTTCAAAAAAAACTTTTATTTCTTATTTTATTTTTATTTTTGTTGACATTCTATTTTTGAAAATGATACAAAAGAACATCACAAGCTCCTCCGTCTATTATATTCCTAATTAGATCTTACACCGTTCCATCATATTGGGGGGCTTCTTGAATAGGTACCTTTTGGTCTTGTGTCTGGTCTCTAGTATCTCGATTGAAGAGTTTTGGGTAATTTTTATTTCTGTTTGTTAAAATCCTGTTCGGATGTCTCGTAAATTATACGAAATGCCTATTTCTCGGATGAAAGTTGATTTTTAATGATCAAAAAAAGTTTTCTGTACCATTCAGCGTCGGTCGTTGTCGTGGAATGGCCGATTTGGTGTTTTTATTGTACGCACCATCTGCTTGATGTCGCTATTGTTGCGTTGTTGGGGATGTACCTCTAAAAGACTAGAAACACACACAAAATCATAATTAAAAAGCTCTCATCTTGAAAATTTTGTGTGAACTCTAAGTTTGTTGTTAAAGTTATAGAACATTCTTTCGAAAATTTATGTGGACGTTTTATCACACTCAGTTATTGTCATATGCAACATTTGAAGCCGGTCGCATTTGTCAGTACTGAGCCTGGGAGCAATTTTTCCCACCTTAAAAGTAATCGAAGAATAAATTCAATCGCTTTTATGTTTGACTATTTCTTTGATTTTTTTTTTAACCGCGCCCCCTACTGTTCGAGAGCTCTTACTGTGCAGTACAAAATCCGTCCCTGTTGAAGGCGGCGTTTTCCATTTGATAACTTATGAGTGGAAAAAAAAAACTCAACAAGATATGGAATATTTAGAGACTGATTTATTCGAGTTCCTTCGAAGGAAATTAGTGATGGGAAAAAAAAGTTCGAATGATGAATAAATAAGATTTTTGAAAGGAACCGTAAAAGTGTCGCGGCCACAGGAAATATTATCAAAAAAATTCATCAAAATTACTGAGAAAAGTGAGGAAGCCTTGTGTTCGAATCAATTAAATTAGATTCTTTGTGGTTGTCCTCCTTTTGTGTCTCGAAAAAAAGTGTTGGTCTTAATGGCAAATAATGTGTCAAATATTTCTTAAGCCTTAGTGTTATGATTTTAAAAACACAGAATGGTTATTTATACGTTTTTAGTTCTCGTTTGGCTCGGAAAAAATGTAAAGGGTTGAAGACATTTAAATGATTTACGGAATAAGTGGTTTGGGGGACTTTAAATAAATGAGTTATTCATAGATTTCATGATTCTTGAACATTGTCAAAAGAAGTTTCTAATGAGGTTGCTTACGAGTATTAAATTTCAGTAAATTGTTGATTTCATTAAAATTCTACCCTGTCAGTCGGGATGATGAATTTGAAATTTTATTACCCACGGATTGAATTGACACCTTCGAAATGCTGTACCATGTTGTGGTTAATTGGCGATAACCTTTTAACTTTCATGCAGGTATCAAATCAGACAACCTTAAGCAGCGACCACATGCTTCTCCGGTCATCTAGCAATTTATACCCGCACAAAATTATCATAAAATAAATTTATTTGTTAAAATTGTTTTTGCACATAAATCTTGTAATCAAGATATTGAGTAAGCAAGAAATAGAGTGTCGATAGTGGGGACTGAGAGTGAGAATGTCAAGGGGGAGTAAATGCTGATTTGATTGCGCTAAAAGGAAAGCTATGTTGCAATTGTTGTTAACGATGTCTTATCGGTTTAATAGTGCTATCTGGAAATGATCTAGGCTTTTAATTAACCTGAGAACGTTTAACAAGCCTTGGTGTCTATATGATTATGCAAAAATGGCAAGAGTATTTGATACAAGTCGTTTTGTTTTTATAATTTAACTATTTTTATTTCAGTCCCTCTCAGGGATTTTGAGTCGGTTAAAAAACAAGAAAAACAGTTTTAATGCATGGATTTTCGAGCAGGGCCGACAGACAGCTTTTGATTTAGGCTTGAAATGGAGAGCACTTCCTCTTCTCAGTGTCTGAAGTAGATGGGAAAGGGCAGTTTGAAGACCCGGAGAAGAATTCGCTGTAGAAGAACGCTCTGGCTCATCATCTCGATTCCATAGCATATACAACGGGTTATCCATTTTGCGATTTCGACATCTGTTGTTAAAGTCTGACATTAAAAGTCTCACACTGACGAAAATGGATTGCTTGACTATAACACAACGCATAATTGTTAAAACCAACTACAAAAGTGGTGATTCTGGCATAGCCACATATCGTGCTTTATGAGATTATGGCTTACATAATCGTCCAACTACGCAAGCAATTGTGAAAAATTTGAAGAGTCTGGATTGGTTAAAGTTATTGTAAAGCCTGTTCATCATTGTTTCGGTCGTACTATTGATAATATTGCTACTGTAATGAAAGTGTTACCGAAGAACTGGATTATATTTCATTTGAAGCCAGCTGACCATTCACAATGGATGCTTGAATAACAGGCGGTGAACGGTGAAAAGTCCACCATCGATCAAATATTCACTCTACGTCAGATCTTGGAGAAGACCCAGGATCTTCAAATCGATACCTACCACCTTTTCATCGATTTTAAGGCCGCGTATGACAGCGTCTGTAGAGGCGAAATATATAGAGCAATATCTTATAGTTTTGGCTTTGGCATCCCAGAAAAAGTCGTCCGTCTGTGTAAGATTACAATGGAAAATTCACGCTGTTCCATCATGGTCGGAAAAAAACCTAATTGACGCTTTTGATGTCAAAAAAGGTTTTAGAGAAGGCGATGCGGTGTCATGTGCAAAGCTCCAATGTCAAAAGCAGAGGCACAATCTATCAAAGTCCGTCCAGCTACTAGGATACGCAGCGTGATGTCATTGGAGCGTTTCTGAGCCTTGAGACGAAGGCCAGGAAGATGGGTCTAGCGGTGAATGAGGGCAAGACCAAGTTAATGCTTTCGACAAGAAAGGACTACCAACATCGACGTCTTGGAGCAAACGTCAACATACACAGAGTAAACATCGAGGTAGTTAAGGCCTTTGTCTACCTGGGATCCGCTATCAACTCAGACAACAACACCCAGTACTGAAATCAAACGAAGACTCACTCAGACCGATCGCTGCTTCTTTGGACTTCGAAGGCAATTGGGTAGTGAAGGCCTCTCCTGAGTAACTGAAGGGATACTCTACAAAACCCTCATCATCCTGTTCCTAATGAATGGTGTAGAGACAAGGGCCATCACAACATCGGATGAAAATGGTAGACGAAGATTCAACCAAGAACTGTACGAGCTGTAAAGTGACACTGACCTAGCCAGAAAAGTAAAGGTCCAATGACTTAGATGGTTAGTTTATGTTGAGCGAATGGCAAATAATGTTCCGGCTCATAGAGTCTTCGAATCTAACCCGGAAAGACGTCGCAGAAGAGGCAGACCGCGACTCCGATATAGCACACAGGTGGTAAAAGACCTGAACCAACTTGGCCGTATGTTGACTGTAGCACCACCATAAGTTAGTAGATAAGAACGGCGATTTTCAAACAAAATTTTCTTCAGCGAAGAAGAACATTTATTTTGAGTACCTAACTATGTTAATAAACAAAGTTGTCGTGAATTAATTGAAGAGAGGCCATTACATCCACAAAAAGTAACTGTACGGTGCGATCTTTGGTCCGGAGGTGTGATTGGACGTTACTTCTTCGAAAACGACAATGGAATTACATGATAACCGACTTTTTTTACCTATACTATAGAAGAATACGACTTCGAAAATTTTTGGTTTCAACAAGACGGTGCCACATTCCGCACAACTCGAGCGAATATGGCTTTGTTGCAAGAGACATTTCCCGGCCGCGTAATTTCTCGCCGTGTCGATATCAACTGGCCACCAAGATAATGCGGTTTGACACCGCAGGCCATTTTTTTGTGGGGATACACGAAAGACCGTATTTTTGTTTTTGCAGCTTTGAGTACTTAAAAATCAACATTCGTCAAGTTGTGGCTGAGATACCGCACAATGCTGAGAAACAGCTTCACATATTTTGGTGGTTCAAATAGATTGCGATATTGCCCAGGGTTTTGGGAGTTCAGATTTTTCTTAAGTCTGTAACGTCAAAATGTGCTAATTATCGATTTCAGCTTTTAACACATTAACTCACACAAGAAAATCAGGCCGAGTTGAGGGAAATGGAAAATGAGTTATTAAATTTAAAATTCAGCACTAGCAAGTTAAACTGATTCAATCGGCACCATTCTACTCAAAAGAAAGCCAAATACAAATACATTTCTGATCTACAATTGGGCGCCATTCAGCTGGTACAACAAGTCGAGAACATAAAAATTCTTCATTACTCTTTCTCAAAAACTAAGCAATCTTACAAAAAAGTTCATAATATGTTCATTCGGAACATTATTTTCCTCTCCCCGACTTCCCCACCGTGTTTTTAAAAATACATACATCAACTTCTGTACTTACTCTCTGCAAAATGTAAACAAAAAAGCATGAATGTTTGTATTTAATTAAATAGAACATCCGCAAAATACATTCAAACCAAAAAAGTAACAAAGTTGCGAGCTGTAAAGTGCGTTCGTTAAATCTCTGTTCGAAAAAAGAACGCAAAAAATAAATTTTACTCAGATTTATGATTTCCATATATAAACAAAACCGACCCGCACGAAAAACAAGACAAACACAACCAAAACACATTCGCTTTTACTAACCCCCTAACAATACACAAATAATGATAAATGCACTGCAAAAGTCAGACAAGCCAAGTCGAACAAAAAATTAACAACACACGCAATAAGAGTTTGTTCCGAAAATAAAATGAAATCAAATCAAAACTAATTGATTACCCTCAAGTCTTTTTGACTTGGGACTGTGAGAGGGGATTGTGTGTTGCCTGGTTGTTGGTGATTTTTCTGATTATTTCAATGCCCCTACTCGATATCTTTCCATCTCTCTCGCTCTCACTCTCACTATCTGTCGCTGATCTTCTCGTTATCGTTTTTAATCTGCCACTTTGACAGATGGAAACCCCACTGATGTCAAATGGTCCATCCAATGCCTGTGTGCTGAAAGTCATGTCGCGGTCAGCCTGCTATCTGCGATAATATTATGATATTGTTGTAGCCCCATTTGTATTTTTCAGACATAACATTCAGCATCAACAGATAAATAGATAAACAAACAGTAGCCCCCAACCAGATACAACTCGCTACTCTACTCTACTTTCGGCATGGGTATATGTATCTCGAACAGTCTGGGGTAGGCAGAAGCTTCATGCTACTGGTCAGAGACCAGAGCAGAGTCCCAAAGTACTCTTGAATTTAAATGGGGAAAAAATGACATCTTGTCAAGCAGCAAACAGCCCCACATGTATTTAACCGCAAGAATTAAATTAACTATCCACAGCTTTGGGTAGTTATAGTTACGCTGATTCCTTGTGTGAGTGTGTACAGATAAATCTCTGTTTATGTTGTTTAGGAGGAGGCCCAAAAGCCGAGATCATCCACCAACTCGGATGATTATTATGCACACAGACAAGACAGCGTTATAAATCTCTTTTGTTCCATTAAGTGGACGGTCAATTATTCTATTAAAGTCTTGAACTAAAAAAAAAATGTATTATCCCGAGAGCTGCTGGGTAGCATTCAAGCTGATGGCAAGCGCAGATGTATCTTGTGTAAAAATGCATCTATCGAGTCCATAAACAAACATTACAACAAACCGAAACAATTGTCTAATCATAGATACTCATAGATGCGCTTCACGTTCTTGTAGATACTTTTTGTTCTTTCATCACGAAAATTTCATACCCGCACAAAATCGGCCCATGATCATCTTGCCCATAATTTCTTTTTGTTCACTTTAAATCGTTCGAATATCTGAATATGGACCTTCTGGAACAGATTGAAAAACTCAACGGAGTGATTCGGAGGGCATATGGGGCGTTGTTATGGGTCCGAATCGTGCCGCGGATTGATCGAATCGAACGTTATAGAAATACGTGCTCCTGCTGGCTACTATAGTCGATTGAGTAATCTGTGCTCACTGAACTTGAAAATTGATTAACTGGGACACTATTGCGTCCATAGGAGAGGAGGACGAGAGAGGTGGCAATTGTGGGATTTTTATTGTTTTATCTTTAATTTTTCTATTTTACTCTTTTGAAACTACATATCAATTGAAATTTAGGTTTGACGATGATTGAAAATGATTGTTTTATTGAAACGATGGACGCTTGACACTTTGAGGTGCGAAGTAGCTAGATACACAGATAGATATAATTTATGAAAATTAATTTATCTTACAATGTGGGTTGGCCGGCGACCGACGGACAGTCGGACACAACATGAACGGTGTACCGCACCAAGTACGGTGAATTTATTGTAAGTAGAGGGTTATACTGTCACCTTAGATTATGTGATAGATACACGAAACTTAATTAATTGTGAGTGAGGGAAGAGGTCAATCTAATTGACTTTTCTTGTTCGACGGACTGATATTACGACACGATGAGAATGTTAACGGTAGCTTAAAGGTGGGTTGTTAGTAAGAGGAAACATAAGTATCTATTTTGATTGTGTCTTTGTGGACTAGGAAATGTATAGGGAGATGAAAATCGATAAAACTGAGTAGAGAGATGTATTTGATATTAAATATTTCTAAAAGAATTCGGGATATGTTTTTTTCTATAGCATAAAAGAGGGTGTGATGCAAACCATATCTGTTCTGCTTTTGAGATATAAAACAAAAGGAACAGTAATAACATTTATATTTTATATTTTCCACTTTATTATGATTTAATTTTTGATTATTATTTGACTTCTAGGTTAGGTTAAGTTATACGGGTCCACAGTTGGATTTTTTGCCGTCACAAGATCCCTTGTGATACCCCAAAGCATTGTAACTCCTGAAAAACAGCTTTTTTCTTAACCTAAGAGTGATATGGTTGGTCGAGGCATTTGGAGGATTTGACAAAGTTCAGCAGGCCTGGAAGTTCAGTTCCTTAAAAGTAGTTACATAAAAATATTTTCCTGGCGTAGCAGAGTGCTTGACAGTGGCAAAGGAACTGGTCTCTTCTTCATTGCCGCAGCTTCTACCTGGGTAGTCAGTCCTAAGCCCCATCTTTTTTGTGGTAGCCATGTAGGTTATGTTTCTTAATAAGTAAGATCCTCTGAGGATTCATCTATCAAGTACTGAGCTTTCTCATGCAAGCTTATCTGCTTTTTTGTTGGCAGTTCACCACTCTGAACGGGAACCCAGCAGAGTATTGTGCACTAGCTGCTCCTCTCCTTCAACGTCCCTCGGAAATATTGACGAAGGCTTTCCGGGCCGGAGCCGGTGTGCATCCACTCTAAATGACCGAGCAATCTGAGCCTCTGGACCTTGACTCTTCTGGCTAGGTCTATGTCGTTGTACGTAACCCGTAAAGTTCGCCGTCGTATCTTCTTTTTCCATTTTCCATTAATGCACACTAGGCCATAGATGTCCCGAAGATGTACAGCAGAACAGCAGGATGATGAAAGTGTTATATAGTTTCACTTTAATTGATCGAGGGGGGAAGAAACAGCGATAAGCAAGAGTTATTCCTCGTCTGATCTCGGCGCTGGCATTATTGCCCGTGTTATGACGGAGCCTAGGTAGACAAACTCCTCTACGTTCCACTACCTCAAAGTTGTATGCGTCTATTGTAATGTTCTGTCAGAGCCGTCTTCGGCATTGGGAGTCCTTCCTCGAAGACAGCATATACTTCGTTTTTCCTTCATTTACTGCTAAACCAATTTTTGCCGCTTCTGGCTCAATTCTTACTAAAGTGTCATTGACATCACGCTGTGTTCTTCCCATTATATCAATTATATCGGCGAACGCGAGAAGTAGAACTGACTTTTGAAAGATAGTACCTCTGGTATTGACTGTGGAGTCTTGCACTGTCTTCTCAATCCCACGATAGTGCATCGCCTTGTCTGAATCCTTTCTTTTTAAACGTCAAAAGATTTCGTAAGTACATTGCCAAACATAGATCGTCATCTTGCACTAGTTTTTTTCCACGATCTGCCGCAAAGTGAAAATTTGGTCGATGGTTGACTTTCCTCGTCTGAAGCCACATTGATAAGGACCAATCCGATATTTGACGAAAGGCTTCAGACGATCACATATTACGGCATAGACGATCTTGTAGGTGATCTTAAGTAGGCTGATTCCTCTGTAGCTGGCTCAGTTAAGAGGATGTCCCTTTTTCAGGCAAACAATGCTAAGGTTCCATTCATCGGCATGCATTCTTCCGACCATATCCTACAGATGATTTGGTGATGCTCTGCTCCTATATAGATAATCGCGTGCTGTTTTGAATAGACCGAATAGAGCAAGACCTACTGCTCCAGCAGTTTTGTTATATTTCAGCCGTGATATTGTCGTTTTTACATCTTCTAGGATTCACGGAATTTGTTGGCTGTCATCATGTCCAATAAAAGTTATGGCCGGAATTTGTTCTTCGTCACCGTTATACAGTTTTCTGAAGTGGTCTTTCCAAATCCCCAGCATTGACTGCGTTTCTCCTATGATGTTCCGTTGTTTATCTCTGTAGACATCGGTTTTTGCTCGATAACCTTGATCCAGCTGTTTTACCTTCTGGTAAAACCTCCGAACTTCATCCTTGCTGTTAGCTCTTTCAATGTCTTCGATCTGACGCTTCTCATGCTCAACCTTATTTTCTCCTGATACGCAGGCATTCCGCTCTCCTCTTTTGCACGTAGAGCTCACGAGCAGCTCCTGTCCTTCTATTCAAGGCAGCTCTGTTTGCATCCTGCTTGGCTGCTTTGACCTGCCTGTATCCTTCGTCAAACCAGGGGTTTCGTTTTGGTGGCTGTGTGAAATCTAGCTCTAGCACATTAGAGGCGGCATATTTAACTGCTTCCTGGCAATGCTGCCACTTGTCTTCAATACTTGATGTTGGCTGCAACATTAGCTCCCCGCGACAGCAACAAAACAAGATTTGACTTGATTCGAAATGCGGAAATAGCTCTCTTGGTGCTTGGCTATCAATGAAATAGGTGATGTTATCTTGACTTTGAAGACACTGCTATGGTCGGGAAGCCTGAATGAGCTGGAAAGATAAACGTTTTCCGAGTTGAAACCTGCACCCACTCCAGTGTTAATTTTTTAGCCATCCGTGTAGATGGTTAAAGTCGAGTCATTAGTGTAGGGCACACTGTTTTCCAAATCTAGTCTATTGTAGCAACTGTTACCTACCTATATACCAAAAGATTTGCCTAAATCTTAGAAAGGGTCTTATAATCTGTTCAGATATTGTTACCTAAATATTTCGTAAGAATTGTCACTTTGACTTATTTTCCCGAAACTGGTTTGACTTATCCGAATGGCGCAAGGAGGGGGAGGGGGCGGGCAGATTGAGGATTCCCTCTAAGCCCGCAGTTGGGGTAGTCCTCTATTTTGGTAATCCTAGTCCTGCGGTTTTTTTTTCTAAAGTTCGGTCAATACTCGATTAGAGAAAACAAAAAATATTTCAAATTTGCAAGTTCTTGAAAAAATCTAAGTTGGACAACGGAGAACTATCAAAACAATATTACATTCTTGGAAAGTATTTATATAAAGATACTAGCTGACCCGGCAGACTTCGTACTGCCTCAAATAAAAGATCAAGACTTTTGAACCCTGCTACCCAACCACTTCCCGCTACTCCATTATCCTACTACCTCCTACCCCACTATTCTTTACCCGCTATTTCTACCTGCTACCCCATTACCCGCTACACCTTTACCTGCTGTGCCGTTACCCGCTGCATCGTTACCACTTTACCCGCTACTCACTACCTGCTACCTTGGCCATATCTAATGAACAGCTCTGCCGATTTTGTGGAAAACGTAAAACCCATTTACACGAATACGCGAACATTCTCTTAAAATTTGGTCGGTGGTAGCAGGGACTACAAGTATTTTTCAATAAAAATTTTGTTGTGAACCACCCTTAAGACTTAGGTGTGCAAAAATTTGTTATAAACTTGTTCTCATACCTACTGAATATACAAACAAAATTTCATCAAAATCGGTCAAGCGCTTTCGGGGGAGTATAAACACTAAAATTGTGGCATAAGAATTGTATATATTAGATATAAGTATCAACATTTGGTTACAATAATGTTCACTGAAGAAAGTGTCGTAGACTGACAAAGTACATATATGTACCTAACCTAGCAAAGAAACCGAGCTCTCAACCTAACAAAATCGACTCACTGCAAACTATTAGAGTCCACTTCTAGAGCTCATACCTCATGATTGTTCTTAGAAAGCTATAACTGTCCTCTAAACGCAATTGTTTTCAAGCCATCTATCAATAAATGCCCATAAATTTTCTTAACAATGCAGGAAAAGTCATAAAATTCAATACTAAGTTTGTTATTAGTTCCTTTAACTTGTTGAAAATCATAAATATTCCAAGCGTCGAATTAGAAATGGAAAATTAGAAAAAAATTATACCTTTTGATAGAATCTTTGCACGTACCACTTGTGGCCAGTGAGTCTTTATTGGAAATGAAAAACACGTCTATGGGAAACGACGATTTGTGACAGGCTTAACTTCTACGTGAACAGTTTACAATTCTATAAATTAAAAGGGTAGACAAACCCCGGTCTAGAAATCATAAGCATTCTGTTAAAAGTTTCAACTTTTAAATTCAAATTGTTTCAAGATCCAGTGCCAACGCAAACAAAATATTTCTAAAAAAATGATCTACCACATAATCTGGCGCCAAAATATTCCATTTCCAAGAAAATAAATTTGACATCTGTCCAATAAATAATAAAATTTTGTTTTTGTCTACAAAAATATTCATCATCCTATGTAAAAGCTAAATTAAATTTTTTGTTGTGTAGGTAGGTAAGGTACAAAAAAAAAAATCATAAGTAAACAAGCCATCAATCATCTCTTTTGCGAATAATGTCCATTAACCCCATCCCATCCCATCCCAACCCATCGTCATACAAACCTACTGATCCATATCGTTCGATTCATATTCAATTAGAAAATAAAGTAGAATTTTCAATTACGACCCAGAATGCCAGAATGCAATGCATCTATCAAATGGATTCGAACAAATACTCGAACGAATCAGCTTTCAGAACATCTGCCGCAGAGATACAAAATAATGAAAATAAGATACAAATTTGTTCCACGAGAAGATACATTTAAGTCGACCAAATATGAAGCAAATTGCATGCGACGGACGACCAATCAAATCAATTAATTGCAAAAATAATATTTCTAGTTTCCACAACAACAATACAAATTGTAGTCGCTTGTCGCGGTCCGTCTTCAAAATGTTATATCGAATTGTGTGTCTGAGTAATTTTCGAATTAAGAACAACACAAATGTATTGATTGCGTCAAGCCTCCCGATCGTAAAACAAGGTCAAGTGTGTGTACTCAATACCTTCACGAATCACAATAATAGTACCGATTTAGCATACAAAATAGACCAAGCAGACGTTTATGCGCAAATAAATTAAAAATTAAATAAGACAAACATTTTATTATAAAAAATAAAACAGTCCACGAAACAGTGAGGTGGAAAGTCGAGTTGCCTTTTTTGTTATCAACTAAGCCTCAGGTCACATCATCATAAACTTGTACCTCAATCAACAATCTCCGCCAGTCAGCTCGTTCCCTACCTATCTTGTCTTCAGTTTTGCACTCCAAGTTGATTGAGGTCCACTTCCACTTTAGTGCGCCACCTGAGTCGCGGTTCTCCTCTTCTTCTACGTCCCTACGAAGGCTTTCCGGGCCAGAGCATTGATGTCCATCCGCTCTATATGATCGAATCATCTGAGTCTCTGGACCTTGACCCTTCGGGCTAGGTCCATGTCGTTGTACAAGCCGTAAAGTTCCATGTTGTATCTTCTGCGCTATTCCCCCTCAATGCACACGGGGCCAATGATGACCCGAAGAACTTTCCTCTCGAAACAGCCTGAGACACATTCATCCGATTTTGTCAAGGTCTTCTGCTTCTGCACCACACAGCAGGACTGGGATTATGTGGGTTTTATACAGTCTTACGTTTGTTGCTCGAGAGAGGGCTTTTCAACTCAATTGCTTTCTTAGCCCAAAGAAACGGTGATAAGCAAGAGTTATTCTTCGTCTGATCTCGGCGCTGGTGTTATTACCAGTGTTAATAGCAGAGGCTAGGTAGACAAACTCCTCTACTACCTCGAAGTTGTATTTGTATGCGTCTGTCCGAGCAGTCGGTGTTGGGTGTCCTTCCTCGAAGACAGCATATACTTCGTTTTTCCCTCATTTACTTCTAAACCCATTTCTGCCGCTTATGTCTCAATTCTCACAAAGGCACCATTGACATCACACTGCTTTTCAAATTATAGCAATAACATCGGCATACGCGAGAAGTTGAACAGAGTTTTGATCGATAGTGCGTCTGGTGTTGACGATGGAACCTTGCACTATCTATTAAGCACGATTTCGAAGAAATCGCATGACAGTGCATCCCCTTTTTGACATCGAACGAATCCATAAGCTCGTTGCCAACCTTGATGGCGCAGCGTGAGTTCTCCAACGTCGTTTTGCACAAGCGATGTAAGCAGGGATGCCAAAACTGGACATAGCTTTATATTGTTCGTCTCTGTATATGCTGTTATACGCGGCCTTAAAATTGATGAAAAGGTGGTGGGTATCGACTTGGAGTGTAAAGGTTTCTTACAGAATCTGCCGCAAAGTGACCATTTGGTCGATGGTTGACTTTCCTAGTCTGAAGCCACATTGTAAAGGACCATTCAGACTGTTGACGAAGGGCTTCAGACGTTCACACATTCCTTCATAGGTACTGAAGTAATAATGAGTCAGAAATATTGCGTATTCATAAATCTTCAATTTGATCAATAAAGAAACAACGACATGGACTTAGCCATATTTCCATATTGTTATCGGCTGCCAATACTGACCGAAATTAATTGAAGGATCACACTTGTTCGAATTCTCCCTATATGTCAAAAAACGTAACGGACGAATAAGAGAAAATCGAAAATTTTTGTCATCAGCGAACAGTATTCAATATTCAATAAAATTATGTATTCAATAAAATTACTCGCATCGACAAAAAGAGTATATTGGGCACGTATTACGGAGAGACTGATGTTTTTGCAATTATTGCTTTGGAACTATGATATAAGTGAAGTACGCAATAATGCCCAGTGCGCCATAATGATCGAACTTACCTAAGTTGTTAACAATTTTTGCACCTCAATGTAATACCTTAAACAACACACACATACAATCAATTCATTTGGACGACTAGAGTTGAGTAGACAGTGGATACAGAAGGCTACAGTTTTTAATATATTTTTTACTGTAGTTCGCTAAAATAAGGCGAAAAGCGAGAAGTAAAATCCAAGGTATACATACACACACGCTTTATTTGAAATTTAACAGAAACATACGTATCCGTTAAAATAGCAAGAAGAACGTTTCTCTCAACGTAAACAAATCGCCAAGTGAGAAAAATAGAAATGCAGTAAATAAATTAGTCAGATCAGAGTTGTATTCGTATAATTTTATTTCACTTGAAATAAAAACAAATCTTTGCGTTGTTGGGATTTGTGTTTTCTGTTTCGTTGAAAATTAATAAATTGCATTTTGAGATTTTCAAAATTGTATGTTTCATTGCTGCCTTCAGAGCAATGTTACAGTAGAATGCCTTGGGGGCAGTGCTGCCGAAACTACTACCAAGGGAGTATTTGGTACTCTTTTTGTTTTCAGTGTAGTCCCATACTCCGCCTTACTCGAAAATACTCCCCTTGAAAACTTAAAAGAAGGTTATAAAATTGTTATTGCCGAGGTGGAATCGTGTTAGCTGATAGTTGTTAGTTGACACTCAATTTTCTTTTCCTTTTTTCCTGAATTTGACTGCCACAAATCAAAAATCAACTTACACGATTTCTTCCCCAGTCTACTAGGGCGAGAATAACGACCGACAATTTTATGTTATTAACGCTCTTAAATTTGTGGTCATCGACTTCGAATTTCGGCAGAAAGCAGACTTTGTTCGTTGGTGAACTTTACCATACTGAAAATGTTTAGTGATTCATTATATTTAGTGAAAGGTAGGTAGAATAGCTGTTCTGGGCAGCCTCTGCCAAGGAACGCAATTAGCGCTTCAATTGCTCCTTTTTGATACCCTAATCTCGAAGTTACCTAAAAAGAATAAACTATAAGACGCACTATACAGTACATAAAAGATATTTGGAGTATTTTAATCCAGTTGGTTTTGTTAAGATAGAGAATCAAGTTCCTAAGCTCGCGTAAGAAGGAAGCACCCAACGCCATTGTTCTGTGCATTGCACAGTGGCCTGTGCAAATGGCAAATATTCTGCTTATGTCTGACCAAGGTTTATTCAGAAGCTCATTGGTACGTTTGTGGTCAACAGTAGTCAATATCTGTCTCGAGATATTGTAGTCTTTAAAATTTTTCGTCTTACGTTAGATTTTTTAAGAAAATGGTTTTGAATATCTGTTTTCATAACTCCTAAGGGAATCTTAACTTCCTTAGCAAGGGATAATTGAAGGCTTGATCCCGTCCTGGCCAGTTCATCAGCGATTTCTTGAATGTCGCTGTGCCCTAGTACCCAGACTAGATTGATTTTTATACTGTCGTTAAAACTTGCGAGCTCTTGCCTGCAATCTATAGATTCTGGACTTATTCAGTTTGCTATTTTAAGCCTTGATAGCTGCTTGTAGTGTCCATAGCTTAGTGGTTAGGTGCGTTGGCTGCTAAGCAGAACGTCGTGGGTTCGAATCCTACTCGGGCCCAAAGTTTTTATTTCATCTTTCACGGACACTGCCTCTTGCGAAGAACTGACAAAACTTCCAAGAGTATCATCTGTCATGAAAAAGTGCTTCTCAACTTTGCCGTTCGGAATCGGCGTAAAATTGTAGGTCCCCTCAATTCTTCACACGCACCTAGAGAATTGTTGATGTGAGTAAGCCACTTAGGCCTTGGCTCTTCAGGAACTGTCGCGCCACTCAATTTATTTATTTAGCTGCTTGGCTATCAATAATGATTGCAACATTTTTTATAATTTTGTCAGATTTAACTGCTTTTTTTTAGAATCCTACATGCTTGTCTATTCGCTAGAACTTCAGCTTGAAATATGCTACACCGGTCGGCAGCTCGTCGGAGAAGACATCAGCCCCAACACCGAATTCCATCTTGTAACCTTCAGTGTAAACTGTGATGTCGAAATCCTTTGTAGGGCTATTCATTGTCCAATTTTGGAATTTTAACCTTAAATTGCTTATCAATGCTTAAGGTTGGTAACGTGTAGTCAGAGGGTTCTAGTTTTATTTTTTTAGGAAATAGATTTAGAATTTTAAAGCACCACAGGAGACTGTTTCGTGAATGTGAAGGTCGATGGGAAAAAGATTCAGAATGACCGTGAGTGCATCAGTAGGGCAAGATCTAATTGCTTCCGTAGTACCAATGCAGTCAGTTCCTTGAACTCTTTTTAGCTTATCGATGTTAAATTTTTTATCTAGGGCAGACCACCAACCAATTGATCCGTTTGTCAAAATGGGCGAACTAGTGAAAGGGTACATTCATAAGTTAAATTCAAAGCTGTCAAAACTCGATTTTTTTTTCTTCTACCCAATTTTAAAGTGTTCCTTTAAAAAATGAAATTTTGTTTGTGTACTCCCTTCAATAGCAAAATGCTCCCTTCTAGAACTTGAAATTACTAATCTGTAAAAATTTGAAACGGCAGCCCTGCTTTGGGGTTTAAAGAATTGATAGAGGATTGGAATTGCGGGGTGAAAAGTAAAAGTTCTTGCAAAACAGATCACAGATGCGCATTTATGTAAGTTGCCAAACAAATGAATAAATTGTACAAGTGTTTTTGCTTCTCGCGTGCGTCAGGCGGGCCAAGGTCAACTGAATATGGTGGACATTTCGTCTGAAGCCACAATGGTAAGGACCAGATCAGATGTTGATGAACGCATTCCGGTGTTCACAAAGTATTGCAGACATCATTCTCAACAATTATCACCAAACCAACCCATCATATAACTGTCCCGTGAACCCAACATTAATGACTCAATTGCAAAAACCTCTTCGAAGTTTTTTTTAAGTGCAACTGTGAAATTCAATTCGACCACAAAAATCACGTCAACCGATCACTTGTGGTTAAATTAAACAAGTCCATTAAAAATCAGTTCCTTTTCAGAAAATGTCGGCCATGACCATTTGACGAGACTGCCCATTGCCCACAGAGCCCACTGACCGCATATTGGCACAATTCAAAATCCCGAAAGGCAGTTAAATAAATAAAAAAAAAAAACAATGCTCTCGTGCCATGACGGTTTACTTAATTGATATTCAGATTTGTCCCATGACACAGAGACATTCAGTAAATTCAAAATATTTGTCGCGATCCTTGCGGTGGCGTAGTCGCGCGACGCGGTGGCGGCAATGGTGATGACGGTAAATTATTGCGGTTTCTGTGGTTTTCATTTAATTTGTTGAACATGCAACAAAAAAAAAAAAAAACCAAAACAAATCAACAAAAGACAATGGCCTCTATTTATCGTTCTGGAAATAACAATAACGATAACAATAATGAAACACCGACTGGCCGCACCGCCCCGAGCTAAGAAATCAGCCGCGCGCAGCGAGCGATAGCGGGCGGTATATGGACTTTGAGGATAGTGACAGAAATTTCGTGGGTGGTTCTCTTCGAGAATAAAATATTACAATTTCTTGCGTTCCTCTTCAAAAAGATATAAAATCATTCTTGCTTGGGATTTTTTTTCTTTTTTCATTCAAAAATAGTTTGGGGGAAGATAAATTCGTTAGGGAGATGATAAGGAGGACGATTTCTTAATAAGCATGACCCGTGGCCAAACAGCAGGCAATTTTTCGTGGTCCTGTTGTTTCGTTTTGTTTATAGTCAAAAAAGTGTGGAGCTTAATTGAACATAATGGAAATCGTGCGGAATCAATAAATCAAATTCTTTTTAAATCGTGTTGACATTAATTAGTTGTTAATCTCATAGGATGAGTATTTTTTTCGGGCATGACTTCACACGAAATTATAAATACATTTTGTTGGAGAAAGTTATTGCTGTTCGGAATTCATTAAGACTCTTCATTTTGGATGGTACCTACTTCCCATTTTTTGTGGAAACAATGTCTATATGTTATAGAGGGTGAGCCAGTGTTTCTTTTTAGAGATATTTTGATGGCGAAGGCTTTTTATCGCTCGTCAGAAAGTCAGTGTCTGTGTCACACCTTCTTTGGTGGCGAATATTGAACATTTATTTTCAAAGTAAGTAGGTATAGGTACCTAATTTGCAGACCATACAGTGCGTTTTGTGAAAAGCCGCTTTGGCCATCATATGAAGCCAATCCACGTCCACGAACATAAACTTGACATCGATGTCAACTGCTCAACTTTTGGCGCACTAGACTAAGAAGAATTCTGCCAAAAGATCAAGATTTATTTACTTCAAACTTCGGATTGACTCAACTGGAGGCACACGACTATTCGCTTTGCATTTGGCCACTAAAAAAGCTTGACGTTGACAACTATTTTGGTCGAAAATCAGCATTTCTGACAAAATTAAGTTAAAAAGCGCTTTTTCATGGCAATGACAAATTTGAAACTCTTCAATCAACCGTTCTCATAAAAGCCTTATCCCCTATGCCAAGGAAATCTGGAGGTGATAAAGGATAAACTGCCCGTTGGTGTATATTGCGGAGTGGTGCCATAATTCTTTCTTTGAAAAAAAAAGAGACTGGTAACAGACTTTCGCCTAACGTCATGGATTTTGATAGGCCCTAATGTGTACGACATCAACAAAACTTCTTATCGAACGCCTTGGCGATATAAGGTAGCCTAGAAGCTGTAATTTATTTTTGGAAATTGTGAAGGACAAATTACATTCGAGCACGAAATCTCAGCAATAAATTAAATAAAACATAAAAATAACCATTTAAAAACAGTCTTGACGAAATTTCTATCCGAGATGGCTATTACGACGCGTCGTTCAGTTGTCAATAGACCTGTCTAAGGACTAAGCTCGACAGTCCACCCAGGGTTGAAATTAAAGAGTACCAGAACTTTGATCCTTGTCAAGTTTTTTTTTAAATTCACAATGTTTTTGTTTTAATTATACATTTCTTAACGTCGTCTGGTGGTTTGTTGATAATGTCTGCATGCCGTAGGCTTCTTTTAGTAGTCTGTTGACAAATAAGCGTCGGTGTGGTCTACTTACTGTAGGTTTAAGTTGGAAAAATGGGTGGAACCGGATGAATTCGAGCAGTTAACGAACGAATCCACGTAGTCAATGGATGAATCCGGGCAATCGACATTACCAATGCAGATACAAAGTTAGTATGTGTGACAAGACCCCTCAACATTGTTGGGGGGAAGTCTGTACCAGGTTTGAATGTTATTTTACACTTTCAGCTGCAAAACGCACGTCCGCTCGGCTTAAGTTGCTAGCACCAAATGATTCTAGTAATTCTTGTAGGACTTGTAGCTGGCTGTTTATAGTCTGGCTGAGCTATCATGTTAACAGGAACGCGATCACTTTACAATTAATCGTTACTTTTACTGGCTGGAAGTTGGAGTTCTGCTAGCAACAATTTGTTATTTATTATGCGGTGATCTTTTAGCAACTCATTGTTGCGTGTTACTCGGAGAACGGTCGGCAACTGCTTGTTGTTTAACATTCAGTGTTCGGTCGACAATTACCTACACCATGTTTCCGATTTAGTGGTCGTTCCACGTTCGGCAACTGATGATGATCGCATTTTTACTTACGAGTTACGACATAGAGAATATGGCAAGTATTGTATTCGTAAAAAAAGTTGTTCAGTTCCGATTGTCTATTGTGCGTTTTCTACGTGTATCATGGCACTCAAATACCTTGGTTCGAGATATCGTTCTTCAATGATCTAAGCATCAGCGGTTTAAGGTGACTACTTACTTACTTATCCGGCTGACCAGCACAATCCATTAAAGATCTCAGCCTGAGATGCTGCGGTCCCTCGTATGCACTCTCCGTAGACAGTTAGTCCTTGTACCGTGCGTAGGTTCGGTCTTCTTTGTCATCTCAATCCTGGGGCGGCGATGAAAACATTTTCTTGGCTGGAGCGTTGTCGTCCATTCGGTCGATGTGTCTGAGAGAGTGTACTTTCTTCTCCATCCGCCATCGTCGCACACAGGACCGAAAGTCCGTCGAAGAATGCTTGTTTCGAAAGTGTACAGCGTTCTTCAATCGATGTGAAGGCCTCAAACAGCGCTCTCTTGGATTAACCGATGATGACTTTGTCGTCCGCATAGCCTAGGAGCAAGATGGATCTCATGAAGATAGGGTTTTCCATGCTCGCACCTGCCTTGCACACTATCTTCTTCAGTACTATATTGACGAGGTCACATGACAGCGCATCTCCTTGTCTAAGCCCTGCGCATGTTTGAAGCAACTCGAATAAACTGTTACCGTCTTGCACACTGCACTGCGTATTGTTTGAGGTCATGCGGCACAGCTGGATCAGTTTGATCGAGATCCCGAATTTAGACATCAACATCATAAGCTCTCGCCAGTGGATGCTATTATAAGCAGCTTTCAAGTTGACGAGAAGATGGTGGGTTTCAACTTGATATTCGTTGGACTTTTCAAGAATTTGCATCAGTGTGAATACTCCTGTCTGGCTTAATGACACACTGGTACGTGCCGATTATTTTGTTGTAGAAAGACTTGAGACGCTCACACAGTACGTTGGATTTTGTATGCAACATTAAACAGGGATATGCCGCGGTAGTTTTTGAATGACATAAAGGAGCGCCTTTTTTGTAGATGGGGCATATGGAGCTTATCGACAAGTCAGAGGGCATGCGGTTCATCAAAATACCTCCTCTGTATTTAAAGAGTCCCGCAGGTATGCCATCCGCCAGGCGGACTTGTTATTTTTTAGCTTTTGGATGGCTCTTTCTAACTGTTCCGCGCTGGGGGCTGGGACTGGGTCTTTAATTCTTTATTGACTGGTCTTGCTTCTCTTTCGTCATAAGATTGCTCGACATTTTACGCATTCAGCAGCTGTTGGAAGTGCTGCTTGAAAACATCTACAATTCCATGTACTTCGGTGACTAGATATCCTTCATTGTTTCGAAGAGCCTGGGTCCCGGTTTTGAAACCAGAAGCTATTGCTTCGACCTTTTAAAGAAACGTCGGGCCCGTGACTCTTCTTTATTTTTGAGTTGGAAAACTACGGATGCCCTTTTATTCCTTCTCATTTCTCCTTTTTGAACGGTACTCTTCTCTTGCTGCGCTTGTTTTCCGTTACAGCATCTGCAAACGTGCATTTTCCGTCTGTCTTTTCAATAACGTGCACTCATCATCTTCTTTTTAGGGGTGACTTATAAACTTTGGTGGTATCGGCTACAGTCTTAATTATTTCGCCATATTGGTCCACAAGGTGCTAGGTGGTATTTCGGAGGGCTGAGGGTGGCGTAGAGTCCCTCACTCAATAGCTGGTTGTAGTCTCTGATGGCATTATCTGGAGTGCTAAGGCAACCGATGTTGAACTTCTTACTTTGGGTCGCACGTGTTTTTCTGTTATGTGATAGTCGAACTCCAATCTTAGCCACTAGGTACCAGGAAGAGGTCAGAGTTGACATTTGCTCCTCGGAAAGTGCCAAAGTGGGCACGTTCAAGATGTTGGATGTGTGCCTTGGTTTGGTTTGGTTGGTGGTTAGACCATCCGGAGATCGCCTGTTGCTGTGTAGATCTTTTGTTTTTGAAACCTAGTGCTATACTTATCGCCGTATTACGAGCTGCAGCAAAGATTATTATTACTAAGCCGTTATCTGTTGTAACTTCGTAGAGGCTGTGCTTTCCAACTACTCCGCCAAAGATCCTTACCAATTTTTGCATTGAAATCTCCGAGTACGATTTTGATGTCATACTCTGGACAGACTCCCTAAGCTAAATCCTTGCTACACTCCTCAGCATCGGTAGCGGCGTGTGCCTTATTATACTGAACTGATGTTTGAAGTGTGGCCTTGATGATGGATTACAGTCACATGCTGTACTACCTAAACCTTGATCTTAAAAAGCAACAATAAAAAAAAACGACCCACGCGAATTCGCGCTCCTTTCGAAAATAGTAGCTTATCCAATTCGTACCAAGGAATTCTGTTTCTGTATAGCTAGCTAATGATATTGCTTCTATTTCCGATGTAAAATAGTAATGCCCTTCAAAAAAGTATGTAAAGATTGGTTTTAATTGATGTTTCAATTTTAGTGACACGCTTCTAATCAAATAATAATTAAGAGGAATGAAAATATTCCGACCAATTAAATTAGTACCATGCGTACATAATGTCATAATAACAATAATTGAATGTAAGTGTTATGGATGCGTACATTATGAAGAAATGTCTGCTTCCGGCTAATTTAAATTAAGAACCGAGCGAACAGACATTAAAAAGCAAATACTCAATTCAAGGGTAAGTGGATAAGACATTTAAGTGAGAAGTTATTTAGTCTTTAATTCAATTTGTCTTGAACTTTGGAAAGGGCCTTTGAGCACTTAACATGCAACGTGATGAGGGAGTCAAAGTTATCTGAAGAACAGGACAGAGTTCTCTCAAGGTTCAAAGTTAAGTGGATTCGAATTTTAAATGATTTAAAAATAGATTCATAGAAATTATGAAAAAGTTGAGATTCTTTGCTTTCTCGAGACAAAACAAAAAGTGATAGTGGCTGAAACCATGCTACCTGGACAGCGGTTTTATGGGCAGGGACATGCCTGTCACCTCTTTAAGATGTCGTTGCTAAAAAAACTCTGGATCTTCTCCAAGAAGGTCTATTATTACTTATACAGATTGCTGTATAGCAAGACTTTTTGTTTTGAAAGTAACAACACGCGGCGTTTAGCCTAGGGTTGCACATAAAGGGTTTTCCAATAACGACGCTACAAAAGTAGACCGATAGCGAAAGCAAACGACGCCATATTTTTTCCCGTTCTCTTGACGTTTCTCTTCATAAGGTTTGCCATTTCATCATGGAAAGGAATACGATCCAACAACGAGTCGAAATTATTAAAATTTACTACCGAAATTCGGAGTCAGTGGTCAACACTTTAAGAACGCTATCTACGTACAATTTATAATCGTCATAATCGTCCTGCCAGATCAACAATTGAGCATCTAGTGGAAAAATTTGAATCCACAGGCTCGGTACAAAATGTTCCCGTGCCAGTGAGACAAAGAAGTGCCCGTAGTGTCGAGAATATTGCTGCCGCTAGCGCATCAATTGCGGAAGACCCAAATCAGTCTCTCACACATCGTTCTCAAGCGTTGGGCATCTCTGTGACGTCGTTGTGGCGAATTTCGCGAAAAGATCTTGGCCTACATCCTTACAAGATCAAATTGACGCAAGAACTGAAGCCGTTTGATCACCAGAATCGTCGTATGTTCGTGAATTGGGCTGAGACAACTTGAAAATGATCCGGATTTTCATCGAAAAATCATCTTCAGCGATGAGGCTCATTTCTGGCTGGATGGCTTCGTCAATAAGCAAAATATGCGTTATTTGTCAGGCAGCAATCCACATGTGCTTCACGAGGCACCATTACATCCCGAAAAAATCACTGTTTGGTGCGGTTTACATGCTGGTGGTGTCATTGGGCCGTACTTCTTCCGTGATGATCAAGACCAGCACGTTACTGTGAATGGGAATCGCTACCGCTCAATGCTAACCGATTATTTTTGGAATTAATTGGATGATATGGACTTGGACGATATGTGGTTTCAACAGGACGGTGCCACATGTCACACAGCGGGCCAAACAATCGAATTATTGAGAACGAAGTTCGATGAGCGCATTATCTCCAGAAATGGTCCTGTGATTTGGCCGCCTCGTTCATGCGATTTAACGCCGTTTATGGTTTATGCCAACAAGCCAGCGACGATTGATGAACTTCGTACGAATATCGAACGTGAAATTGCAGCAGTATCGGCCGATTTTTGCTTGAAAACCGTCGAAAATTGGGTTCAGCGTCTGAACTTCTGCAAGCGTGCCCGTGGTAGCCATGCAAAAGAAATCGAGTTCCATACATAACGGCATCCAATGTACTTCCACAGGAAAAAAGAATTTCATTGATATCCAAAACTATTTTTATTTTATTTAAGAAAACTTTTGTAGCGTCCCTATTGAAAAACCCTTTACATAATTTAAGTAAAAACGGGCACTTCTGTATCAGGTATTAGTCTTTCTTTAACTCAGTTACGGCTCAAGGATTCAAGAGCGACTCAATTTAAACTTGCTGTACTCCACTGGTCTAGACATCTAGCCTGTACGGAAAGTCCGTAGCGAACCTCGGTTGTGTAAATCGTCTTAAAATCAACACATCATTTGCCGTTTTAAATTGACAACTAAATTATGTGCAATGAACCACCAACGACACGACCAGCTAAATAAAAATATTTTATTACCAAGCTCACGAAAACGACGCTGGCATTGACATTGAAGTCGTTAACATTCCTGATCTCCCATGAGGACCGTGAGTGTTCCATAAAAATCCATGGTCCAGTCTTCTCGAAATCTTTTTTTCACTCGGGATCCAAAAGACTGATTTATGAAGATAAAGTCCCTTGCTTGCGAACGGTACGTAGGCTTAAAGCTTTTAAGGGAATCGAAGACGACTTGTGGCTTTAATCTCGAGCGTGAAGCATAAATCAATAATTTTTGCCAATAAAACAAAACGTTGTCAGCAATCTGTACTACGGCCATGGCGAGTGACGCTACGCCAATGACACGAAGGAGGCGACACAGCGGTATATTGAAAGAAACCTGCGGTGGCGACATGTTCGTTTTCAAAGTGTCGTCGTCACGGTTGGCTCCCACTTCTGAGGTAGTTGACTTGCGCGACAATTTATCGCTGAATGTAGATCCCCTCTATTGTTGTACTTGTTTTATGATCTCAAAACGGCTTTGAGGGCTTAAGACATGACTTTTGATTTGCATGACAATAAAAGCGAATTGAAGTTGAAGGTGTCGCTATCGACCGAATTGTCAGATTTTGGTCGCCAAGGTGTTCTTTTGTGTAATCCTCGGTTTCGGTCTCGTGTCTTGTCGTCGTCGGCCAGGTGTTTCACGTGCCCATTCAAAACCGAAATCATCATCTCAAGCGTTCTTAAATGCAAGCTCGATCGTACATAGGAGCTGCGATGGGCACGGAAAGTCACGTTTCGTTCGAATGTATTGTTCTCCTCTGGCATTAGCATTTTTGATAAATCTCACAAAAGGTATGTGCATATTTTAAGAGGCCCGGCTACTGTCTTGAGAGATTCATTGATAAAAACGTGTGTGCGTCTTCTTTTTTGTTGGAAATAACACAAAACCTGAAGATGCTTACGCCACTCGGTGGTGCTCACCTCGCTCAAGGTCGTGTTGACATGTTATTGAACGAATATGGTGATGTATCAGTATTCCACTTTGAGATTGGAATGGGAATGAGGAATGTTGTCGCTTCCTTTAATAGAAATCTCTTAAAGAGACACTCTTAGAGGAATGCAGGTGATCTTCCAGCTACTATGGCTCCTTTCAGGGACACGAAACTTGAATTCCTTGAAAGGAATTCCATTTGAATTGAAAATCAAGTGTTGTTTGTTTTTGGAATTGGAATTCCTTTTTGAAAAGCTTAAGTAGAGGTAGGTATGTGTTCGAAGTCAGTGGAGTGCGCACCGCAAAAGCATATTTTGCAGTTTTTTGAACCTTTGTTGAAAGATGTTGGCCAGATGGTATGTATAGGAATTCAAATGGACATGAATATGCATCTGGTTGTTGTTGATAATGGAATCGGCAGGCAAAAAGAAGGAGTCCAGGGAGTTTTTGTGAAACTCTTTGAACATGGAGAAAACCACATTAATGTTACAGTAGATTGATCAATCGAAGACGAAATTCAGGCGTCTCGGTCTCTGGTATGGAAATTCACACTGATTTCCATTCGAATTCCCTGTTGACATTGTAAAACGTAATAAATTAAAATTCGTTATCTGTTGAAAGCTCGGTAATCTTCTTTTGCTATAATAAAGTTACAGAATAATTTCGGCTAAAGTTGATAGTAGAACCCTACAGAAATCAAAACCCTTTCAACTAATGCATTCAATATTTTTATTTTTGGGAATTTAACGAGTTCTTTTTTCACTCCCCATCCAGTTGGAACTCGACTCAGGAGTAAGGTCTTGAGTTTCAACTCAGTGGATGAGCGCATCACGACAATCCGCATCAAGGCTAAATTCACCAACATAAGCCTCATGTGCGTTCAGGCCCCCACTGAGGAAAAGGATGTAAACACCAAAGACAGGTTCTACGAGCTCCTCGACAAGACGTGGGAGCAATGCCTTAGCTATGACATTAAAACCGTCTTTGGAGATTTGAATGTTTAGCTGGGTAGAGAAGAAATCTTTGGTGGAATAATCGAACGACATAGCCTACACGAATAATCGACTTCGCTGTGGGGAGAGACGTAATGGTAGCAAGTACGCGATTTCCACATCTCGATATCCACAAGGGAACATGGAAATCTCCTGACCAATCAACCGTCAACCAGATTGATCCATTGCGTCGACGCATGACACTTCTCTAGCATGAAAGATGTCCGCACAACATCGACTCGGTACTACCTTGTGTAGCCAAGGTACGAATGCGATATCCGATCTAGGCCAACACGTGAAAATGCTAGAGAAAGTCGACGTCAAACGCTACAATCGCAAGAATTGCTATATCCTTTTCGATCGTGTCTCCGAAAACTTCTCAGAATTCATTGCTGCAAAAAATAGAGAACCAGTGGCAACACTGCCAAGCAGCCATCAGAGATGTCGACCTCTGAAGTGCTAGGGTTTACAAGGCCACCACAACGAAACCCCTGGTTTGACGATGAGTGCCGGCGTGCACATGCAGCTAAACAAGAGCATACAAAGCGCGCTGCAAAGAAGGACACGAGCAGCTCATGAGCTCTACGATCAGAAAAGGAGAGAGGAGCATAAACTTCTCAGAGAGAAAAAAAGGGAGCATGAGAAGCGCGCAATCGAGGAGATAGAGGGATGCCACATTAGGAACGAGGTCGAAAGTATAATAAAGGTAAAACAAACCACCAGGGCTAATACACCCAGAACCGAAGCCTGTGGAGACCATCATTCGAACATCGTAGTGGAACCACACTTAGTACGGTGGATATCGACAGCCCGGCGATGGCGACCAAAATTCCGTCAGCAATACAGAACCATTCATTTTTTGTGCCAACAATTCCACCCACCCGACATGGACGAAATGAAGATAGCGATATCTAAACTTAATCCGAACAAAGCCGCTGGAGCAGACGGGCTAGCCGTCGAACTGTACAAAGCAGCTGGAGATGATTTGGTTAGGAGCATGTACCAGCTCATCTGAAAAATTTGGTCGAAGGAAAGCATGACCGATGAATGGAACCTATGCCCGATCTTCATAACAGGAGATCTCCTGAACTGCACCAACTACAGAGGTATATGTCTCCTTAACATCGCTTATAAGATCCTGTCTGTCGTGCTGTGTGAACGTTTGAAGCCCTTCGTCAACAACCTGGTAGGTCCTTATCAGTGTGGCTTCAGACCCGGAAAGTCCACCATCGATCAAATATTCACCCTACGGCAGATCTTGGAGAAGACCCAGGAACTTCAAATCGATACCTAACACCTTTTCATCGATTTCAAGGCCGTGTATGACAGAGTCTATAGAGACCAACTATTTAGAGCAACGTCTAGTTTTGGCATTCCAGAAAAACTCGTCCGTCTGTGTAAGATCACAATGGAAAACTCACGCTGTTGCATCATGGTCGGAAAAAAAACTTACGGACGCATTTGATGTCAAAAAAAGTTTTAGACAAGGCGATGCGCTGTCATGCGATTTCTTCAACATCATTTTTGAAAAGATTGTGCAAAGCTCCAATGTCAACCCTAGCGGCACAATCTTTCAAAAGTTCATCCAGCTACTAGGATACACAGACGACATTAATTGGAAGCGTGATGTCAGTGGAGCGTTTGTGAGTCTTGAGACGCTGGACAGGAAGATGGGCTTAGCGGTTAACGAGGGCAAGACCAAGTTAATGCAGTCGACAAGAAAGGACTACCAACATCGACGTCTTGGAGCAAACGTCAACATAGATAGATCTTACTTCGAGGTAGTTAAGGACTTCGTTTAACTAGGGTCCGCTTTCAACTCAGACAACAACACCAGCTAGCGCTGAAATCAAACGAAGAATCACTCCGGCCACAATCGCTGCTTCTTTGGACTTACAAGGCGAAGGCTATTGAGTAGTAAAGTTCTCTTCCGAGCAACTAAAGTGACACTCTACAAACCCTCACCGTCCCGGTCCTAGTGAATGCTACAGAGACATGAACCATAACAACATCCGATGAAAACGCTCTGGGCTGCTTCGAATGAAAAATTCTTCGTGTTCGTCTTTTGCATAAATGGATAATGGAGAAAGATTCAACCAAGAACTGTACGAGCTGTTCAGCGACACTGACTTAGCCAGAAAAGGTAAGGTCCAACGACTTAGATGGTTGGGACATGTAGAGCGAATGGAATATAATGTTCCGGCTCGTGGAGTCTTCGAATCCAACCAACTCGGTGGAGCACACAGGTGGTGGGAGTCCCTGAACCAACTTGTCGTGCGAAACTGGAAACAGCTAGCTAGGGAACGAGCTTGCTGGTGACGCTTGTTGTGTGAGCTCTTGGTCTGACCTAGACTGTATAGCCACCATAGTAAGTAAGTAAGTATCCATGTATCATTGGCAGCTTGACCACCCGAAGTTGTTCTTCAGTGAATTTATTTCGTCAGAAATCAAAATTTTACTCGAATTCGTTTTCCTGCCCTCATAATGTTGAGTGCGAAATTCTAGAAATTTGTTCACCTTTTAGGAATGGGAGTATTTAATCAATAGTCAATTTGCATGCTCTGAAACCAACCGAAAATCTGTCCACTAGTTTCCGAGAAAATTTAAAATACATTTAATATTTTCTAGGATTTAATTTTAAATATTGTACTGAATCTCTCTTAAATGAATGTTTATTTATTATTTTCAGGTTTTTCATCTGTAAACGGAATCAGGAAAAATAAACCCCCAGTGAACAATGTGCGATTACCGAGAAACACCAATTTAATCGAAAAATAAAACACACCCGAAAATTTAATTTTGCTGCCAATAAATTACAACAATTTAGTCAAAACAATTGATTTTTGTTGCCAAGAAAAATCTCAAATAAACTTAAACAAAAACCCAGCGCGCGGCAAGAAAAATGCATTCAACGAATTCCCACACAACTACCCAGTCGAATGTTTGTTTATTTACAACAACGACCTCACAAAAACGTTCCAAAATGAAAATATCGAGAAAATTAACACCGTTTCCAGATTTGCTTACAAATTCCCTAGTCGTTGTAATTTTAGTTATTTCAATATTTCAAATTAATTATGTTGCCTCACGCAAGATACCATCGCAGTCGGCTGCTGCCACCGAATTCGAGACGCTGGAATTTATTTTAGGTAAGTTTTTTTTTTCTCTGATTTGTATTCCAATTAAAAGTCAACGGAAATAAATTTTGCGCAGAGCATTGGGGAGTGAAAATTGAGTTTTCAAAACAGTCGAAAGATTTATTGCAACATCCTTGTCAGGACCAATTTGTCGAACTGGATTTTTGCACTTTTAACAGAGTTGATATTGATTTTTGCCCAAAAGAAAAAATTCCGAAAGAACTGACTTTGGCAACCCACAAAATGGTGCAGTAAAAGTAAAAGCCTGTAAGGTGGCAACTCTGTAAGCTTTTAAAATTCTCCCGCAGATGCAATTAATGAAAACGAGACCTTGTCACAGCGTTCCGGGCTAATGTAATTTTTTTGGAAATTCCACAAGGCTAATAAATCACATGGCCAATAATGATGTTGTGTGAGAATAAAGAACATTTCTTTTTTTTTTTTGAAAATAACAAAATGAAATGAAAACATTTGCGAAGGCATTTTTGTGTTATCGAACACTTAACACATGTTTGCACTTTGAATTCGAATGCAGATCGTTGAGGTTATTTTTTTGTCTTTGTTTTGTGTCCGAGGCAAAATTGCAAGCATCTTTTGAAAATCAAGAAGGCGAAGGCAAACACTCGAAAGATGTTAAGAATCGTATTTCATATTGTTAAGGAACTGGGCGTTCAGTTGTTTTGTAAGATGAGAGTGGATTGTCCTCTGGGAGTTATGTACCTATTTTAAAATGTCAAGAGCCCGAAAATGTATTCGAGTGATTTCAACAACGCGTCATGTGGATGTTGGTTTCGCTTTCGTGTTAACATGCAAAGAAGTGATCAGATGTCCTCTTTTTTTATTATTTGTATTTTTGGGTTGAATGCAAAGTGAAGGTTCAGAGTATACTTAAGTATTTTGAAGGAATTTGGGACTGAACATGGCTTAACTCATCAAACCACTAGTCATGATGTGAGTTTTCAACGATTAAAGGACTTAAACTGAATAAATCGAAACCTTGTCATTCTTAATTGGGAATTGAAGGCTGAATTATAATGCAATTTTGCTCATTTAAGCACTCTTAATTGAACCGAATACACACGAACCCTAAACATAAATCATAATACAATTATATAGCTACGTTCTTTACCTTTTCCTTCAAATTTTACTGGTGCTTAGGGCTTCACGATACGATACGATACGATACCGATATTTTTCGATTGTATCGGTATCGTATCGAATAACAAATTATTTTATAGTATCGTATCGATATCGGTGATAATTTTAAGACAAATTTATCGTATCGTTATCGAATTCGATACGATACCGGTACGATACTCGATAAAATATCGAAATAAAAAAAAAAATGTTCATTACTATTAAAGCGAGGCAAAAAGTGAGACGCAAGCTATTCAAAACTTATTTTATTTGATTATAGACTATGCGAACCCCCAAAATTGACATTTGTTGAAAGCTCACAATCCCATCACCGTTCTAAGAGAAAAATATAGAACGGTGTACCTTTTCGCGTAATTTGTTTTTCTGGTTTAGGCTTGATATTCCAACCTCTAACAGACTTTTTTTTTATAGGTGCATTTATATATATATGACTATAGATGAAGACAACCTTTCAACCACCTATTACTATTATATGAAATGATAATCAACCGGTTACTAACATGTCTCGAAAACAAATGACGCGTTTCGTTCTAGTATCGATGTGCATCGGGTTCTTACAAAAGACGATCGACGATGAAAGAACGAGCAAACGCGTAAAAAAACAATCAAATATGTTTAGTACTGCAAGTAAACTACTATTAGTAAATGCTATTGAAAGAAAATTCGAATTTTGCGCACGCAGTGTCGAAAATAGAATTCTTTCAGTCGATACGATATATTCGATAATTATCGGCCAGTGCTTATCGGCGATACGATAATATCGACAATTTTATAAAAGCATTTATCGTATCGATATCGGTATCGCAGGTACTGGATATCGTGTCGATTATCGTATCGACTTTCGATACGATACGATACGATACCGATATTTTTATCGAATATCGTGAAGCCCTACTGGTGCTGTTTCATTCGCTCATTGCTTAAGTGAATTTGACAGCTTAAAGGCCCAGTTACAATTGCTTAAGTGAACTTAAGCTAATATAAAAAAACCGGACGTAAAATTCCTTTTGATTAGATAGCAAATGAAGAAGACATGGCCTTCTCTTCTTGAAATTGTCTAATTCAAATGAAACCGCACTAGTCAAATTTGAACAAAAAGTTAACGAACGTAGCTCAATTACAGTATGGTTTGTGCTTAGGGTGCGTGTGCTTTCGTTGGTTCACTTAAGCGTGCTTGACACGCTGCCATAGACACAGTAAGAAGAGATGAAGGGGTTTAAAAGTAAGTGTCGGTGTACATTGGTTTTGAATTTATCAACATTGCAATGACTGGAAAAGACAGAGTGTGGAAGGGAATTCCACATTCGCGTAGTACATACGGCTAAGGAACGATTCTCTATACTTGAGCGATTGCTTGAATTGCAGCCAATTTAAGAAATCCATAATCGATAACAGCAAACATTCATCTAATATTTTGACATTTCAAATGACAGCTGTGTGCACAGATCACAGCTCTTCCAACTTGATGCCATGAAATAAATGAACAGTAGAGGGTTATTTCCATAAAGAGATGGTATAATAGAGCACGGAAGATAAATGATTTTCCAATAAGAGGTGTTATTTCAGAAGTTGTCACTTTTGAAGCTGTCATTTTTTGACATTTGACAAGTCGAAACTACGCCATTTATAAAAATGGAACGATACACGCTTCAAAAACGCATTGAATCTATTAAAATTCACTTTGAAAATAGTGAAAATTTGGTAGAGACTGTTCGTAAAACTAAAACATTTTTGGGTCGTCGTGAAGCACCTTGTCGGACGGCAATACAGAAATCGGAGGACAAATTCGAGCTGTTGGGAAAAGTTAGTGATGTGAAGAATAAAACCCGTGCACGTCGCTAAAGAACAACTGAGAATATTGCTGTTGTTGCCCAAAATGTTGAAGAAAACCCAGGTTAGTCCATTCCTCGTCGTTCTTTGGAATTAGGCATTCTACAAACGTCGATGCACCGTATTTTGCATAAAGACTTGGGTCTTATAAGGTTTAGTTAACACAAGAACTCAAGCCGGCTGATCATCAACTACGTCGTGTCTTTGCTGATTGGGCCTTGAAATGCATGAAAATGATCCGGAATTTCATCGAAAAATCATCTTGACTGATCGATCCTCAACGCGTGACTGCTTGGTGCGGTTTATGGTCTGGCGGGGTTACGGTCAATGGATTGCGCTATCGAGGATAAATAATGATTTTTTTTATGGCCGGAATTGGATGGTATGCATTGATCTGGACAACGTTTACTTTCAACAAGGCGCTACGTGCCACACAAGCAATGAAAGCATCGATCTTTTACAGGAAAAGTTTCCGATCCGTGTTATCACACGAAGAGGTGATCACAATTGGCCACCGAGACCTTGTGATTTAACACCTTGCGACTTCTTCCATTGGGGCCACGTAAAAGATAAGGTTTACGCCAACAGCCCAGCGATGATTCAAGATGATTCGTGAGGCTATCAAGACAGAGACACTTTGCGATTTGGTTATGGAATATTTCATGGAAAGGATATGGTCCGGTAAGCGTGGTTGTGACGGCCATTTGGCTGTGTTCCATTATTAACGACATACCTTCCTCTTTATAATGAAATTAATATCCGATCATTTGTCTGAAAAATGCCATTTTTCTTTGAATATCAAAATAAAACCTCTTATTGGAAAACTCTTTTTCTTGAAAAGTGAAAGATCGGATGAGAGAGTAAAAACATGGAAGTGATTTTTTCTTTCTCTCTCTCAGATCCTTAATAAGACAACAACAGTTTTGATTTTGACTTTTCCCTTATTTTCTTGTTCAATCCGTGTATTATTTCTTACAGCCAATCGACTAGAAGGTCAGAGAGAGAGAGAGAAAGAGAGAGAGAGAGAGAGAGAGAGAACGAGAGAACTCTTCTTCGCCAGTGACAGGCAAAGGATTCCGGAGTGTCAATCCCACTTGTACGAAGTGCTACCCGTTCTCTCCAGTGCTCTATGGTATTATCTCTATTGTCGATTTCACGATTTAATTTTTCATAGATCATAATTTCGGTTGCCAATTTTGATGTAATGAATGGTAGCCAGAGCTTCTATTGTAGAGAATACATCGATTTAAGAAAGAGACGAACATAATATTGCACACACCGACTGGATATACCACAATACCATTTATTTGTGTATCAAAATTGCCAATAACTATGTCCGTGTATATCGCAATCGAGTTAATATGGTAACCCCAAACAAACACCCACCTCGGTTATCTGCATTTCTTACTGTCTGATCTATTTGCGAATTGCCATTCACTCTCATAAAAACTTATTAATCTCTTAAATAACATCATAATTGCATCTTTTCATCTGCCCTCTATGAACTGTTTGTCTCCTGTGTGTGCAGTGTGCACAGTCTGTGCGTTCTGTGCATAAATGCACATGTTTCTTTGTTGGTTAATCTGCCATTCAATTCATCATTTGAGTTCCATAATCATCCTGATCTTTTCAAACAGGCCATCAATGAACAACTCCTCATTCCAGCTTTGAACATTTCATATGCACAACCCCCTTCCCCCGCGCGATTCCTTCATCAATTGGAACTCCATGAATCGTTGTTATTGTCGTTGTCGTTTTTCTGGAGGAAAAAAAAAACAGTGGCTGACATTTTTCTATTATCCAGCAAAATGGGGGGAGAGCGGTATTAGAAAATGCACGCTACTTGAATACACAACAAAGTGTCAAATCTGTTGTAAGATTGTCCATAAGACCATAAGCAGCACTTGACTGACATTATGGCAACACAAAAGTCTACATCATGCAATTTGTGTACAACAGTTTCCCGACAGAGGGACTAGGGAGTGGAAAACGACGATTTCAAAGAAAAAAGGGCACGCGACTTGTTCGACTATGGTGGGCCTGTTCTTTGAGTTTTTTTTTCTCTATTTCTATGATTATTTAGAAAAAGACAAATTGCTGTGTAAACAGGGCCTTAGAAGTAGTCACTTGTAGTAAAGTATTTTTTTCGTTTTTGGAATTCGTCCAAATAAATCGATCGGAAATTACATTTAGGCTTAGGCTGATGTCTCATTTTGTTAATGACTTTGTTGTTGCGAAATATTAATGCACTCATCGATATTTTATTAATCCCTTACCTGTCACTGGCGAAGGTTGTTAAATTTTGAAATGATACAAGCACGACGCACGAGACGGCTTGCCCACGCATATGAATGCTCAAGACTTAAGAGCCAAGAGTATCGAAAAGTTTCACATCTTTTTTATATTTTTTACTCTGGTTTTGCTGTTGATAAATGAGAGGAGCATTGCCATTCAATTTTCTAAGATTGTCGTTCACGTTTGTTAACTCTTGCACAATGTCCAGTGGGGTTGCCAACTTTTTAAGTGGTCGTTGATTTTGAATTTGCATTTAATGCATTTTGGATTTAAAATGATCGGAGCTGGTGGGTTTCACAGCCCTGAATTATAGCTTAATCGCATTTCAATGTCAAATTACTCAAGTCCTATATGGCAATTTTGACATTTCAGGCAACTTTCCTTTGATAACTGAGTCCTTTCTGTTGTGTGGTAATGATTCATCTCATTTCATTAAACATCATCAAGAAAATTCATAAATTCATCGGACTACAAGCACAAAAAATTGTTAAGGCAACAAAAGAAAAGCACACTGAACCACCCCACTGTCCATCAAATTAAATATTGCCCTGGTTAATCCCATTCCTCTAACGTGAACATTTTTATAAGTTGTGTTGCCATTTATAATGATGATGCTCTTAATGTTTATCTAAAAGATTAAATGGTCACATTAGTCCAATGCCCAATGCCCAATGAATGTAGGTACTCCCATGAAGCAAATTGCACGCAAGTGATTTGTTTTTATACAGTTTCTTCTTTGATAACATCACTGTGCTCGAATCTTCATTCAAATTACAAGCAGAGCACCAGCAGATGCAGGGGCAGCCATCTCTGCCTTCGCAATTTGCATCAAATGATCCGTAAAGCAAGTAGGAAGCAAGATTGTGCGTTTGGCTTTTTGGACGAAAAATTATGGTTATCTGAGTTGGATGCGCCTGTCAGGGGCAGTGCAGTGAGTATAATATACGATGTGACTGCAGCCAACATAAACAATGAGTCGTTTTGTGTTTTTTGAATTATTTGCTTTTTCAGTTTTCTTTTTTTTTTGTTTTTTGTTATTGAAAAGAACTAAACGACCCACAAGATTTGACTGCATGGGATGAGGCACATTTAAATGTTAAACTTGTGATTAGCCTCGATATTTTTTGTTCAAAGGCATTTCTTTCATTTCTGGTTTTCGCGATTATTTGAGAAGATTTATAATTTTTGAGGAAAATCAGAAGAAATTTATCTGCGAAATGGCAGAAAAAGCAATTAATTTAAGGCTTTGAGTAGGAAGGTAATAGATCCAATATTAGGCGAAATGGGGTTCTTCCTGGACGATTTGTTACATGCGAGAGTTCAACAAAAGATGTTCGAGTTAGAAATGAGTTTGAGGAACTAGCGTCATAAGTGGGATCGCAAAAATTGGCACACTTAAGATTCTTTCTGGCTGTTTCACCCCAAAAGTTTTAAGTCTTCATATCTTTGCATGGATAAGTGTACGTCGACCTTTTCAACACGAAGCAAATTTATAGGCGCCATCATCATCGTTTTTGTTATTTTTTTCAAACCAAGCCGTTCTAAAAATATAAATAAAAATATCTTGAGGGAAACGTTTAAAAACACATAAGGATAGATTGCTTGCGTTTGCCAAGACCCCAACACTCGAGACTCGAGAGTTTATCTCAAAAACAAAAGAAGAGTTCGAACTGCAATAATAAAAAAATCTCTCCTCTCTAATCAGGGTCAAAGGAAAGGTTATTTTTAAATTAAGAAGACCCCTTGTTTGTTATTGCTGTGTTCCCCCTAAAAATTTATATTTTTTTTATTCCATCAGCACCAATGTCATGTTTTACTTAAAGTGCAAATGATTTTTAACAGTAGACAGACATATAGAAAGTGTGGGTTAAGAAATTTGTGAAAATACAGTGGCTGTTTTATTTTGATTTTTTTTTCGAATTTGAGTTAATGGAATTTGAAAATTGTATCAATCATGAGAAGTGGTTTTAATTGATTTTTAGAGTTAAGAGCTTCGGCCGTCCCAATTAACACAATACTCCAACCTACTGGAGACTAGCAATACCAAGCTTAATTTAGCAGCTGAGCAGCTTTGGGAATGAAACGTCTGTAGAAATAAAGCATCTCCAAAAACCTTCGCAGCTCTTGGAGTGTTGATGGCTTCTTGTATGAGATGATAGCGTCAAGAGATTTGATTCCTTCTTCCGTCACAAGTTTACTTTCTTACTTACTTATCCGGCTCACAATCCATGAAAGATCTCAGCGTGAGATTCTGCAGCCCTCCATCGTGAAAACTACCTCGCATGCACTCTCCAGTCGCCGAAACCAAGCGCTCTGGCATCCGCAGTCATTTGATCCTTGTACCGTAGGTTCGGTCTTCCTTGCCACCTCGAACCTGGGGGCTGGGATGAGAAGACTTTCTCGGCTGAAGCGTTGTCGTCCATTCGCTCGATGTTGCCGAGCCAATGTAATCGTCATTTCTTGGCTTCTAGACTACAGCACGTACAGTTCTCGGTTGTACTTCTTCTCCATTCGCCATTGTCGCATATGGGACCGAAAATCCGTCGAAGAATTTTTCTTTCGAAAGTGCCCAGTATCAGTTCCCCTTTTTTACTTATCGTCCAGCACTCGACGCGTTCCGTAGAGTAGGACAGGTAAAATCAAAGTTTTGTATAGCAGACACTTTGTCTTTCGAGTGAGGAGTTTTGAACCCAGTTGTTTTGCCAAACCGAAAAGCAGCGGTTCGCTAGGGTAATTCTTCTTTGGATCTCCACGCAGATGACGTTAGTGGTTTGATGTTTGTTCCAAGGTATGTGATCTCCTTAAAAAAATTAAAAAATTGAGTGGCGCGACAGCTCTTGAAGAGCCATGGCCTAAGTGGCTTACTCTCATCAACAATTCTCTGGGTGCGTGTGAAGAATTGAGGGGACCAACAATTTAACGCCAATTTCGAACGCCAAAGTTGAGAAGCATTTTTTCATGACAGATGATACTCTTGGAAGTTTTGTCACTTCTTCGCAAGAGGCAGTGCCCGTGAATGATGAAATAAAAACTATGGGCCAAGTAGGATCGAACTCATAACGTTCTGCTTAGCAGTCAGCGCACCTAACCACTAAGCCACGGACACTACCAACAGTGACGTTTTGTCCTAGGCTGTGGACAGACGTTGCTTTGTTTGTTGATAGCATATATTGTCATCATTCACTTCAAGACTTAGGAGTTTCGCCTGTTCTTCAATCGCTGTGGAGGACTCAAGCACAGCTGTTTTGGATCGATCGATGATCTTTATGTCGTCTGCATATCCTGAGAGCTGGGTGGATTTGTTGAAGATGGTGTTTTCCGTGCTCGCACCTGCCTTGCGCACTACTTGCTCCAGGACTATTTTGAAGAAATCACATGACAGCGCATCTCCCTGTATAAACCCTGCACATGTTTCAAACAACTCAGATGAGCTGTTACCCATTTGCACACCGAGTTTAATTTAGCGTCATGCGGCATAGCTGGATCAGTTTGTTCGGAATCCCGAATTCAGCCATCGCCATCAATAGCTTTCGGGGTCGATGAAAAGATGGTGTGTTTCGACTTGAAATTCGTTGGTCTTTTCCAGGATTTGTCTCAGTGTGAATATTTTGTGTATCGTTGTTCTGCCTGGGCTAAAGCCACACTGGTACGTGCCGATTATTGTGTTGCAGATCGATTTAAGACGCTCAGACAGTACGTTGGATAGGATCTTGTATGCAACATTAAGCAGCGATATGCTTAGTAGTAGTAGTTTTTGCATGACATGGGATCGCCTTTTTTGTAGATGGGCAAATGCAGCTTATCGAACAGTCAAGGGGAAAGCATTCTTCCTCCCACACTTTGTTGATAACCTGGTGCATGTGGTTCATTAAGACTCCTCCTCCTGTCATCCGTATTTATAGAGTTCCACAAGGATGCCATCCAACCTGGTGAACTTGTTATTTTTTAGCTTTTGGATGGCTCTTTCTGCCTTTTCTGTGCTGGGGACTGGGTCTTCATTGACTGGTCTTTCTTCTCTTTCGTCATTGGCTCATTCAACATTCTGCACATTCAGCAGCTGCTCGAAAAAATTCCCTGTGCTTCGATAACTAGATTCACTGTATCAAGGAGCCTGTGTCCCGGTTTTGAAACCACAAGCAGCTATTTGCTGCGGTTAGCGGTGCGATTGGTTGTTCCGCTTGTCTATACTTGTAGGTGGAATGGCTGAAATTGCAGCTCCAATGTCTATCGGAAAATATTTTTTGAAAGATTTGTCATTGACATAATGGCGACTATGTAGTCAGATTGGCTAGTAGCTCATTGCCGTCAGAAAATTATTTTCCTTACTGAGGTTGACAAGGTTCTTGATATTTCCTTGCAGGTTTTGAGAATCGGTGGTGTTTGCATTTCTGGACTTCGATCTTCGATTTCTCTCTTGAAGATCAGCAATCTGATTTTACAATACATCAACACTGAATGAGACAGAAGTAATGTCTGTATGGGAATAGACATCTGAGATTTTACCAGCCATGTCTTGTCTGCCAAAATTTTGTGAACTTGAATCTCACTGCACTACAGGATGGATATGGGTCGTGTTTGGAAGTTGCTTCATCTATAAAGTCCTTTGGATGTCTTCTGATATAGTCAGTGACGTAAAATTTCTTTGTTAACAGTTGGGTTGGTCGTCCATACAATGGTTAGGATTTTACATTCTGACATCTTTCCATCGCCTAAGCTTGAATATCTGCTCAATGTGATAGATTTTAATTTTTGATAATCATTGAAATCATCATCTTCAAATGGCGGAAAACCGTAATTTCTTCAAAAAGCTGAACGTTGTACAATTCATTAAAATACACTTGCCTTCACTCCAAAATCCTTTTAGGATTGGTGATCTCCGTTCTTACAGCAGCTGCTGCAGAAATTCCACGCCTGGTGAATTTATCGCTCTCTTTCTTTCTATTTTAAAGGCTGCTTTCCTTTTTGTCTGACGCTTCGTTTCTTATTTCCTGAGCCTTGTTCTATGTGATATTGTGACATTGCTCAGTATTCAGCTTCCTCACTTTCAGTAGCTTGCTGGCCTTCATCGTCAAACCGATCCTTATGATATCTGCAACTTCTGCCTAAGATGAATAAAACAAATACCTCTATGCTTGAGTCTAGTCCACTTCATCCACGCCTTGATCCGCCTTGGAGATGGAGCCCGATTGAATGACTTTAGATTTTGTCGTTATTTTTATTGCGCAACGCAGCCGCAGCCGTGTTGACAGTGATCAGAGTCCGACGAGCACATTCCGCTCAAATTCAAGTAGTAGCAACAATCTACCTACCAATGACTCCACCACGTGAATATCCTAACAAAGAAACCTGGTACCTACCAGCGACCATGTTAACTGCCATTTCTTAAACTCGTTATCGGTTGTGCTTAGTGTTCCCAGGCAAATTGTCAGTCAGTATCAGTATACCCAGCTACTGTTATAACAGTTTGGCCAATAAACTGAATTTTTTAGTAAAAAACTGCATTTTTGTTTTCCCTGATCCTTTAATAGAGTTTCATTCCAATTCGGTGTCCTAAAGTGTCTGCATCAAATCTGTTCTAAACTCAATTGTTCAAGACTCAACTCTTATGAAGAAAAATCCATTGCAATGAATCAACATCAAGAAGCCTCTCATTTAACCAGCTCGAACTATCTGCAATTTTAGCACTCTACTCCATACAATGACCACTACTCCGTCTTAATACCTTGTCTTCAGATGACAACCCTCTCCATTAAACAAGCATTATCAGAAATTTTCAACAATTAACGCGCATCTCTTCATAATTCCTTGAATGCAAGAAGTCGTGGAAAAAATTAATTTCCACACAATTGAACCTTAACTCAATTCACGCATACTCCACAACTCCTTTGGCGGTGCGATTTTCCATCGAAATTCTATACACTCATAGCTTACAACTCAAAGCCATTTTTTCTCTTATGAAAATAAATTAAAATTGATTTACAGACCCCACAGAGTGCGTAAACGGAATATTGCACTCAATTTTCATGCCTGCGTATCAATAGATTTCCCTCCATGTTGTTAAACATCACAAGCGACCACAATATCATAGTTCATACACTCGCATGATCTTTCCATCAGAGTTGAACCAAGGTCCTTATGTGTCCTACTTCACTCGTACCACTATAAATTATATAATAATAACGATCATTACGCAATTCAGCATCAACGTCAAACCGTTACAAAATCTGACAGAATACGCGCGTTTAACATTGTGTCATGATTCGAGTGTTTCTCGCATGACAGGGAATTCCTAGACAAACAATAGACCTACATTTTTATTGACATTTAAAGTGTACCTTATTTCTCGCTAGCCCCTATGATGATTGTGATGACTTTGTATAGTGTGTGTGTCTTGCAATCAATGACTGTCAGATTAGACAGTCATTGTGATGTCTAAATGAATAACCACAAGTGGCCCAACGACGGAATCTTGCGGCGATCCACTTAATTTTGGCATCAAATCAACAAAGACTGTCAACAGTGGTTTCTTTTTCCTGAATGTAACTTGTAGTGACACTTCGTCGGATAGCTTGTGGAAAAGCTAAAGCGTGTTTATCAGAGCGGCAATAAATTGTATGAGTTTCATGCGCGATGAGATTCCCGCTCTCCTCAAAATAAGCCATGAATGGAAATGAATGTTGCTTTTAATTAAAGGAAACTTAATAAAATTAGGAAAAAATCACGGAGAGAGTTGAAGAAGGGCTAAAAAGTGAAATAACGTTCCAATTACGAAGCGCAATGATCCTTGAATGAAATGTCATGATTATTATTATATCAAACATGTTGATGGCTTTTTTTCTTTTTCTAATGTGACAGATAATTGTCGCCATCAAGAACATCGCGAATGTCATCATTGTGATCATCACATAATTGGAGATGCATAACAGAAGTCGTAGTGGAATAGAATGTTCTGCCAAATTATCATGAGCGTATTCGCTGACTTATCGCCTTGAATGGCTTGTAACGTGTTACCGAAACGTTATAAAGTCGTAACTGTAAAGTGATTTGTATTCATTGAATATTCTTATTTAAGTTACGCTATTTCGGTACCATATGTGAAATATCAAGGCAATATAGTGGGCGTGTCAGAAGTTGTGTTTTCCTCCTATGTATTTATTTTGACTCTAAGCAAGCAAATTAGAAAAGTCCTTCAAACTTACTTATTTACTTACTTTACTTTAGGTGGCGCTACAGTCCGTTGTGGACTTGGGCCTCAATCAACAGTCTCCGCCAGCCAGCTCCTAGCTAGCTGTCTACAGTTTTGTACTCCAAGTTGATTGAGGTCCTCTTCCACTTGACACATTCATCCAATTTTGTCAAGGTCCATTTATTACCTTAGTTGCTCGAGAGCGGGCTTTTGCACTCAATTGGTTTCTTAGCCCAAAGAAACAGCGATTAGCAAGAGTTATTCTTCGTCTGATCTCGGCGCTTGGTTATTGCCCGTGTTAATAGAGGAGCCTAGGTAGACAAACTACCTTGAAGTTGTATGCGTCTATTGTGACGTTCTGCCCAACCCGTCAGTGTTGGCTTTTTGGAAGGTAGTGCCTCTGGTATTGACCGTGGAGTTGTGCACTATCTTCTCAAGAATGATGTTAAAGAAATCGCATGACAGTATATCGTCTTGTCTGAATCCTTTTTTGCCATCGAAAGATTCTGTAAGCTCGTTGCCAAACTTGATTGAGCAGCGTGAGTTCAAAATCCTCATTTTTCACAAGCGAACGAGCCTGGGAAGGATGCCAAAACTGGACATAGCTTTATGCAGTTCGACTCTGTAGATGCTGTCATACGTGGCCTTAAAATTGATCTCCTGGCAATATAAAGTAGATTGATTCCTCTGTAGTTGGCGCAATTAAGAGGATCTCCCTTTTTCAGGATCGGGCAAACAATGCTGATGGTCCATTCTCCGGGCATGCATTCCTCTGACCATGTCTTACACATGATTTGGTGCATGGTCTTATCTAATCTAGCTCGTCGCTTGCTGAACAGCTCGGCAGCTAGACCATCTGCTCCAGCGGTTTTGTTGGATTTCAGCCGTGGTATTGCGGTTTTCACTTCTTCTAGGTCGGGTTCACGGAATTGTTGGCTATCATCGTGTGCGATGAAAGGCTCCTGTCTGACGGCGGTGTTTTGTTCGTCGTCGCCGTTATACAATCTAAAAAAGTGGTCTTTCCAAATACCCAGCATTGACTGCGATTCTAATAGGATATTCCCTTGTTTATCCCTGCAGGCATCGTTTGTTGCTCGATGACCTTGAGCCAGCTGCTTAACCTTTCGGCAAAACCTCCGAACTTCATTCCTGCTGTTGGCTCTCTCAACTTCCTCGATCTGACGCTTCTCATGCTCTCCCTTTTTTCTCCTGAGAAGCCGACGTTCTTCTCTCCTCTTTCGCTCTAAGAGCTCACGAGCAGCTCTTATCCTTCTATGCAGATCCGCTTTGTATGTCTCCTGCTTGGCTGCATGGGACTGTCTGCATTCTTCGTCAGACCAGGGGTTTCGTTTTGGTGGCTGGTACCACAACATTTCGCCCAGCAGTAAAATCGATCAGCCTGAATCCGTTATCGGAAGTGGTGTCGTGCAGGCTGTGCTTTCCTTCAAAACAACAACAAAACTCGGTTACTCAAAAATCACTCTGTTTGATGAATCAAAAAAATTAAGGGCCGAGAGTTGCCAAATCCGCAACTGCATTTTTCTTTGTGATAGAGAAGCACTTGTGGCAATAATGTTTGAAACAAAATTATAGTAAAACAAAAAATGTGTTACAAATTTGCGAATGTTGTTGACATAAATAAAAACAAAACTATAAACAACAAAAAAATGATTATTATTATTCAAATAGTAGCAGTAACACATGTGCGCGGTAGAATAGCGCTCTTGTCTGCCGCAGTCCCGCAGACCGCAGTGCCAAATTCTAGACGATGACGTTGCGACGCCAAGGCGACGACAACGCACGATACGGAGACGTATCGCTTGCTCTTTATATTCAATAGTCTCGTCCCTGTAGAGCTGATTTGACTGCTTAGGAATTTCGCATGCGTTTGTTAGTGTTTCAATTAAAATGTGTACGCGCCTCAAAATGTGCTATTTTGCTGTTGTTGTAATCATTCTCAAAATAAATGATGCAAATAATCAGACGCGCGAATTAAAAATAGTTAGTAGTAGATTTTCATTTTTTTTTAATTATTATTTTTTCCTCTGTGCCAAAGGAAGTAGCAATGTAAAATGAAATTGCACAAGAAAAATTTATTTAGCACACTATTACGCATCTGGAAGATATTCGTTATTTTGGAACAAGCTGAATAAATGGTCATTGATCGGGAAGGAATTTGTTTTAAATAAAAGTGTGAATTTCAGAGAGGGCTTCCTTTCTCTTTTAATATCCTGTGATGATAAGGATCTGTTTTAGCGTTTTCCCCCCAAAACACATCTGTGTATAGACTGAAAGGCTCTTCGCACTGAGAAATTTTCATTCGCAAGTGTTTACAGTAAAAAAAAAAAATAAATATAAAATCACTTCATTGCTCTACTTTTGTTTATAAGAAAAAAATTGTTATTCTGCTAAATATTTCTTCGCACCTTTCGGCAGTCGGAATTTTCAATTATTTTCGGCTTCCGGTTGTGTTCATACTCGATTTTTTTGGGATTTTTTTTAATTTTCTCAGTCTATATTTTTTTTAATTTTTCTGGCGCGTTCTATTTAATTTTAATTCAATTTTAAACTGAAAATTGGAAAAGGAAGTAGAAAAAATTAGCTCAGCAGAGGAAGAATTTTATTTTGAAATTATTTCACAAAATTACTTGTGAAGCTTCAAGACTGTTTTTTTTTTTTCAACGGTACGAAGAAGCTTCCGGTGCAAATGATCAATAATATAATATTTTGTTAAAAAAATATATAAGCAGGTCACATTTTTCGAATTTAGCCGGCCAAAAAGCTAAAATGTTAATTAAGTATAGAAAAAATTGAAAATTATATCGAGAATCACTATGTCAAAAAGTATGCGAGTGGGTACATGTAAGTACATACGGATACGTTTGCATCCGGCTAAGTGTTTCTATTTTGAAATGCTTTTAAATTCAATTACTTACTTACTTACAGTTGGTTGTGCACTTGGGCCTCAATCAACAGTCTCCGCCAGCCAGCTCGGTTTCTAGCTAGCTGTCTCCAGGTTTGCACTCCAAGCTGATTAAGGTCCTCTTCTACTTGAGTGCACCACCTGAGTCGCGGTCTTCCTCTCCTCCTACGTCCCTGAGGAATAGTGTCGAAGGCTTTCCGGGCCGGAGCATTGGTGTCCAACCGCTCTAAATGACTTAGTCATCTGAGTTTCTGGATCTTGACCCTTTTTACTAGGTCCATGTCGTTGTACAATCCTTAAAGTTCGCTGGTATATCTTCTTCGCCATTCCCCTTCAATGCAAACGGGGCCAAAGATGACCCGAAAAACTTTCCTCTCGAAACAGCCTAAGCACATTCATCCAATTTTGTCAAGGTCCATGATTCTGCACCATACAGCAGGACTCGGATGATGAGTGTGTTGTATAATTTTACATTAGTTTCTCGAGAGTATGCCACTCAATTGCTTTCTTATCCCAAAAAAACAGCGATAGCAAGAGTTATTCTTCGTCTGATCTCGGCGCTGGTGTTATTGTCCGTGTTTATAGCGGAGCCTAAGGTAGACAAACTCCTCTACTACTTCGAAGTTGTATGCGTTTTTCCGAGCAGTCGGTGTTGGATGTCCTCTCTCAAAACCTCTAAAGCCATTTTAAACGCTTCTGTCTCAATTCTCACAAAGGCGCCAATGACGTCTTGCTGTGTTCTTCCCAATGTATCAATATCATCGGCGTTTACGAGAAGTTGAACAAATTTTTGGAAGATAGTGCCTCTGGTGTTGACAGTAGATTTTGCACTATCTTCGCTCTTTCTGAAACCTTTACCAAGCTTTATGGTGCAGCGTGAGTTCTCCATCGTCATTTTGTTCAAGCGAACAAGCTTGGCAGGGATGCCAAAACTAGACAAAGATTTATACAGTTCGTATCTGTAAATGCTGTCATACACGACCTTAAAATCAATGAAAAGGTAATGTGTCTCGATTTGGAGTTCATAAGTTTTTTTTTTCCAGAATCTGCCGCAAAGTGAAAATTTGGTCGATGGCTGACTTTCTTGGTTTGAAGCCACATTAATAAGGACCAATCAGATCGTTGACGAAAGGCTTCAGACGTTCACATATATCGACAGAGAGGATCGTATAGGCGATGTTAAGTAGGCTGATTCCTCTGTAGTTGGCGCAGTTTAGAGGATCTCTCTTATTCAGAATCGCGCAAACAATGTTGAGCTTCCATTCATTAGACATGCATTATTCCGTCCATCTCTCACAGATGATTTGGTGCATGCATCTATATCTAGATAGTCGCCTGTTGCTTTGAACAGTTTGTCAGCTAGACCATCTCCTTCAGCGGCTTAGTTTGATTTCAACCGTGATATTCCCGTTTTCACTACTTCTATCATCGTGTGCGATAGAAGGCTCCTGTCTGACGTCGGGATTTTCTTCATCGTCACCGATATATAATCTTAAGAAATGGTCTTTCCAAATCACCAGGATTGAAATTCAATTTCGAATGATGAACAATTTAATTGATAATGGCGCTTCGTAAAAACGGAAACTTTTTGAGAGTATGCATTTCTTATAAATTTTATTCTCGAGTAATACCTACCAATACTTTCTGATAAATTTAGTTGGCACCCCCCAGCTCTTTTAGTAGCGCACTCAAGGTATCGCACCAAATAGAATTGTATGAGCTTTGGCATTCCTTTCCATTCGAACGACGTAACTAAACGTAACATAGTCCAACTAATTTCTTTCGGACAGGACGTTTGCCCTTGTACTGCGCGTTCCTTACGGAGGGATTCTCATCTACTACAGTCAGACAATGTGAATAGCTATGTGGTAGGCATTGTCCATCGTCGAGTCTCCGTATTGGTATTCCAATCTTGTGTAGGAAGGCACATTGAAGTACCCGTGTCCGGTGAGGAACTGGTTTGATGTATTGGTTCACTTCAACGTTTTTCCGGTTGCTCCATTCGCTGTTTTTGTATTCACATGATGGTCCATTTATGATCAACGAGCCATGTTGTCGAGCATGTTGGAGCATTGAAATCCCCATATTGGAATGGAAGAAGTTTCAGTTTGCTCGCGATGGGTCCACCAATATTTGCCATCAGCCGGTATGGATGGCCCTTGACTTTGGATCTGCGGCCCTGCGTATCTGGTTCTTAAAGTTGAGTCTCGTATCGAACGTTATGCCCAGGTATTACTGAGTTTTTGCTCCTTATAAGCCGATTATCGTATCAAGGCGGCCAATTCACAGGTCCATTTCTGGAGATAATGCGATTGTTTAGCCCGCTGTGTGACATGTGGCACCGTCCTGTTGAAACCACATATCGTCCAAGTCCATATCCCATTCCCATTCACAGTAACGTGCCGGACTTGATCATCACGGAAGAAGTACGGCCCAATGACACCACCAGCATGTAAACCGCACCAAACAGTGATTTCTTCGGGATGTAATGGTGCCTCGTGAAGCACATGTGGATTGCTGCCTGACCAATAACGCATATTTTGCTTATTGACGAAGCCATCCAGCCAGAAATGAGCCTCATCGCTGAAGATGATTTTTCGATTTTCCGCGCTCTGTTGACCACTGACTCCGAATTTCGGTAGTAAATTTTAATAATTTCGACCCGTTGTTGGATCGTATACCTTTCTATGATGAAATGGTAAACCTTACTGAAGAGAAATGTCAAAAGAGCGAGAAAAAATATGGCGTCGTTTGCTGTCCCTATTGGTCTACTTTTGTAACGTCCCTATTGAAAAACCCTTTATAAAGCCAGACTGTTAAGGAAAAAAGAGATTTTTGTAGAACGCCTTTGATGAACTTCAAGGCTTTGTCATCTTTATCAAGTTAAAGATTCATCCACAGTTTTCTATGTTTTAAAATCAACTCTTCTGCTTCTTTGCTCTTTTTTAAATCTTTGCTGACCTTGTAAGTTGTGAGGCAGTGTTTCTCTTAAAAACTAATTTTACTCTGCAAATAATTTTTTTTGGAAAAATGTATCAAAATCAGTGTCATTTTGGCTTGCAACTTGTGAGGAAAAAAAAAATAATTCTTCCATCGTCCGCCCTCAAAAATAATCAAAATATCATTCACACATGCGCACCGCATGCATATCGGTCGACCACGATCAGGGATCAAACCAACAAAAAACAAAAACTATATTTAAAACTGATCCACTTTTGTTAATGTATGTTACCATAAACAAAAAGAAGTCTTTTGTGTCTTCTCCTAAAAGGAACACGAAAAACCAATGAAGAAAAAAAAACATTTAAAGGATTCACGCCAAGTGAAATCCTTTCTCATTAAAAACACATCCAAGCATCTGCAACACACATGGTTCATGGGGTAGACCTGAAAAAACCCCGAAAAAATATTTTCGTTGTCTTCCAAAAACTAAAAGACAACAACATTTTGTTTCTATAATGAAAACAACCAGAAACGAGCTGTCACAAATGTCAATTGATGTTTTTTTTTCTTTCTTTCCAAAATTTTGTGAATATTTTTTTGGGGATTTTTTTTTTGTCGACTTCTCGATTTCTCGTTTAAAAAGGAGACATACAATATTCTGAGAGATGATACAACGTCGTCGGGCACTTTTAAAAATTTGTTGTAATGCTTTGAGGTTAGAAGTCGAGTACTTTTAGGAATATTTCTTTGCAATTGAGAAATGAGGGTTCAATGTTGAGTGAGATTCTTATGGGAAATCGTAATTAAAATAAGCACCTTCCGTTTATTTTTGTAAATTGGAAAATGCGTTGGGAGAAGATGGTGTTCCTTTCCCAGATGTGCATGCACCCTTTTCAAATTGTAAACGTATTCTAAGGGGCTTAGCCCCATATTCATATCCGCAGAGGAAAAGAAAATGTCTGGAGAGGATATGATAAACATTTATGGACCGTTGACATTGAATACAATAAATTGTCACAGTATGAGATGCAACGCATCGTTTGAGGTTGTAATGGATCGCACCTGTGAGAAATTAGAAGTTTTAATATTATTTTCAGATGAAAGAGATGGGGTGGTAAAAAATATATGGTAAAAACATGAGTTCTCAAAACGTTGAAATATCTCAAATTTTACTTTTAAAACGGGCCATGAGAGCGAAAATCGAATGCAAATTGTATGTCAATCGAATGCAAGTTGTAGTCGCGGTCTTCCTCTTCTGCGACGTCCTTGCGGAATGGATTCGAAGACTCTACGAGCCGGAGCATTATTTTCCATTCGCTCAACATGACCCAACCATCTAAGTCGTTGGACCTTTACATTTCTGGCTAGGTCAGTGTCGCTGACAGCTCGTACAGTTCTTTGTTGAATCTTCGTCACCATTCTCCCTTAACGCAGACAGGACCGAAAATAACGCAAAGAATTTTTCTCTCAAAGCAGCCCAAAGCGTTTTCATCAGATAATGTCATAGTCAATGTCTCTGCACCATACATGAGAACCGGGATGATGAGGGTTTTGTAGAGTGTCACTTAAGTCTCTCAGGAGAGCACTTCACTACCCAATTGCCTTCTAAGTCCAAAGAAGCAGCGATTGGCAAGAGTGATTCTTCGTTTGATTTCAGCGCTGGTGTTGTTGTCTGAGTTGAAAGCGGATCACAGGTAGACAAAGTCCTAAACTACCTCGAAGTTAAATCTGTCTATGTTGATGTTTGCTCCAAGACGTTAATGTTGGTAGTCCTTTCTTGTCATCAGCATTAACTTGGTCTCGCCCTCGTTAACCGCTAGACCCATCTTCCTGGCCTCCGTCTCAAGGCTCACCAACGCTCCACTGACATCACGCTGTGTTCTTCCAATTTTGTCAATGTCGTCTGCGTATCTATAGTAGCTGGACGGACTTTTGAAAGATTGTGCCTCTGGTGTTGACATTGGAGCTTTGCACAATCTTTTCAAGAATGTTATTGAAGAGATCGCATGACAGCGCATCACCTTGTCTAAAACCTTTTTTGACATAAAAAGCGTCCGTTAGGGTTTTTCCGACCATGATGGAACAACGTGAGTGTTCCATTGTCATTTTACACAGAAATTGCTCTATATAGTTGGTCTCTATAGACGCTGTCATAAGCGGCCTTGAAATCGATGAAAAGGGAGTAAGTATCGATTTGAAGTTCCCGGGTCTTCTACAAGATCTGCCGTAGGGTGAATATTTGATCGATGGTAGACTTTCCGGGTCTGAAGCCACACTGATAAGGACCTACCAGGTTGTTGACGAAGGGCTTCAAACGTTCACACAGCACGACAGACAGGATCTTAAAGGCGATGTTAAGGAGACTTATACCTCTGTAGTTGGTACAGTTCAAGGGATCTCCTTTTTTGAGGATCGGGCATACGATGCTGAAGTTCCATTCATTGGGCATGCTTTGTCCAACCAAATTTTGCAGATGAGCTGGTGCATGCTCCTAACCAGATCATCTCCAGCTGCTTTGTACAGTTCGGCAGCTAGTCCGTCTGCTCCAGAGGCTTTAGTTTAGATATCGCTATCTTCTCTTCGTCCATGTCGGATGGGTGGCCTTCTGCACTCAAATTGAATGGTTCTGTATTGCTGACGGAGTTTTGGTCGTCATCGCCATTATACAGCTTGGAAAAGTGGTCTTTCCATATCCTCAGCACTGACTGCGGTTCTACCACGATGTTCCCATGATGGTCTCTACAGGCTTTAGTTCGGGGCTTATAAGCCCTGGAGGTTTGTTTCACCTTTTTGTATAAATTTCGAACCTCGTTCCTGTTGTGACATCCCTCTATCTCCTCGATCGCGCGCTTCGCATGCTACCTTTTTTGCTTTCTGAGAAGTTCTTGCTCCTCTTGTTCTGATCGTAGAGCTTATACGAGCTGCTCGTGTCCTTCTGTGCCAGCTCCGCTTTATATGCCTTTTGTCTGCATGTGCTCGCCAGCATTTATCGTCAAACCAAGGGTTTCCCTGTGGTGGCCGTGTAAACCCTAGCACTTCAGAACGCCATCTCTGATGGCTGCTTGGCAGTGTTGCCAAACGAACTACTACTGTATTTTTACGTTCAAGAAAATACTTTTTGATTTTTGTTTTCTAGCTTCACTTGTTTTTCTGCTCGTCACATTAATCAGTCGCTCTTTGTAATTTTTTTAATTTTCTTTTTTCAATTTATCTAATAAAAGTTTATATAGTATTAACAGTTCTCTTGAATAATTTATTATTGTTCGCATCTTTGGGAATCTGAAGAATCTGAAGAGCTCTGCAACAAATCCTACTGATTGGTTCAGAACATATCTTCAGTTTTTTATGTATCTACCGATAAATTACAGTTGTTAAGGCCTAAAGCTAGAACCAAACACAACAAAAAGCACTTTATTGACAAAAATATTATAGTTGCCCACTTCCGTAAACCTAATCATGACGTAAGTAAATTTTGCAAACGCTAACTCTTGTTGCAAAATAATCACTTTTTTAGTATTCAAAGTCACTTCGCACCTTATTTTTAACAGCCATGTGGGTTTTTAATTTCGCAAATAAATTTTATTCTCTCTGAATATCAAGCAATTCCGATTATCTAACTTCGAATAATTCTAGCTCTATAACTGTTTTATGTCTCCTACGCGCAAAATGGTGGAAGTTGCTGTATCTTTTGGCGCCAAATGCAATTTAAATTAAAAAACAGTAAGACAAAATCTTAGATCATTTATTCAACAATAAAGGAAAACAGACGACTATGGTTAGGAATGGTTAAAAGAATAATTCTATAAAAAGTCATCGAACTTGTTGACTTAGGCACCTCTACCACTCGATCAGTAACTCTGGAAGTAAGCATTTTTAATATTCTTCCAGTTGCTTGTTTCATTGCCAAAGCCGATTTGTGTGTTGTGTGTGTCGCTGAATTGTCTATTCGTACCTTTTGATTGGCAAATGATTTGCAATTTTCTATAATTCCTAGGCGTGGATCACCGGAGTACTCGTAGATTCTTCAGCCTAACAAGGGAACGCCTTTTGCAAAAATTATTATCTTTCTATCTTGAGCCTAAGCACACTCAAAGAAGAGAACAAACAAATAAAGACACATTGGCATACCTTAAGTCTACAATTAATGACATGGCGCAAAATAGCACATATGCCATATTGATTGAAGTTCTTACAACAACAATGCTCTTCAACCTAGTGTCTTGTGTCTTATGTTATTTTTTTTTCTTTCTTTCTTTTCCGTTTTGTTTTTGTTGCTAAACAAATTTCATTGCAATTTATTGACCAAGCAATCATCTACCATTTTTAAAGCCACCTATCCATCGAGAGACCATGCGAAGACGATCTGCAATTTACAACTTAAGAGGCGATCGTGATAGTGTGTGCTGTCAAGAATTGAGCACCTACTTCAACAGTAGGAACAGCAACAACAACAATAGATCGTTGGAAATATATTCGAGGAAACACTGCCGTCGCGGTCAAATTTTTGCTGGGTTGAATTAAATATTCCGCAGAGGATGTGTCCAGACCCATCGGAATCGTTCGTGGATTGTAAAAAAAATTCAACTTCTCTTATTCATTTGATACGATTTTAATTAATTTGCAGTCATGTGGTCAGAAGACAATTCTAGTTTCAAAAATATAATTGCTTTCCTTAGTATTTTTGTGTACCACCTTAAATTAATTGAGAAGAGAAGTAAACGTGGCGTACGAACCTTACGATCACAGAAATTGACCGCCATCCACAACAAATGGACGAAAATTTACAATGAACCATGAATCGGATAATACCCGAGTGTGGACCCCGAGTGGACCATTCACAGGACTTTTAAGCTTGTACAGATGATTCATAGACGCACATGACCCAAATATGATTTCCCAGATCTTGAAGATACTTAGGGAAAACAAGCTGGCCCGACAGAGTGCGCACTGATGCCTAAATCAATAAGTAAAAGACCTAAACCTCAATATCTCGCTACCACTACCACACTACCCACTATTTATGCCTACTACCTCACTAACCTCTTTCCGCAACCCGCTAGCCCGCTACTCCATTTCATAGATCCGCTACCCCTACTTCTAAAAGCTGCCTGCTACCCCGTTACCCAACTACCCGCTGTGAACTACGCGCTATCTGCAATCCGCTAGCCACCACCCGGTTCCCCACTACCTGCTTCCCTAGCCATATTTCATGAACGACTTGGTCGATTTAGTACAAAATCCTGAAAACCCATCTGCACCACTCCCCACACATTCCATACAAATTTTGAGGTTAACACTTCACTGGCACTTTGCTCATGTCTGATTTGACAGATAATTAGTTATATCCTTCCGCTGAACGAATATGGTTGTGTATATGCTTGAACAACGCTGGGAAATATTGCGACATAACTTTGAAAATCATGGTAATGTTACAGAATGTGTGTGAAAAGTGCGTACGGATTTTGGAAGAAGAGAAGCACCGTCAGTTCCGTATGTTAGTTATCTTGTGAAAAAAGTGAAAGAAACTGGCATCCTCATCGATAACCTAAAGCGTGAAAAGCCAAAACCAACGCGTACACCCGAGAATATTGCTGCTGTGGCAGAAAGTGTGCGTGAAGCGCCATCAACGTCAATTCACCGTCGTTCTCAACAATTGAATAAATCGGAGACATCATTGAGACGAATTTTACATAGAGACCCTAGTATAACGCCATACTGACCATCTGACTGACCATCCAATGTGTTTTCGCTTCTCTAAGTGGGCCTGCGATCGACTGAGAGAAGATGCCGATTTTGGCAAAAAAATCATCTTTTAATGTCAAGTAATCGTCCCATGTAGGTTTCTGGTTAAAAACAAACCCAAGGTTCTTAACTGTTCTAACGTAGCTTAACGTTTTCCCTTCAAGTTCAATACTAGGGAAATAAGATGTATCTATTGCAGTGTTACTGATAACATTTGCGTGGCATTTATTAAGGTTAAATTGAAGATGATTCTTCCTTGACCACTGGTTTATACACATCAAATCTTCATTTATTCTGGTAGATGCGTTTTCAATCATGCCGATTGTGTAGCTCAAGTGAATTTGAACGTCGTCAGCATACATATGAATTTTGCAATGCTTGAGTACAGATGTGAATAAGAGTGGTCTTAAAATCGATCCCTGGGGCACACCATGAGGGGTAGGGAGGAAATCAGACAGCCTAGAATTAGAAAAAAACAGCCTGTGTTCGATGGCTTAAATACTGCGCTACGAGGGTTAAGGCTGAGTTTTCAAAGAAAAAGAAATATTTCAGTTTTTTTTAAAGAATTTTATGTGAAACAGTGTCGAACGCCTTAGAAAAATCAAGGAGAACCAGAGTTGTGACTTTATTATTATTGATTTGCTGCCGTATGTCGTCGCTTATTTTAAGAAGCGGAGTCATACAACTGTTTTTTGGGGTACAACCAGATTGCATTGGTGTAATTAACTTCTGTGTTCTGCCGACTAACGATCTTTTCGAACGCTTTTGAGATGAAAGGTAATATAGAAATTGGTCAATATTCCTTTTGTTGCAAATTTGACTTTTAGGAATTGGTAATATTTTTGAAGCTTTCAATAGTGCCGGGTAACAGGACTTTGTTAAGATTGAAAAAAATATGTGTCAGGAAAGGAGATTTGAAAGTAAGAATAATTTTTACAAACTTAGGATGCATATTGTCTAGTCCAACAGCGTCCAATTTAATGTCTTTTACGGCCTTAAATACCTCAACTTCAAGAACTCTTTTAAAACTGAAACTCGAGGGAAGCTCATTACTTCTTTCAAAGCTTATGTCAAACGCAGCACCATTATTTGTGTCAGAAACAGAACTTACGAGCTGTTTGTTTAGTTCACTTATATCACAGTCATCCTCAGCATTCTTTTCTTTCTGATTTGAATATTCACCGAATTTCTTAACGTTTTGTACTGCATGAACAACGTGGCAATTTGAACCTTTCCCAACGTGTGTAAGCTATTTTTCCTTTCAGAATAAGTTTATCAATGCAACTATAGTTACATCCTATTGCAGGGGTTTTGGTTCGAACGTTTTCAATAGGCACAAAAGTAGTGTCAAAAAGTTCATTAATTTTGTTGGTAAAGAAATAAACTTGCTCATCTACGTCTGAGATGTAGTAGATATTTTCTAAATTAGAGTAATAGATACTTGTTACCAATGATTGCATATCGTGCTTAAAAATTGGACCTATCGTGTAGGCTACTGCATGGCCAGCCGAGGCACTGAAGCAGCCATTTGAATGAAATGATTTTCCATTATTAATCGGAAGGATTGCAATTTCAAATAAAAAAGATTTTCAAACAGAAAAAGTTATTTGGCGGACTCTTTATTTAAAAGATCAGAACGACCTTCCGTGCCTCCAACTCCAGGGAACGACAGAGAACAAAGAAATTCTCCTGACAGCGCAATACATATATTCTAAAAAAGTGTATTGATGGTAGAAAGTTTGTTGTCAAAAGTGGCAATGTAATTTCTCTCATAACCTTTGAAATTAAAAATGGTCTGGCAACAGAGAGCGGTTAAACCAGCACTTCTGTTCAGTATTTTATACCAGCTGTCTGATAAGCAGGTAGTGTCCCTAGCTTAGTGGTTAGGTGCGTTGGCTGTTAATCAGAAGGTCGTGGGTTCGAGTCCTACTCGTGCCCATATAGTTCTTATTTCATATTTCACGGGCACTGCCACTTGAGCGCTTGGCAACAATTAACCGAAGCGGAAAGTGTTTCAACACCTACGGACAGACTGATTTTGTTTGTGATATTTTGGATGTTATCCTCGTTGCAGCCATACCATGTTTGCAGCGTAAGACTATGGTTTGACAGACGATTTAAATACAACAATGCGAAATATTGAGAGCAAAAATAAGGATTGCATTCCAACACTAGCCCGGTAAGAGCACCTGTATAGCGAGTTAAAACGCAAGACAAGTTGAAGGTTATCGGTAGTTTATGTTGACAAGTAAAACCAGATAGCCATAAGGGGAATGAAATACTGCAAAGTTTTTGCAGAGTGTTTAAGCACCCAAGCTTCTTTTCCTGTCAAATATACTCCCCACACACAACAAACAGATACGAACACTAATTCTACCAAGCTAATTGATATCTTCGCTAGAATGTATTCCTACCAATCAAACATTGATCAAAATATCATAACTTCTTTAGTTTTTTTGTCTGCCAATATTGATTGACATTAATTAAGAACTCAGTCTTCAACCAGCCTCTGGGGGGTCAATTGAGCACAATACTACAAAACCAATAAGATGCCAATTTATTGGAAATTAGTAGTTTCTTTTCTCAATGAAAACGAATTTCAATTTAAATTATTCTTTCTCCCTCTTTTTCAATGCCAAGACAGATGCCAAATTAAGATTTCAATAGACGCCTAGAAGCTCCTTATCAGTCGTTCCTAAAACTTTCAAACAAATACAAATAACAGCAAAATCTCTCCGAGGTTATCAAAATCAATTTGATTAGTGTTCTTATAACTTGAAGAACCTTGCGGCAAATTCATTTAAATAAATAATTTCTATCAAATCGGGCGCGAAATGAAATTTTTTCTGAGTGTTCTTGCCTCAATTGGAGTCTTTTTTTACGTACAGTCTTCGTTGTCGGCTCCAACAATCGAAAATGAAATCGCAAACGCTAGCGACCCTAGTGTTCAAGAGTTTCGTGCATCATACGCCCAACGGATGAAGTCCTACATGAATACATCGATCGATCCCTGTGAAGACTTCTACGCATATTCTTGCGGTAACTACCCGAACGTCATAGACGACATTGAACTTACGGTCAAACAAAATAGTCTCTACGATATAAAACATTCCACTGACGCCATTATTGACGAAATTCTCCAGAAATCGCGTCTACCAACTGAAAAGTACTACGAGGAACTACAGAAAGCCAAACATTTTGTGAACGTCTGTGACACTGCTGACATCTTCCCTCTGAAACCAAGTGAAGAATATCTGAAAACAATCAAGGCATAGGAGGTTTCCCTGCGGTAGACCAAAACTGGAATGCATCGGAGTTTGATTGGTTCAAAATGACGGCCCATCTGCTTCGTTATGGGGTTGTGGGACTTGTCAAGGAAGATATTTTCGGGCTGTACCCCTATCCACCGATGTACGAGATTGGAAAGTTTGGCTTTGGATTCGATGTCTATTCAGACAACATAAAGACCGATGAGTCTCTGGGATACGTTCACAATGTGGCAATGATGAAGAGATTACTGAAGATCTACGGAGTCGATGGGATTAACGCCGACCAAGTGATAAAGGAAATCATTGAATTCTGGCGAGAAGCCCTGGTCTTTCAGAAAAAGGCCAAGGACGATTGTGATGACTCCAGTGATGAGGCAAATGAGTTTCCCCAATGGGATTTGCTATTCGAAATCACTATGAACCTCAAAGACTCGTCAAAAGCCAAATCGAGCCCCTGCCCATGTCACTCATACTTCAATCAGCTCAATGAAATAGCTAAAAGACGTCCCAAGGCCTTCGCCAATTATATGGCCCTAAAATTTCTCTTCCAAATGCATCCCCAAGTGAAATCTGCCAAACACCAGCATCAACATTGTTTGACACTAGTTAAAAAAGGTCTTCCAATGCTGATGACGCACTTCTTTATTAAGGAGCACTTCAGTCGGGAAGTTCTTCAAGATGTCAAAAAGATGATTACTGAAATTGTCAAAAGCTTCAATAACATTGTGCAGACCACTGATTGGTTGGATGAGAGGACTAAATTCGGGATTCGTGACACTCTAACCATGTTAACATCCACAATTGGCCAAGTTGAACATCCCATTTCTGGCGTCTACATCAAAGAAACAAAGAAGCTGCACCTTACCGACAACTTTGATCTGAACAATGTAGAACTGGCAAAGTTCAAGGTGGATCTGACGAGATATGTCTTCCTTCATTCCGATACTGTGGATGAAGCAACCCCAATGGAGATTTTAGAAGCTATCCTGCCAAATGGATTCTACGACAACACTCAACATACAATAAACATTTTGGCGGGCATTCTCTTTCCTCCGATTTATCATCGAGCACTGCCGCTGCCTGTCAAATATGGAGGACTTGGATTCATTATTGGTCATGAGGTTGTTCACAGTCTTGATCCACGAGGGAAGCAGTACGAGAAATATTTCAAGCGAATACATGCGTGGTCGGAAAAGTCGACAAAGTCGATGAAAATGAATTCGCAATGCTTCATCGAGCATCATAGTAATTTTACTGTTCCAGAGCTCAACATCAAGCTGAATGGGAAGGAATCTTTGACAGAAACTGTATGCGATAGTGGCGGTCTTAGGGGGTCATTGAGTACCCTGAGAAGATTGCTGAAGGAATCCGGTGATGTAAATCAGAAGGATTTCGAGATGCCTGGACTGGACCGATCACCCGATGAGACATTCTTTGTTGCCTTTGCTCAAGTTAATTGCGCCAAATATGAACCGAAAGATTACTGGAGCGAATTGTATGCTGGCTATCCAATGGATAAGTATCGTGTCAATTTGCCGTTGCAGAATTTTGACGAATTCTCAAAGGTCTTCCAGTGCTCGACGGGAAGCCCGATGAACCCAGAAAAAAAGTGTCGAATGTGGTAATTGTGTTTTTCGAATAAAGTTATTGAACTTCTTTTATTGACTTTTGAAATTGTTTGTAAATTGACTCCCACATGCGGGTTTTCCAAAGCATAAATCCAATGACGACGTGCAGTGTGATATGCGATCACTAAACAAACTACGAAGAAAAACGTAATGACCCTTTTACTTTACGTCGAAAACTAATCGATATTCAAGACACAATGACGGTTTAACTTTCCTTCCTGTTCTCAATTATTACAAATTTTTTTTTTCATTTTCATAAATTGACGAAAGAGCGCGAAAGAGAATAAAGCAAAAAATATAAATTTTCATCATGTGTTCAAACGTTCACAAATGGATTTTCTGCTCTTCCAAGTATTTCCGGTGTGTTTCTTTCAATATTCCGTATAGTTCGACCTCACAAGGAAAAACTTCATCAGGGCTAAGGGCTGTCGAAGTTGTAATTGAACTGTTGTCCTATCCAAAGTGGTTATGGTTGTTCTTCTAATTAGTATTCATTTCCTTTGTGGGAAATTACAATATTAATTACTTATTCGAGATATGAATTTTTGTGTTTGTTCATTCGATGGTACCTGCTGAGTGGCTCTGTCCATTTGATGGAAAAGGTCTGGGAACCTGGGCACATGGAATATTTGAGTAATAAAATCTGTTACGTGAGTAAAACGATTTCATAGAAAGAAATGTGAATTTAAAAAAAAAAATGAGAAATGAACTTATTTAATGGAGAAATTCAATCAGGAAACAGGAGATAGCAAGTCGGAGATCAACACTAAAATGTTCTTCTGAGCGAGATGTTTTCGAGGTATTTGAATGTCTGGCCAAAACATAACGTAGTATTAGGAACGTTTTTACAGCCTTACAAATGTATATATTGGAAGCATTGTCAATAGTTTCCCCTTAATGTAACTTAGCTATTGTACAATGAGCGCGTCGAACGACCTTTCCATTCATATGATCGTTGCCCCAAACGTGGTTCGTGTTACATATACCGAGAATTTCGAGATTGTCAGATTTCTGAATATCATCTGGACCAGTGTATTTTTGTATGTTGGGATCTTTTAGTATTCTTGTCACAGAACGAGTATGAAAGAATATTTGTCCCGTGGTATCATTGACGCGATCAGGAAATTGGGGAGCCATGATGCTTTCTGGCAGCGCAGAATTGGAAGCGAATTGCTGCCTTCGAGTAAGCTAACAAATAGAATATTGTTTTACTGGCAACAAACATTTTTTTACAAATGACCAAACATTTCTATTACCATTGGACATTGCAGTATTCTTCGCCTTAATTTTTAGGCATGTAAGAACTTGGTCCGTCGAAAACTTGCCTAGGTTTTCCTCAGTTACCTTGGCTCTAAAAACCGGAAGTTTTATTTCTCTTTTATAGTAGGAGTAGTAAAAATGGGGGCCACGAGCAGTATATACCTCGGTGACCCAATTAGCGCTCGATTGCTTGGTTTTGATACCATAAAAGTTCGTTTGACTTATAAAATTAACAGAGATTTTATAAAGTTCCCAGCTTCTGTATCTCAAGTTCGAATAGGAACTAACTTACTTACTAAAGGTGGCGCTTACAGTCCGTTGTGGGCTTGGGCCTCAATCAACAGTCTCCGCGAGCCAGCTCGGTCCCTAGCTAGCTGTCTCCAGTTTTGCACTCCAAGTTGATTGAGGTCCACTTCCACTTGTATGCGCCACCTGAGTCGCGGTCTTTCTCTACTTCTGCGACATTCGGGAATAGTGACGAAGACTTTCCGGGCCGCAGCATTGGTGCCACTCTAAATGGCCGATCCATTTGAGTTTCTGGACCTTGACCCTTCTGGTTTGGTCCATGTCGTTGTACAAACCTTAAAGTTCGCTGTAATATCTTCTTCGCCATTCCCCTTCAATGCACACAAATATGACCCGAAAAACTTTCATCTCGAAACAGCGTACGGCATATTTATCGGATTTTGTCAAGGTCCATGCTTCTGCACCATAAAGCCACCTAAGTTACTCGAGAGAGAGCTTTCCACTCAATTGCTACCTTAGCCCAAGGAAACAGCGATTAGCAAGAGTTATTCTTCGTCTTATCTTGGCGCAGCGTTAGTGATATTACTCTTCTTCTACCTCGAAAAAGTATGCGTCTATTGTGACGTTCTGTCCGAACTGCGGTGTTGGGTGTCCTTCCTCGAAGACAGAATATTATGTACTTCGTTTTTCCCTCATTTACCGCTAAATCCATTTTTGGCCCTTCTGTATCAATTCTCAAAAAAGCGCCGCCATTGACATCACGCTGTGTTGTTCGGCGCAGGGACATAAGTCCCAGAGACAATTATCTTGTTTTGTTGTTGGCTTTGTACTTATACAAAAATAATATAATTATTTTTAATATTTCTTTATTATTTCTTCTATTCAAACTGATTTTACTTTAAATTTGGGTCTTATGTCCCACTTTAAAAAAAAAAAAAATGGGTCTTATGACCCTGTTGGGTGGGACTTAAGTCCCAAACTCAATTTGGGTGTTATGTCCCACTTGGGTGGGACATTAGTCCCAAAAAAAAATTCGGGACTTATGTCCCTGCGCCGTGTTGTTCCCGTTATATCAATATCATCAGCGTACGCGATTAGTTGAACAGATTTTTGGATGATAGGGCCTCTGGTGTTGAATGTGGAGTTCTGCACTATCTTCTCAAGAACGATGTTAAAAAAATTGTACGACAGTGCATCGCCTTGTCTGAATCCTTTTTTGACGTCGAAAGATGAAAGACTCCTGTCTGGGCGCGGGGTTATGTTCGTCGTCAACGTTATACAGTATACAGAAGTGGTCGTTCTAAATCCTTAGCATTGAATGCGATTCTACTATGATGTTCCCTTGTTTATCTCTGCAGGCATCGGTTCTTGCTCGATGGCCTCTAGCCAGCTGTTTTACCTTCCGATAAAACCTCCGAACTTCATTCCTGTTGTGGGCTCTCTCAACATCCTCGATCTGACGCTTCTCATGCTCTCCCTTTTTTTCTCCTGAGAAGCCGGTGTGAAACCCAGCACATTAGAGGCGGCATCTCTAACTGATTTCTGTCAATGTTGCCTCTGGTCTCCGATACTTGATGTTGGCGGCATAGGACTCGTTAATAAGTTACTTGACACTCGATCAGAGAGTGTCGCTTCGCAACTAAATTCTTTTCTAAAACCCTCAACCTGGAGTACCAGGCACTTGATGTGACTCCAAGTGCAAGAGCCGGAAAAACGGCTCCTTTTACGGTCTGGGCCTCCAATAAGTCGAATTAGCCCGTAAAAGTTTTCACCAAGCTCCGAGGTATCCAAACGACAGCAGCTCTGTGGCTGATAATGCGATCTTCAAAAACAGGGTGTAAAACATGGAGTGTTGCTTCGGCCGAGTGTCACGTAGCGCCGTCATGTTGCAATCAAATGTTGCCAATATCCTCCTCTTCAATTTTTGTAAACAAAAATTTGTTCAACATGGCCCGTTAACGATCGCCATTGACTGTATCGGCCACTCTTTGCTCATTTTCGAAAAAAAATTATTCAATTATGCCCCTGGACCAGTATCCGCACCAAACAGTGACTCGTTTTAGGTGTATCGGCTTTTTAAGGTGTGCGTGCGGGTTTCTGTGCCCCAAATGCGACAATTTTGCTTTTTTACATACCTGCTAAGATCAAAATGAGCTTCATCTGAAAAGATGATTTTTTTGCAAAATCGGCATCTCCTCTAAGTCGATCGCAGGCCCACTTAGTGAAGCGGAAACGCGTTGGATGGTCAGTTGGCTTCAACTCCTGAACCAATTTGACTTTGTATAGCGTCATACCAAGGTCATTATGCAAAGTTCGTCTCAATGATGTCTCCGAAATGTTCATCGATGTTAATGGCGCACTCCTTCTGCCACAGCAGCAATATTCTCGGGTGTACGCACTGTTTTTGGCTTTTCACGCTTTGGTTTATCGATGAGAATACAAGTTTCTTACACATTTTTCAAAAGATAACGAACATACGGAGCTGACGGTGCTTCTATTCTTCTAAAATCCGTACACAAGCGTTCAAGCGTATACACACAACCATATTGGTTCAGCGGAAGGATAAAACTAATTATCTGTCAAATCAGACATGAGCAAAGTGTTGTCATTCACAAAATAAGCAAAAGCGGATCCTTTACAAAGTTCATGGCAAAAAAGGACAGACACTGAATATTGAATGTATAACTAACTCTTTAAGAGGTGTTTTCACTTGAAAACTTTTTGATACTGAAATAAAACGTAAATGAAACAAAGAGAAAAAATATTTTGATTAGGTTAGGTTAGGTTAAAGTGGCTGTAGATACAGAATCCACACACTTAGGCCAAAAGAAAAGGCCCATTGTGATACCACATGAATCTAGAGAATTACTTCTTACTAGTCGAACCATTTTCAGCTTTTTTATAAAGCGAAGAAGATATTTGATATCTTTATTAGCTAGTTCATAAAAGTACTCACCCAGATGAAGTTTGCTTCTTAGTGAAAGAGCAGGATAAGTGCAGAGAAGATGAGAGATTGTTTCCTCTTCTTTCTCGTTCATACACCTCCTGCAGAAGTCTTTTGAGGCTACACCAAGTCGTGTTGCGTGGCTGCCTATAAGACAGTGTCCCGTAAGGACACCTATTAGGGAGCTAATATGAAGTCTGCTTTGAGATAACAAGTCTTTTGAGCGCCTTAGGTCCAGTGAAGGCCAAATGAGTTTTGTTGCTGCGCACGTTGGTAAATTGTGCCACTTAGAGTTTGTTTTCTTTAAGGCTGTTTCTTTTAGCAGAAGTTTACATGTAGCTATCGGTTTACCTATCTTCTCCCTTTCAGTTGAAATAGGTATGACGGTTCCATTTTTAGCGAGTTCATCGGCTCTACAATTTCCTGTGATGTCTCTGTGGCCCGGCACTCAACAGAGGTGAATGTTAAATTGCTGCGCCATCTCCATAAGAGACGATTGACAATCGAGGGCCGTTCGAGATTTGGTTGAGACACCATCAAGAGATTTTGAAGCAGCCTGACTGTCAGAGAAGATGCGGATATCCGAAGTTGATATCACGTTTTCTCTTAGCCAGGAGAGAACCTCTTTGATCGCTAAAATTTCCGCTTGGAAGACGCTACAATGATTAGGGAGGCGGAATGAGATGCTTAGATTAAGCTTTTCTGAGTACACACTTGTCTTGGATCCATCTGTATAAAAAGAATGCTTTTGTCATCCAGAAGTTTTTGTCTTCCCATTCATCTCTGGATATCTGGAAGTTTTTACCAAATTGGGGTTTGCAATGGTGAAGTCTATGTACTTTGGTATAAAACCGAAGAAGTTCAAAATAAACATTATTGTTGGTCCATTGAGATAAGCGTTGAGTCTTATAGCTGTACTCGCTGATTCTCAATTTTTCCTAATTGCTAGTAGAAATTTTTTCCAAAGGAAAAGTTTTCACATGTTTGTACTGCAATTTTTGGGCGTTCACAAATTAGACATTCATTTCCACCATAACCCTAATGAGAACAAGAAAGTCGGTCCCCGAATCCTAAAATTTGTTTCCAAATTGCAATAAAATTATGATTCAATCCAACAAAATAATTTTCAAAACCAAGTCTAAAAATGTTTACATTTTTATTTCAGATGGCAAATCAAAAGCAGAAGAAAAAGTCCCAGTCAACTCAAGAGTTTTGCTAAAATGTAAAATGGAAAACCCAATATGGTTTAAAAACAACGAAAAACTTTACACCGAAGTCCGAAGATCAAAAACGTAAGTTGAATCAGTACTTATAGTAAAATTTAAGCTCTAAAAACTATTCGTGACCTGAAAAAAAACCACTTCAAAGCTTTTGTTTGTTGCAAACAAAATTCAATAGCAACTTTGTAACAGTTTCCTAAAATTCTCAAATTCTGAAACCACAAAATGTATACAAAAAGCGGAAAATGTAAACAATCGTCTTATAAAGAGATTTTGGGAGCATGATGAAATTGGGTTCGATAAACACAATTGCACGAATTCCTGTTTCATGCAACTAGAAATAGCATACCTTTGGTTAATCGAAAGTGAATCATTTTGAATTTTTGACTGAGAGCATCACTAAGTGATGACGCTTGGAGGGAAAGCTTTCATAAAGCAATATCCGGTGCATTGCACTCTGATCTTGGCACTCAAATTTACTACAGCTATTCTCGTGTAGGTAGCAGAAAATTTGGAGAAACAATAATTTACATGTTTTTTTTTTTTTTTTTTTGTAAAATATTCAACCTCTTCCAATTAGAATTTATCAAGGCCAAAACATGTTCCCAAAACAGCGTGCTGCTTCCTTCCAAAAATAGCTTCTAAAATGCATGTAATCCCTTGGGCAAAACGCCACTTAAATATCATCGTCACTAATCACTGCCAGTGCCACCGTTCCACAATGACAATGACGGAATATATCTTTTTCGAGAATTACACACTAAATGCTTAAATGGACTTAAGCTCATTTCTTTGTAAACAACACACACAACACGCAGTGTGTGTTGTTAAAAGCATATTCGAAACAAAAAGACAACAATAAAAACAAAAAACAATACTTAAAACATTAATGCGCGTTGGTCTTGGTCGCGTGGTAATCCTACTTTAATCGCGTGCTCGCTGGCACGGGCTGTGTCGTCCCCGATCATGCCCCACGAACCACATACCGATTTGATATACCCCTTTCTCGAAATCCAAATACATTCTCGAATGATTCAGAGACATCAGCCAACAATTGCACTGAAGAAATATGATGTTGTTGATGAGCCTGATGATGATTGTGGTGCATTTTTGAAAAGTACACAACTTTCCAGCCATCAGACTGCTGCCGCCAACTCAACAAGATAGAGTTCGTATATATTTCAACGCACTAAGTATGCAAGTGCGATCAACATGGCATAGAGTTCTTGTTCTAGATATAGCATTTAGCGTCATCCGTGACTTTGACTTGTTGTTACATGGCTGATGGGAGTCAGGAGAATCTTTTTGTTACGAGAGGAACTCCCTTTCACAGTTGTGAAGACATACAAGACCATCAGCAGATGGTTTTTTGCCGCTAAATGGATGCATCGCACTTCGCACATTCTATTCTTGTTTCTCCACTTCTAATACGAATTGCAGTTCTAAGGAGCAACATTTTATAGATACCTAGTCACCCCTTTAAGAGACTTGAAATCAGGAGCAAGTCTCAAGTCCCTCCAGCGGATGGAAATTTGGCCGCACCGCATATATCTGTCTGCTAAAGTTTTTGCATGATTTTCTGTCTGTAGTTTGTGTTATTTAATATTATGTTTTTCTATGTCCTGAACTCCAAGAAGGGGCGTTATTGTTTTTTTTTTTATTCAACTTGAATTGGCGTCATGTCGGAGGTTGGCGAATCGAGAACTATTGAGGAATCGCACTCTATTTTTACCCTTTTTGTTGCGGGATTTAAAAAAAAACGCACTTTTTCATTGTTTCACTGAAAACCGACAATTCAGTATTTATGTATTCTTAATGGGTACTTCAGAAATAAATCGAAAAAGGAATATTTTCGGAATTTTAATTGAAAATACAGGTAGTATGTAGTAGTGGTATAGTAAACAAGTCGAAAGAAGTTCAGCTATTCCATCCGTTTCTCTTCCGTCTTAAAGGCGGCCACAATGTAATCCATAAAGGTTACTTACTTATTTAAGATGGCTCTACAGTTCGTTGTGGACTGGACCGCAATCCACAGTCTACGCCAGCCAGCTCGGTCCCTAGCTAGACTTATCCAATGTTTCACTCCAAGTTGATTGAGGTCCTCTTCCACTTGTGTGCGCCACCTGAGTCGCAGTCTTCCTGTCTTCCTACGTGTCTCGGGAATAGTGTCGAAGGCTTTCCTGGCCGGAGCATTGATGTCCATCCGCTCTAAATGACCGAGCCATCTCAGTCTCTGGACCTTGACCTTCTCCTTCTGGCTAGGTCCATGTCATTGTACAACCCTGAAGTTCGCGGTTGTATCTTCTTCTCCATTCCCCACAATGCACACCGGACCAAAGATGACCCGTGGAACTTTCCTCTCGAAACAGCCTAAGGCACTTTCATCGGATTTTGTCAAGGTCCATGCTTCTGCACCATACGGCAGGACGGGGATAATGAGGGTATACCATAGTTGCTCGACAGAAGGCTTTTCCACTCAATTGCTTTCTTAGTCCAAGGAAACAGCGATTAGCCCGTCTTTATAGCGGAGGCTAAGTATAACAACTCCTCTACTACCTCGAAGTTGTATGCATCTATTGTGACGTTCTGTATGAACCGTCTCTGGTGTTGACGGTGTAGTTCTGCACTATCTTGTCAAGAACGATGTTAAAAAAATCGCACGACAGTGCATAGCCAAAGATTAAATATGTAACAATATGGGAAACTGACTTACGTTTCACTCCCTAGATCCCGCAATTTTCATATTCCTTCATTATATTTTTCTTTCCGTCTACATAAATACATGTGAGTTACAAAAACAAAGCGATGAGATGAGATTTTTTCTATTTTTCACAGTTCTATTTTGTTTGTTTTCGCATTTTCAACAGTTTTCTTTTGTTTGTTTTCGCTTTTTCAAATTTAACGTGGATTGCTAGATTGAATTTTGAAATTGTCAAACACGTTTTCTTAAACTCACCACGAAAAGACTTGAATTATGATTTTGGATGCGTTCCGTTACTTTAGCATAGAGAATATATAATACCTAGAGTCACGACTTCAGGTGCTCGGTCTCTTTTTGCCTACAAGCTGCAATTTGGTCGTTTTGTACTAACCCAGTGAGAATGTGTTAGTTTTCCAATGCTTTTTAAATGAGAAACTGCACCCATACATTCGCACTGAGTTAGATACAATGCTCAGGCTGGAGTCGAGGTGGGTTTCATGGGCTCAGATTTCGAAAATAAGATTCCGTTGAGCTCAGCATTTTCAAAAAAACTTAAACATACAAAAAATGCATGTCATATGAAAAATAAATATGTTATGTTGTTTCTTTGCACTTCTAACACATAACTGCACTATAATTTACCAATATTTGTATCAAAAATCTTAATAAATCTTAAAAAAAAAGTCGTGCGTTTGGTCTCGTATTCGCTGTGGTGGAAGTCTGTCACTTTGGGTTTGTGCATCAGGAAAAAAATGTTGTAACGGTTGAGTGCCCACTCTTTTGTCACCTCATACACAGGTTCACGGACACGAAAAAAAGAGAGGATTGTGAGAGTTCACCTCAGAAAAATGTTGACGGTATTTTCGGCAAGGGAGGAAAAAGCCGCGACTCTAGGTATTATATATTCTCTATGAACTTTAGACCGAAAATATATTTTTTGTGCCTTACATTAAGGTATGCTTATATGCAGAAACGCATTAAAATGATTAAAAGTATTGGCACAAAATTATAGTCCGATTTGAACAATGTTAAGTGTATTAAATGTTATAATATGTTGATTCCAGTGACGCTGATCACGAGAATTAGCGAAGGAGTAAGAAGAAATCTCGACTTTTCTGAAATTAAGGGTACAAAAAACGTAGTATTATACTAAACGTTCTGTAATACTAAGTTTTGACCTTCGAATATGTAACCTAAATCCTATAAAAGATCTGTTCTCAATCTACTTCGCTAAATCTTGTGATAAGCGTCAGTGAAATCAGCATATAAAATAACGTTTGAGTTATGTTTAAAACGTCATTTTAAGCTAGTTACTAAGCTATTCTTGTTCATTAGCAGATTATAGTTTTTCGCTATTGAATTCAGGAGACATTAGGTAAGTCTTATCATCAATTTAATGATTGTTCACGTTTTTTTTTTTAATCAACAGTTAAAACTTACAAAATGAGCCGAAAAAATATTCGGTATTTTCATATAACTATATGTTTTAGAACGTGTCATAAGTGCCCGTGAGAAAAAGTAGAACAAAATTGAAAATTCTTCATTTTTATGTCTTGTCTTATAAAAATCATAAAACATTTGATTATTAGTTTGAACGGAAACAAAAAATTTGAATTTCTTTAGATTTTGAGAAAATAAAGATGTATTGATCTGATTAAATATTTGATATTTGCGTACCAAATCTACACTCTTTGTGAACATATCCATTAACTCACCTTTTTTTCAAATTTAACTGCCAAAATCATTCCCCTTTGGTGAATTGACGGATTGAAAGAATGTATTTGTGAAAACACGCACATATCTTTGCAATCCGTAAATTTTAGCTTGTAGGCAACTGTCACTTTGACAGCCTTGTTTCCCATCTTGTTACTTATGGGATTTTACATTGGGCCAAGAAATTGATTCTTCACGGATCTGTGGCAATTTTTTTCCCCTTAAATGAATTACATTGGAAAAAGTATTGAATTTTTTACTTGAAGAATTGATTTCTCTAAAATCTCTTTTTGGAGACAGATTTACACATATTCTCACACGTATTTTAACACATACAACGAGATATTTTTTAATATTCAAAACGAATGGAGTTTGTTGCAAGATTTGTATAAAAAATTATTTTGCCGAATATAAATTTACGAATTGTGTTTAAATTCAATTTATTAAACATTTTAAATTGAAGAATATTCAATCATAAATCTGTTTTGATACCTTTCACCCACACATTCAAAAAAGAGATTGCTACTTTTGGCTTAACAAATTACATTGAACCCAAAAAACATTGAATTTTAGTAGCGATTCGTGGTGGTTGAATGTAAAATCCCATTATTTAATCTTTGGTGCATAGCCTCGTCTGAATCCTTTTATCAAAGATTAAATAAGTAACAAGATGGGAAACAAGGCTGTCAAAGTGACAGTTGCCTACAAGCTTTGGACCATAGTTACTGTGAAAGTATGCGTGGTTTTACCAATACTATCACAATTTGGACCATAGTTTTTGTGAAAGTATGCGTGTTTTTACACAGTAAATATGGTCCTACCATATTGTTTTTGTTTTTATATTATTCATGTACAAGGAAAGAAAATAAAATGAAAGAAAATGAAAATTGCGGGATCTAGGGAGTGAAACGTGAGCAGCGTGAGTTCTCCATCGTCATTTTGCACAGACAAACGAGCCAAAACTAGACATAACTTTATGCAGTTGGTCTCCGTAGATGCTGTTATACGCGGCCTTAAAATCGACGAAAAGGTGATGTGTATCGATTTGGAGTTCAAAGGCCTTTTCCAGGATCTGCCGCAAGTTGAAAATTTGGTCGATGGTTGACTTTCCTGATCTGAAGCCACATTGATAAGGGCCAATCAGATTGTTGACGAAAGGCCTGGATAACTATTTCCGTTCGTTCTATATGACCCAGACATCTAAGCCGTTGGACCCTAACTTTTAGTTTTGCACAATTTTTTCAACAACAAATCACATGTCAGCCTTGTCACCACCCTTTTTGACATCAAATTTGTTAGGTTTTGTGCAATCATTTTTGTACAGCATGAGTTTTTCTTCGTTATCTTACACAGACGGACGAGTTTTTCTGAAATGCCAAAACATTGCTTTATATAAATATTTCCTGATTTGAAAAGTTGCTGATGAGGAGCTTATAAGATCACAAAAAACTGCAGACAAGATCTTGTTAGTGATGTCAAGAAGACTCACAGAGACTTATTTTTCTATAGTCTAAACTTGGTTATAGTGGCTTATTAAGTGCCTTCATCGTTGGCGGATTGTTGGCACTGCATCGGCCGATGATTATCAATTCGCATCTTTGAGCCAGCCACACCAGTTGACATCACCAAATTGGAGACCTGATCACATCATTAAGGCGTTTGGTGCACAAAAGGTTGATGGTGGCGCAGTTTGAGTGACATATCCTTGTGCAGTTCCATCGTTGATAGAAAGGCTTATGAGTGCATTTTTGAGCTGACGACGACGTGGGATAATCTTCAAGCCATTGACTACAATTCGATGAGGAAGGATGTGAGTCTGGAAACGAATATGAGAAGCTAAGGGTACTATCGTCAGCGAAACAATTTATTGGATTAGAAGTAATAGACAAGAGATCATTAATGAAAATGAGAAAGAGTGTCGGAGACAAAACGGAGCCCTGGGCACACCAGCATTTATTGTGGGTTTCAGACTTGAATCCGTCCAATACAACTTGTATTAAACGGTTTGAAAGAAAGTTTCTAATTCAACGAAGAAGGGATTTATCGATACCGAAGGAACGCATTTCCGATAAGAGAATCTGGTGTCAAACTATCAAATGCCTTTGATATCAAGTGCAACAATCTTACTTTCTCCAAAATGATGTAAAGATTTGTTCCACTGTTCGGTAAGATAAACCATCAGATCACCAATTGACCTGTTGCTGCGAAATCCGTACTGCTGGCCATTAAGAAGTTTTCGGTCTTCGACATATTTCTTAAGCTGATAATTTATCAGCGTTTGCATGACCTTAGAAAGAAGGGACGTAAGTGTAATCGGAAGGTGAGGTGGATTCGCCTTTTTTTGGGAATAAGCTTTACAAATGCTGTTTTCCAACTGCTTGGAACGAGCCCAGAAGAATAGGATAGGTGGAAAAGCTTAAACAAGGGTTTTGCCAGCGTGGAAGAACATCTTCATAGAACAATAGTGGGGATACCATCCGGACCAGCTTTTTATGTATGTTGAGATCCTTTAAGACTCTCACCACAGCACGAGTGCGGAAGAAGATTTGACCCATGGACATGGAATCATTGACGCGCTCAAGAACTGGAGGAGTCATGACACTCTCCAGCTGCGAAGAGTTGGTGGCGAACTGCCTACCGAAAAGGTTAGCTTCCGCGAGCGACATAACAACTGGAGTCTCATTGTCAACGAGTATAGGGACCGAGGTCTTCATTTTTTTTTCAAATGACCAAAAATTCTTACTGCCTTTGCGACATTGCAGTATTTTTTGCCTTAATTTTTACTCATGTAAAAATTTGGTCCGACGGATATGGGCCTTCCTGGATTATTAAAACACTTGTTTTTCAAAGCATGAAAAACTATACACCTGTGCGCAAATGATTACTACTAACGAAATCAAAAAGAAAAAATACCCACCAATAAATCTTCCCTCAAAGCAGCTCTTCATGTAATCTTGTTAAAATGCTATTTTTTACTACTTTGACATCATGTCTAATAGCTTTTAAAAACAATTTTATGTTCCCATTAAAAATCTTATTCCAAAAATAACCTTTGTCTCCGTCTTTCAAAAATTTGTCACAAAAGTTCAAACATAAATTACCCATCCCTCCACTCTCCACCTCACTCCATAGCTGCAATTTAAAAAGAACCTGTAGGCATCTATTTCAAGTCAAAGTACGACTATCTAAACACCACAGAAGCGAGTCGACCAAAAAATAGCAACTTCATAAAAATTCGTTTAATGAACTCTCCCCTCGAGGTTCTGCATCTAATTTCCAGAATTTTCAAAAACCATCAAAACATTAGATTTTCCTTTGCCTTAGTGTAAACGTTTACATCTTTCTAACATCAAAGTTGTTCAAAACGATTTTTTTCGTTTTCGAATCTTATCCATATACAGACTCACACTTTTTTATGATCCACAAGACCCGGCAACTAGTTCATAAAAATACTCCCCTCCGCAATGGTCTTCTACTCCATCAACGGACCCCGATTTTCTAATAAGTTCAATTTTCCACCAATAACACTGCTTGTGGCAATTTTCTTGGAAAATATGCAGCACCTCGTCTTCGGAGTGTTGAGTTAAGAAATAAGTAAAAATCAACATCTGGGCCACATCGTGGTCGATTGGGTATACATTTTGCTTCAGAACTGCTTGGTTAGGGCTATTTTTAACCCCACGCTTCTTATAAACAATCAGTGTGCAGGTCGAAAACAGCTCTTTCGAAAACTACAAAATAACACTTTTCCACGCTTTTTATCTTCTATTTCAGGCTGAAGTTTGAGAAAATCAAAAAGACCGATGCTGGCAGCTATTCTTGTCGCTCCGAGGCTGACGGATCGTGGGCGAATTTGACGCTGACTGTTTCACCTGCTAACAGTGTCGAGATGAAAGCAGACTTCAGTGGCAGTATGCAAGCACTCTCTCAGGTTGTGGCTCCAGCAGTGGCCGAATCTTTGGTCGCCGAACCAAGCATGACATCAACCCCGACTGACAGCGATCACCAGCATCACAAGGCCTCTGACGACTATGTCGACAAGGAGAACGAGGACAACACGGATACAGACCAGGACGACAACAATCACCACACCGAGGACGGTCATCCGCAGGAATATGCCCCAAGATTCAAGTCGAAAACGGCTCTGCCCAAATACCTGCCCAAGCCATCGGGCAGCTACATCAAGCTCAATTGTGCCGTTTACGGAGTGCCAACGCCAAACATCACTTGGACCAAAAATGACAAACCGATCTCGAGGAGCATGGGCAAAGTTGTCTATAAGAAATGGGGCATTCAAATGGAAGACTCGATACCCGAAGATTCTGGAAACTACACTTGTCGTGTGTGTAATGTTCACGGCTGTGCTGAGCACACGACCAAACTTTTCATTCAAGGTGAGTTTTGAGTTTGGTTTTCTTTCTGCTTGAAAGGTGTTTTTAAAATTCACATTGAATATAATTAGACCGTTTACGAGCCCGACCAATTATCAACGAAGGTTATCCACATAATCAGACTGTTTTGGAAAACAGTACGGTTTATATGGAATGTAAGGTACTGTCAGATTTGGAACCGCACATTAAGTGGGTAACATATTTGACTCAGAATGATTCGATCGATGAGATTTTGCAGAGTTTTACTGCAAACATCTATTCACCGCATCCGTTAATTCGACAATTGAAGGTACAAAGACAAATTATGTTCTACGGTTGATTTGGTGGCGGATTTATTTGTCAAGGGAAAGGGAATTATTTTTCTGTTTTTATTTTTAATTTGTCTTCCGGTGATGGTTGTTTATATTTTCTTTTAAATTTCCTAATTTTCAGAGGAGGTAATATTGCTCTTGAATAAGTTCTTCAAGCATTGCCCAACAGGGCGTATACGTGTTATTATAAATCTCTATAAGAATGTTAGTCAACAGGACTTCTAAATTTTCATTTAAAACTAAGCGACATGGAAAAGTTCATGTATAAGAATTTGGTATTAGCGCATTTTAAGACAGATTAATGAGAATCCAAAACCAAATCACCGCACAGTCACTTAAAAAAATAGAACGTCAAAAACTTATTAAATACACTGCATCTAATGGTGAGTCTACATGACACAGACTTTTAGATTTAAACTTCCATTTAAACACCTATAAAATGGTACTGACTTACATAAGTCTGTACAGACTTGTTGCGCAGACAAACTTCAATAGATGTAATTGTCAAAGCCTGTGTCGCGTGAACCAGCCATAAGGTCTCTCAGATTAACACTTACTTACTTACTTACTTATGGTGGCGCTACAGTCCAAGTCGGACCAGGACCTCACCCAACAAACTTTTCCAACCAGCTCGGTCCCTAGCTAGCTGTCTCCAGTTTCGCACGCCAAGTTGGTTCAGGTCCTCTACCACCGGTGTGCTCCACCCGAGTCACGGTCTTCCTCTTCTGCGACGTCCTTCCGGATTGGATTCGAGGACTCAAGACGACGCCACGACGCCACGAACGCTCCTCTGACATCACGCTGTGTTCTTCCAATTATGTCAATGTCGTCTGCGTATCCTAGTAGCTGGACGGACTTTTGAAAGATTGTACCTCTGGTGTTGACGTTAGAGCTTTGCACAATCTTTTCAAGAATGATGTTGGAGAAATCGCATGACAGCGCATCGCCTTGTCTAAAACCCATTTTGAACAGCGTGAGTTTTCCATTGTAATCTAACTGGATTGGATACTGATATTGTTAGGTCTGTGCATCATCGTTTTGCTCGTACCACTGAAAATATCGCTGCTGTAAGTGGAAGTGTTGCCGAAGACCCGAATGTGTCGATTCTTCGTCGTTCTGAGGAATTGGTACTGTCTTACTGCTCATTTTGGCGTATTTTGCATTGCATTCTTGCCAACAGCAAGAATGAAGTTCAGAGGTTTTATCGGATGGTAAAACAGCTGGCTCAAGGTCATCGAGTAAGAACCGATGACTGCAGAGATAAACAAGGGAATATCCTATTAGAATCGCAGTCAATGCTGGAGATTTGGAAAGACCACTTCTGTAGACTGTATAACGGCGACGACGAACAAAACACCGCCGTCAGACAGGAGCCTTACATCGGACACGATGATAGCCAACAATTCTGTGAACCCGACCTAGGAGCAGTGAAAACGGCAATATCACTGTTAAAATCCAACAATACCGCTGGAGCAGATGGTCTAGCTGCCAAGCTGTTCAAAACAGCAGGCGACGAGCCAGGTAGGAGCATGCACCAAATCATCTGTAAGATATGGTCAGAGGAATGCATGCCCGATGAATAGAACCTCAACATTGTTTGCCCGATCCTGAAAAAGAGAGATCCTCTTAACTGCACCAACTACAGAGGAATCAGTCTACTTCACATCGCCTACAAGATCCTCTCTGCCTTAATATGTGAACGTCTGAAGCCTTTCGTCAACAATCTGATTGGTCCTTATCAATGTGGCTTCAGACCAGGAAAGTCAACCATCGACCAAATTTTCACGTTGCGGCAGATCCTGGAAAAACTTATGAACTCCAAGTCAATATCCACCACCTTTTCATCGATTTTAAGGCGCGTATGGCAGCATCTACAGAGACGAACTGTACAAAGCTATGTCTAGTTTTGGCGTCCCTGCCAAGCTCGTTCGCTTGTGCAAAATGACGATGGAGAACTCACGCTGCTCCATCAAGGTTGGCAACGAGCTTACGGAATCTTTCGACGTCAAAAAAGGATTCAGACAAGGCGTATGCACTGTCATGCGATTTCTTTAACATCGTTCTTGAAAAGATAGTGCAGAACTCCAACGTCAACACCAGAGGCACTATCTTCCAAAAATCTGTTCAACTTCTCGCGTACGCCGATGATATTGATATAATGGGAAGAACACAGCGTGATGTCAATGGCGCCTTTGTGAGAATTGAAACAGAAGCGGCAAAAATGGGTTTAGCGGTAAATGAGGGAAAAACGAAGTATATGCTGTCTTCGAGGAGGACACCCAAAACCGAAGGCTCGGACAGAACGTCACAATAGACGCACCTTGGAGGTAGTAGAGGAGTTTGTCTACATAGGCTCCTTTAATGTCTACCCGGCAATAGCACCAGCGACAAGATAAGATGACGAATAATTCTTGGTAATCTCTGTTTCCTTGGGCTAAGAGAGCAATTGAGTAGAAAAGCCCTCTCCCTCTCATCTTCCACGTCTTGCTGTTCCAGTTACTACATTCTTCAGAAGCACGGACCTTGACAAACTCGGATGAATGTGCCTTAGGCTGTTTTGAGAAGAAAGTTCTTCGGGTCATCCTCAATCCCATGTGCATTGATGGGGAATGGAGAAGAAGATACAACAGCGAACTTTACGGTTTGTACAACGACATGGACCTAGCCAGAAGGTTTAAGGTCCAAAAACTCAGATCGCTCGGTCATTTAGAGCGGATGAACACCAATGCTCTGGCCCGGAAAGCTTTCGACACTATTCCCGAGGGACGTTGAAGGAGAGGAAGACCACGACGTATGTGGCACACACTAGTGGAAGAGGATTTCAATCAACTTGGAGCACAAAACTGGAGACAGCTACCTAGGGACAAAGCTGGCAAAAAGGATAGTGTCCGTAGCTTTGTGGTTTGGTGCGTTGGCTGCTTAGCAGAACGTTCTTGTAGATCCCCTCAATTCTTCACACGTACCCAGAGAATTGTTGATTAGAGTTAGCCACTTAGGCCTTATCACTCCAAGAACTGTCGCGCCACTATATTTATTTAATTTTTTTTTTTTATAATATAAAAGGCACGGGCCCTAATATCGATCCCTGGAGTACACCTCTGGTATTTGGAATAAAGTTGGATATTTGATGTCCGAAGATATGATGGCATAAGATTAGAAGTGGAAAAACGAAAAAGGTAGACAGTTTTAAACAAAAATGTTCAAGATGTACTGAAAATCAAAGGCTTTGAAAAAGCCATTATAGGTTTTTCAATAGGGGCGCTACAAGAGTACATAGATAGGGATGTCATCTTTGTTCTCTTCTCTTCACGTTTCTTTTCAATAAGGTTTGCCATTTCTTCATGGAAAGAAATTTTTTTTTATAATAAGCACGCACTCAAAGGGCTTCTATTCCTTTTTCATTCCAAAGCACAGTGCGGGTCTTAGGAAAAGTAGGATAGATGAATAGGGTTTAGGATGAGGTGTCGGTTAACATTGATCTTGAATTCTTGATTACTGCAATGACTGGGGAACACAGAGTGTGGAAAAGAGTTCCACATTCGTGTAGCACGGCTAAAGAATGATTCCCTGAACATGATTGTAGGTCCGTAGTTGGGCTCGAGGGTGAACTGATGGACATTCCTAGATGCTCGGGTATTACAGTTGAATATCTTAAGGAGAGGAATGCAGCTGGCTATTTCACTAAAGCATAAACCGTTGAAATAACGGTAACAGAGGTTGTGGCATGCAACATTACGTCGATATTCAAGTGACGTAAATGTCTCAACGATGGTATGTTCACCAATCATCTTGAACGCTCTGTTTTGAATACTGTCCAAAAGGCAGTCGCTGGAGCACCAGCCCAAACGTGGGAGTTGTACTCAAGCTTTGGACGTATATATGTTTTATAGATGGTAGCCAGATCAGAAGGGAAAAAATTTCTTACATCGTCTTAGAAAACCTAAAAATCTGGCGGCATTTTTGGCGACATCGCGTATGTGATCGTTCCACAAGAGGTGGTCGGTGATGCACATACCGAGAATCTCGAGATGTTCGGTTTCACTGATGCAAGTGCCACTCATGGACAGTGGCAAGGGGATACTATCGAACAACGTATAATTATTTAAATTTGCTACTGAAATTCGGAGTCCGTAGCCACTACTTTAAGAGCGCAATGTCCAATTTATGGTCGACATAATCGTCTAATCGTCCAGCCAAATAACAATTGAACGTTTGGTAAAAAATTTGAATCCACAGGCACAGTACATGATATGCCGGTGCCAGTGAGACAAAGTAGTGCCCTTAGTGAATCGAATATTGCTGCCGCTAATGCTTCGATTGAAAATGATCGAAACCAGTCGATTACTCGTCGTTCTCAAGAATTGGGCATTTCTGTGACATCATATTGGCGCATTTTGTGAAAGGTTCTTGGTCTATATCCTTAAAAGTTCAAATTGACGCAAGAGCTGAAGCCGCTTGACCGTCATAAGCGTTCGTGCGTTATTACGTTCGTGAACATCAATTTGAAAATGAGCCGGATTTTTATGGAAAAATCATCAAAAATCATGAGATGAAGCTCATGTTTGGCTCAATTGCTTCGTCAATAAGCAAAATATGTGTTATTGGTCAAGCAGCAATCCACACATACTCCATGAGTCACCATTGCATCCAGAAAAAATTAATGTTTGATGTGGTTTATGGGCCGGTGCGCCTTGGCGATATCAACTGCCCACCAAGATCATCTTATTTGACACCGTTGGACTTTTTTTTGTGAGGCAACGCGAAAGACCGTGTTTATGCAGATAAACCTTTAACTCTAGTCTAGAGCACTTAAAAACCAACATTCGTCAAGTTATGGGTGAAATAGCGCCCAATATGTGTCAAAAAGTGGTCGAAAATTACCTCAAAAGAATCATTCAGAATCTAGATTCTAGAAAGAGTAAGCATGTATCTATCACGTTTGTGTAAAATTTCATCGATATCGTAAGAGTGGTTTCGGCGCATCTATTGGAATCTTTTATTTGTTAATTATTTTCAAATTTAGTATTTTTATTTTATTGCATATTTACTCTTTACAATTTATTTTGCAAAACAGTATTTCACTTGTGTATCATGGTGAAGGTTTTTTTCTGTTTTGAAAATACTTTTAAATTGATTTATTAACTTGTACATAACTTTATGTTTTTATTTGTATATTTTTTTCTGTTCTGGTGCTGGTTTTTATCATTTTGAAAATTTCGTTCACAGATCGTGTTAATCACAAACCAATTGTCCTAACTCCATTGTCAAATTTGACAATACACATTAATGGTACTGGTGAAATGAAGTGTGCATTTTTGTCTGATCTACATCACGAACTCGCTTGGACATTTACTGCGTGTAAACATGAGCGTTGTTCTAAAAATAGGTCAATCATTAAGGTGATGGTTCAATTCGACAATAAGTCACTTTTTGTTGTTGCATGCTTTGCGTTCTCTTAATTCATTCTATCATTTTGACAAATTCTAAAACTGACGAATTTCCAATCACAGACTGATCCCGATAGGACAAATGTCCTTAAACTTGAAAATGTCACCCATGACGACGAGGGATGGTACACTTGCATAGCGGCCAACAGTCTCGGTCAAACAACTTCCACAGCCTACCTCACTGTCGTCGATGGTAAAACTCAAAACTTCCTCTCGAAATCCTAACCTTAAACTTGGTAATGTTTCAGAAATAATCGAAAAGGACATGATAACCATCGCCTCGCCAATTCGAAATCATGGCGTTTGGGTGACCATAGTGTGTGTTGTCACAATTCTGCTCTTTCTCGTTGCCTCGACATTCATCGTTTACGTCCTACGAAAACTTAAACACGAGAAACTCCTCAAACATCGCATGGAAACGGTGCATCAGTGGACCAAGAAGGTCATCATCTACAAGCCTTCCGCTGATCCCAGCAGTCCCGAAACCATGATCATGCCAATTATCAAAATCGAAAAACAACGCACCACACTTCTGCAAAGCTCGAACACCGATCCAGCTCCGTTCAACGAGTACGAATTCCCCTTGGACTCAAACTGGGAGATTCCCCGAAATCAACTCATCTTGGGCAATACCCTTGGAGAGGGTGCCTTCGGGCGAGTTGTCATGGCCGAAGCCACCGGACTCAGCAAATACCCTGGAAGCTGCATCGTGGCGGTTAAGATGGTCAAAGAGGGACACACTGATGCCGATATGGCCAGCTTGGTACGCGAGATGGAAGTGATGAAGATGATCGGCAAGCACATCAACATCATCAATTTGTTGGGCTGTTGCAGTCAGGATGGACCGCTGTACGTGATCGTCGAATTCGCACCGCATGGAAACTTGAAGGACTTCCTCAAGAAAAATCGACCCCCATCGTCGTTCGAGATGTCAATGCTGGATAACAACGATCGCGAGCATTTGACTGAGAAGAATCTGATTTCGTTCGCCTTCCAAGTGGCTCGTGGAATGGAGTATTTGGCTTCGAGAAGGGTAAGGAATTAACTTTATCTCCAATTTGATCGATTTTATATTGAATTTTCTTTCAGTGCATCCATCGGGATTTGGCAGCGCGGAATGTGCTCGTTAGTGACGATTATGTCATCAAAATTGCTGATTTCGGTTTGGCCAGAGACATCCAGGACACCGATTACTATCGGAAGAACACTAATGGCCGATTGCCAATTAAGTGGATGGCACCAGAGTCGCTGCAGGAGAAGTTCTACGACACTCAGAGTGATGTGTAAGTTGGCTATCAAGATTAGATTCATGTTGTACGATATTTTTATTGACACTTTGGTAATTTTATAGTTGGTCGTATGGAGTACTTTTGTGGGAGATAATGACATACGGTGAGCAACCTTATCCACAAATTATGTCGGCTGAAGAGCTTTATAGCTATTTGATGTCGGGACAGAGGATGGAGAAGCCACAGAGATGCTCACTCAATATGTAAGTTCTTAAAATAGATTTGAATGTAAAAATCAAAGTTTGTAGCAATTTTGGTTGGTCTTGATGAGGGAATAATCCGAATTATTGATTGGGGACTTTAGAAAAATCCATCTGGTAATCTTGGTGATCTGAATTTGATGCTGGTTCGTACGGATTTCAGACAAGGCGATGCACTATCATGCGCTTTCATTGTGCTTAAGACAATAGTGCAAAACTTAACAGAGTCTGCCCAATCGTTCGTGTACGCTGATGATTTTGAAATAATGGGAAGCACACATCATGATGATCAGACAAAGAGAAACACCCTTACGGGTTTTACAACGACGCAGAGACTAGCCAGAAGAGTCAAGATTCAACGACTCAGATCGCTTGGTCATACAGAGCAGATGGGCGCCAATGCTCCTGCCGGAAACGTCTTCGACACCCTTTCCGAGGGACGTTGAAGCAGAGGAAGGTCGTGACTCTGGTGGCGGACTCAAGTGGAAGAGGACCTATATTAACATCAAGTGAAAAGACTGGAGACAGCTAGAGACCGAGCTGGCTGGTGTAAACTATTAGTTGAAGCTCAAGTTCTCATAAGACAACTGCCCCACCTTGAGACGCATTTTCTTCTAGCTTTTTCTTGAACTAGTTTTGACTGACACATGTGCAGGCGTGTCTTGGCTACAACAATGTATGAAAACCAATGTGAGTCTCTTGGAACATACAGGCGAAGTGTAACCATTGATCGAATTGTAATCAATCTGCTCGGTGGTTGATCGATCACCTTGCCCTTGTCCCCGTGTTGATGGGAATCACCATGGTTCGAGTCTGACTTGTTCTTAAATTTTATCTTTCATGGGTACTGCCATAAAAGACAAATGAACTTCCAAAACGTCCAAGAGTATCAATCTATTTTAAAAACAAATCCTTATCAAATAAGCCATTCTTCAAACCCCTTCAGACACCTTTTTTGATGAAGACACTTAGGCCTTGTCTTTCGAAGAGTTGTTGCGCCATCCTGTTAAAGAATCAAGTGCTTGCTACCGCGATGCCTTGATTCGTCTTGACCCTTTTTTGGTGGAGGTCCCGTGCATCCTTTATCCCTAGGCTTAAACGTTTTGATAGATGAGGCTTACGTTGGTGAATTAAGCCTTAATGGACATTTTTGAGCAGCGAATTACAGAGCTGAGCTCAAGATTTTCTTGTTCAGTCTATTCCCAACTAGAAATCCACATTCAAGCAGACATTGAAGGCAGCAGTCTCCTTCGTTGATCATACTACTACCAAAGTTTTGTTGTCCAAAACAAACACTATCACATTTCTTGGACGGTGTCATATCTGCCATGTAATAGTTTATAAAACCAAGCGTTTCGTGTGAGAGTCCAAAGCTTATTTGGTCGTTATCAATAAATCTGTCTTTACCCGAGGCTTGTAAAGACTTTGCAAAGTTGGGCAGTGTGCTCTGAGCATCCCGACGACGCACGGTACATCAAGTCCAAGTTTATATTTGCCGTAGAAGCCTTAAAGATTGCTTAATAAATAGTTCATCCCGACTTCAGACGTAATTTTGGGCTCTTCTGGTGAATTCCTTTGCTACCTACCCGCTCCAACTTTTTAACCTTCAGTTTAGGTACTAGGCACACGATGTTTACGGCGGATGTATGCACAGTAAAAACTGATATAGAAAGGGAAACCCGATAATGTTTTGTCTCCTTCTTTAATGCACAAATGTCTTCTCTTGATCATTGTTCTTCAAAATTTTTAGTGACGTTATTTTCCAATTGACATTTGAATAAATTGTTAATTTCTTCTCTTTCTAGCTACATGTTGATGCGTCAATGTTGGCATTTTGACGCCAATGCTCGTCCTACATTCACAGAAATCGTTGAAAATCTCGACAAAATTCTTCTAGCAAAAGTAAATGCCAACGAAGAATATCTAGATCTAGCACTTCCCATACTAGAAACACCGCCATCTAGTGATGAAGAATCGGATACGGATACATTAAGAGAAACCACGCTACTTCGATATCACTACTAAAATACACATAACCTTAAATTTGAGAGAATTGCAATCTATGAGCATTTTTCTCTAACGTAGCAATATTTATTATAAATAATTTATTTAAATTTTATTTTTATTAAGAATTTTGTTTTTTGAACAAAAAGATTATTAAAGAAAAAGGCATTTAACATGACAAAAAATAAATTAGAAAGTGGGTATTTTCCAAAGTGCCATAATGAGATTATTTTTAACAAACAAATCGAATAAGACTGTTTATAAGAGTTAAAACTTTTTTTTTGTAAACATTAAAGCAATAATTAAATAAAGAAAAAAAAAAAAATCAGCTATTTAACCCACTAGTCACTCTACCGAACGAACAAAATATTTTAGATCAATTATCAATCATAAAAGCAGTAATAAACATAAAAACACTATTAAAATAATTAAAATAAAACAGAAAATATATTAAATGAAAGTTAACAAAAAAAAACTACAAATTAAAAATAATATGTACTGTGTATATAGGTTGTAAATAAATATATGATATAAGAATTTTTAGTTACATTTTTATTTTTAATTTAATTTTAATCACCACGAAACACGAATAAACAAATTAAGTACACGATCATCATATTTATATTTGACAAATTCATACAGTAAAGCCCTTATAAGATACGATTACGATAAATAATATTTAAGCTTATATTGTTATGTTTTCTGTGCCAAAGTTAATTTTAAATTAACCTTTAACGCAATTATATTTTAAACAAAATGAATTTCTAATATTTTAAGTGCGCAGCTAATTAGGTGTTAAAAATAATTATTAAAAGCACAAACAAAAATAATATTAGGAAAACATTTATTTTGGCAATTATTTTTTTCCAAGAAAATACTACATTATGATAGTTGTTTTATTTGTTTAAAATGATAAGGTTGTATAAAACGATGATATTATTTGTGAATGAAATAAAATTATGTTAAAATAAATGTTGTTTTTTTCCCGTTTTGTACATTCGGGCTTGGGCCTCAACCAACTTGATCCCAACCAACAAACCTCTCCAGCCAGTTCATTCCCTAGCTAGTTATCTTCAGTTTTGCACGCCGAGTTGGTTGCGGTCGTTTTCAACTTGAGCGCGCCACCTGAGCCCTGGTCTTTTTCTACTGCATCATCACACTGTTGTGGATTCGAGGACTTTACGTGACCAGCCATTTAATTCTCTTTTTAGATAAGTCAGAGTGACTGTACAGCCCGTAGAGCTCAGATCTTCTCCATTTACCGCATTCACCGATTATGCAGACAGAACCATAGATCATCCGTAGAACTTCTCTTTCAAAACGGCTTACGACGCTCTCATACGTTTTTGTCAAAGTCCATGCTTCTGCACCATATAGCAGGACAGGGATCGATGATGAGGGTCTAATACAGCGTCACCTTAGTTGTTCGGGAGAGGGCTTTACTACTCAATTGCTTTCTTAGCCCGAAGAAACAGCGATTACCTACTTACTTACTTAAGGTGGCGCTACAGTCCGTTGTGGACTTGGGCCTCAATCAACAGTCTCCGCCAGCCAGCTCGGTCCCTAGCTAGCTGTCTTCAGTTTTGCGCTACCCGGGCAGGGTTGGAAAAAAACATGTTTTTTTTTTAAAAGAACAAAACATTATGTTTTTTTTGTCAAACAAAAAAAACATGTGTTTAAAACAGTTTTATATACTGTTTGTTTTTACTTTGTTTAAAACATGTTTAAAACATGTTTCAAATATGTTTTAAACCCTTTTTTAAACATTATATAATATAAAAAGAAAAAAATTACTCATAAAAGTTTACTAAATATCGCGATGCCGGCCGACGTTGTATTTGATATGCTGTGCCCTGTTATTGCCAGTTGCTACTTTTCGCTCTCAGCTACAGTTATTTCGGAAAGACCGACTTTGGTGGTGTAAAACTATAGACTGGATTCTTTGCTAAGGCGAGTCTAGTTGACTCGCCGCTCGTAGCTCGCAGATTGCATTCGGTCGCAAGTACTGTTACTTGGGACCGAGATAACTGAATTTTTATTTTTGACTAATGGTGAAAGCGAATGGGAATGGATTAACAACGACGCCGACGTTGTCTTTCTTTGATTTCTTTGGGCCGGTTATAGCTATCAGAAGAACGGATCAGAAAAAAAAAATCTTTTCCAAATTTGATTACTCTAGAACTTCATTTCAGCTAAAATATTGATGCGACGAACGTTTGTTTGAAATATTTTTTTCAAAAAGATGTAAAACTTTTATGACCGAATTTAATTAAGGGGCCGACCCATAGAATCCGTCAATCCGTCAGCGTCAATGCGTACGTTGCTGCCAACGTATTTGCCGGATGGAACCGTCCCATAGAATACGTTCTAAACTTTGAAAGTCTCATTTGTTTAGTGTAAAATTATTCCAAAAACTGCAAATTGAACAAACAAATTTAAATCAAAATATCAAAATCGTGTCAAAATTATTTTTTTGCACATAATTTTGATAATTCATTGCTTTTCCTTGTTGCTGTGGGAACACATTGAATTGACTGCTCCTCAAATTCAGTTGTCAACCGATCAACGGACGCAAAAAGTAGAAAGTTGAGCAACTCTATCCGTCGTATCCGTCACATGCGTTGCTTATGGGACGAGTTTCATTACAAAATGTATATTCTATTGTGCTGTCAGTTGAAATCGTCAACGCTGACGCACTGACGGATTCTATGGGTCGGCCCCTTTAGAAAATTGAATTTAAATTTCTTTCTGATGAGATTTCATTTTTCTGAACAGCTGATAGTAAAAACTTCAAAAATATTCCATTTCGTTTTTCTCATGTGTTTCGAAAAAAAATTTTGGATGAACAAACAAAATTGTGATGTCATAAAAAAAAGGGCAAGGCATTTAAAAGTTCTTGGTTGCTATAAACACTCATCAGAAAAATGTTTCAAGTTTTCACTGTTCCAATTTTTTCTGATGGATTTTTCTGATAGCTATAACTGGCCCCTTAGTTATGAGATGACTTGCTATTTTTCGGTCGCAGCTACAGTTATTTTGGATCGACCGTTGTTGTTGGCGTAAAACTAAAGACTATGAATTCTTTGCTTGGGCGTCTAGGCAATGCATTTGAATCCTTCAAGGCTTCAAAGGAGAAAAGAACGCAATATCAAAGAAAACAACCAAATTTAAAACGTCCGATGAGCAATGATATGACTTGTTTTTTTTTATGTGTTTTAAACAGTTTAAAACATATTGGCGCAAATTTTAAAACATTTAAACCCTACTCTAAATCCACTTTAAAGTAGGAGTCGACTCTAAAAACAAATTTTAGATTCAAGGTCGACTTTATCTTATTTTTAAACGACTTAAAGTATACTTTATCGTTAAAGTGGTCGTCTAACTTTAAAAGAGGGAAATCATTCGTTTAAATTTTTAAAGCATAGCTTTTTTTTGAAGTTTGTCATTAAATACAAAAAAAATGTTTGGTGAGGAAGCAGATTTTGAGATTTTCGAAGATTTTGAAATCATTAGAAAGAAAAAAGTCAATCAAATTCGTGCGAATCCATTTGAGAATTTGATGAAAATCAGTTATATTCAAGATATCGCTTGGATAAGACCACAGTTCGATTTTTAATTCAAAAGCTGAACATTCAAGAACCGATTACACGTATGAATCCAACGGGGGTATCAAAATGGTTGTCACCTTTGCTTAAATCTGAATTAGTTTTATTTTTTGCTTAAACAAATGTTCTAAAAATTTAATGCATGTCTAACATTTTTGCAAATGTAAGTATCGAAAATTGTTGAGTGCTGACGGCGTTCTGCTTAGCAGCCAACGCACTTACCAACTAACCTACGGGCAGCTGCATATAAACATGGAACGTGGTATAAGCAGCTAAAACCAGTTTGTACTGCGGCCGTATTCATATGTATATTCAAAAAAAAAAACTACCATACTGTAATAACTCTAAAATTTAGCCCCTAACACGTCTCGCTTCGACTAAAAGCGGTTACCTATATGATAGGTCAATGAACAGATTTTATAATTGCTAATAACTTAAACACAAACCTTTTCATCTTTCATTTTTATTTATATATTTAATACAACTGGGAATTATCTATCAAATCAGAAAATTCAAAGAATTCTGACAAATTTAAATTTAAATTTCCTGTTGACCTGTCACATTTAGGCGAGTTCACACAATGTTTTGTTTAAAGTCCAATCTAGTTAGAAGACTCGTTTAAAGTGTTTAAAAATAAGAAAATTTTAGAGTGCTTTAAGTAGAGTCGACTTTATTGCTTAAACGAGGGCTGACTTAAAATTTGCGCCATTGTTTTTAATTATGTTTTAAACAAAATGTTTTTTTTGTTATGAGGTGTTTTAAACAGTGTTTTAAACATTTGTTTGTTGCTTTCTCACCTCAAAGAAACAGCGATTAGCAAGAGTTATTCTTCGTCTGATCTCGGCGCTGAGGTCATTGTCCGTGTTGATAGCGGAGCCAAGGTATACAAAGTCCCTAACTTCCTCGAAATCATATGCGTCCATCGTGACGTTTTGTCCACGACGTATCGATGTTGTGTGTCCTTTCTCGATGACCGGCATAAACTTTGTTTTGCCCTCATTGACCGCTAAACCCATTCTTCTTTCAGCCTCTGTATGCATGCTCGAAAAAGCACTGTTGACATCACGCTGCGTTCTCCCAATGATATCAGTGTCATCAGCATACGCGAGTAATTGCACAGACTTCTGGAAGATAGTGCCTCTAGTGTTGACGTGGGAGTTCTGCACTATTCCTTCCAATATGATGTTAAAGAAGTCGCATGACAGTGCATAACCCTGTCTAAAGCCTTTTTTAACGTCGAAGGTGAAGGTGAGGTTATTACCGACTTTACTGGAACAGGGCGAGTTCTCCATTGTCATCCTGCTCAAACGAGTGAGTTTTGTAGGGATGCCAAAACTGGACATGGCTTTTTACATCTTTTTTCTGTAGATGCTGTCATACGCGGCCTTAAAATCGATAAAAAAATGGTAGGTGTCGCTTTGGAGTTCTTGAGTTTTTTCCAGGATCTGTCGTAATGTGAATATTTGATCGATGGTGGACTTTCCTGGTCTAAGGCCACACTGATATGGACCTATCAGTTTGTTGACTATACGCGATGTTCAGGCGGCCTCTCTAGTGGGTGCAGTAATACTGGGGTCTCCTTTCTTCACGAATCGGGCGGACTTACTCATGTTCCATTCATCGGGCATGCTCCCTTCCGACCATATTCTGCAGATGAGTTGGTGCATGCTCCTTACCAAGTCATCACCGGCTGCTTTAAGGAGTTCGGCAGTGATGCCATCAGCTCCCGCGGCTTTGTTGTGTTTAAGCTTAGATATTGCTATCTTCACATCTTCAAGGTCGGGTAGACGGAAATCTTGGCTTGCGTCCGTCGTCTTCATTGAATGGTTCATTCTGCCTGATTGCGGAATTCGATTCGTCATCGGCGTTGTACAGTCTGCAGAAGTGGTCCTTCCATATCCGCAACATTGACTGTGACTCTACTTCGATATTTCCCTGTTGGTCTTTACAAGCTTCAGTTCGTGCTCGGTAACCTTGAGACATTCGTTTCACCTCTTGGTAAAACTTCCAAACCTCATTCCTGTTTTTTAGTCTCTCAACGTCCCCGACAGATCGCTTTTCATGCTCTCTCTCGTTTTCTTTCTGAAAAGCTTGTGTTCTTGTCTCCTCTTCTGCACGTAGAGCTCCCGAGCTGATCTCGTCCTCCTGTGCAGCGCTGCTTTATATGCTTCTTGCTTGGCTGCATTTACCTGCCTGCATTCATCATACCAGTGGTTTAGTTTGGGTGGACGCGTGAAGCCCAGCATATCATAGGCAGCTGTAGCTGACTTCTTATGAGATTAAGGGGCCGACCCATAGAATACATTTTCTAATGAAACTCGTCCCATAAGCAACGCATGTGACGGATACGACGGATAGAGTTGCTCAACTTTCTACTTTTAGCGTCCGTTGATCCGTTGACAACTGAATTTGACGAGCAGTCAATTCAATGTGTTCCCACAGCAACAAGGAAAAGCAATGAATTATCAAAATTATGTGCAAAAAAATAATTTTGACACGATTTTGATAGTTTGATTTAAATTTTTTTGTTCAGATTTGCGGTTTTGGGAATAATTTTTACACCAAACAAATGAGACTGTCAAAGCTTACAACGTATTCTATGGGACGGTTCCATCCGGCAAGAACTTTCGCAGCAACGTATGCATTGACGCTGACGGATTGACGGATTCTATGGGTCGGCCCCTTTACTTCACACTCGATCGGAAAAGCATCTGGCGATCTCTTGCGATTGTAGCCGTTCGACGTCATACTTTCTTTTAGCACTTCCTGTTTTTGGCTTAGGTCCGGATATCAGCTGCTCTACCTTGGCTACAACGAGGTAGTGGTCCGAGTCGATGTTGGCCCCTCTGAAGGTTCGGACATCAATAATGCTTGAAGAGTGTCTTGTGTTGATCGCTATATGATCAATCTGGTTGACAGTTGATTGATCTGGAAAATCGATAACCCTGAATCCGTTATCGGATGTTTTGTCGTGTAGGCTGTGTTTTCCGACTGTTCCACCATAGATGTCCGCTCTTCCTAGTTTGGCATTCAAATTTCCTAAGACGATTTAACGTCGAAGCTAGGGCATTGCTCGTATTTCTTGTCAAGGACCTCTTAGAGCTTGTCTTTGGTGTCGTCATCTTTCTCTTCTGTAGGGTTGTTCTCTGTAACGGTCGCCGTAGTAAATTTCGCAGTTTATCATCCTCCTCTTGCCCGGCGCATCCCATAGCATTTCCTGGATGGAGATTATATCTACCTTATAACGGTCTAGGGCCTCCGCTAGCTGTTAGGCTGCACGTGGTCTGTTAAGAGACCTAACATTCCACGTACAGATCCGAATCTCGTTATCCTTATTTCCTTTGCAAGGTTCGTAATCAGTTAATCCGTCCGTATCCAAGGCTTGTTGTTGGATAGTAATTAATTTTTCTTTATGTAAGTGGGAAGTCATCCCAAAGTACGACCCCTAACCTGCCAGGTCTTTGTTTTAAATCCAAGGGCAAAGAGCCGGATAAACCGATACTTATCGGCCTGAGCTCCAAATATATCGAAGTAGCCCGTATAAGGTGTTAACTGAGTAGTTCAACCTAACTGGAACTGTAGACTCCACCGTTGACTCCTTCCTGGGAATTCCTCCGCTGAGCCTGGAAAAAGGAGTAGTGCCTCACTGGGACACTCTCCCCACCATCTTTCGTTAGCTATCGCCAAAGCCTTCCATAGGGATTTTCACCCTTTCTCCAGCTAACTAGATACCCAGTAGTCACCATCGTGTAGGTGAGAGTTGGACTTGGGAGACAGAGGTTGTTGAGGACTCTTGGGTCCTCATGAGTGCACTGTTATCTACCATTTGACGCACCGAGAAAGTTCGAGGGCTATTCGTACGGTCTTTTGCAGAAGTTTCCCCACAAAAGAAATCTAACAGTGGCGTAAATTTGGTGGCTAATTGACGTCGCCAAAACGTGAGATTGCGCGTGTGTGACTAATTAATGTCCCGTCTTGTTGGAACAACATATCGTCCAATTCATGATCTTCAATCGCCGCACCGTCCAAAAAACAAAAACCGATTTCATTCAACAATATCGCTCCGGATTGACGGTAACCGTCCGCTCATTGGCATTTTCGATGAAATATGGACTAATGACACCTTTCGTGCATAGAGCGCACTGAACAATCAGTTTTTCTGGATTCTAAAGAAAATGATGTTCGAAAAATCGGTTATCGTAAATGACAAACATTGAACTACACAATATTATGACATGTGACAATTAAGTCTGACACAAATCAGATTCCAGCGTTACCAGCTAGAAACTACCAAATGAATGACCTTTAATCATCACAGGGGGTGTACAGCAGGGAAGCGTGTTGACTTCTCTGCTTTTTATTACAGTTCTTGATTGCCAGCTTGAAGGTACAGCGAAGAATCCAAAAGTTCTTCAGGTATTCAATGTTGATGGTGGAAACAACATAAGTGAAGATGACATATTCATTGAACGACTAGAAAATAATAGCGAACACAGAATTCTCACATAGAACATTAAATCGCTATGACATTCATTACAACGGTTATTCCAATACTAGAACCATCGTTTTCAACGCAATAATTTAAAGCCTATAGCTTTGTTAAGCGAGAAAAAAGACTGAACTTGAAGTATTCTGTTCTACCTAAAAAAAAGAAGGAACCGAAAATTCTGTTTTAATAATGTTCCAAAATGTTCTGAACAGACTCAATGAACTCCAAATCAGAACAGTTGGGGACAGAAAACATGTAGTTGGGGACAGATCATGTAGTGGCATCACAAATAACCTTTGAATACCGCAGAATTCACAAGTCAAATTTGTGTAGATCTTTTTTTTACTTTCCCATGTCCCATGTTATAAACAACCGATTTTTTTTTTAAATAACGTTCTTCCTCTACTTTCAAACCGTTTCAAAAAAGGCATTTTCCACATTTCCGTTTTCTTGTTTACATGCGCCACCTAGAGGCGACTAGGATAACAACAGAAATCGGTAATCTACTACTTTTTTTAAACAGCTGGAAGATAACATCTGTCAAAAAATCTGAGAATTTTTGCAGTATTCCGTGTTTTTTAATCAATTCTACGACTGGTTTGTTTTATGTTTCGCTGTTAAACACACAAAATTAACAAATTGAGAAAACAAAAAAACTAGTCAAATGTCTACAACAAATTCCCTGACAATGGACAATCAAGCTAAGGACAAACTTGAAGCCGAAATCGCAAGTCTTCGACTACAAATGATTGAAAAGGAAAACCAACTAGCGGAACTCAAAAGAAATCAGGTAAAATTTCACTTATTTTCTTGATAAAGTCGCTCTTGAAGTTCAATTTTGATAATAGCTCCAGAGCGTTCCACCTCCTACACCACCAAGATTGCTCACCAACGATGAAATAGCTCGCTACAGTCGCCAATTGATTCTTCCCGAATTCGGAGGCGTTCAAGGCCAATTGAAACTCAAAAAGACTTCGTTTCTTATCGTTGGTGCTGGTGGACTTGGTTGTCCTGCAGCCCAATACTTGGCTGCGGCTGGTGCTGGCAAAATTGGGCTCGTTGACTATGATATGGTCGAGAAGAATAATCTCCATCGACAGATTCTCCATTCGGAGGAGTTTGTTGGCATTCCAAAAGTCATCTCGGCCAAAACTGCTTTGGAGAAATTGAATTCAAGTGTGAATATTGTCACATACTATCGCCAAATGACCAGTGAGAATACATTGGAAATTGTAGAGCAATTCGATGTGATTCTGGACTGCAGTGACAATGTCGCCACGCGATATCTCCTGAATGATGCTTGTGTCATTAAGGGGAAGCCCTTGGTGTCGGGAAGTGCTTTGCAGGTGAGTTTAAAATTCAATCAATCTAAAATGCCTTGTATGACCGCAAATGTTCATAGTTCGATGGCCAATTGACAGTTTACAATTTGAATGGAGGACCATGCTATCGATGTCTGTTTCCAGTGCCACCACCACCCGAAACTGTGACGAACTGTGGAGATGGAGGAGTTCTTGGAGCTGGTAATGCTTTAATTTATGTTTTATGATTTCATTAAACGAATTCAATTACAGTGACTGGAGTTATTGGGTCTCTTCAGGCGCTAGAAGCCATTAAAGTTGCTCTGGATCTAGGCGATACTTTGAGCGGACGATTGTTGTTATTTGATGGAACAAGATCAATATTTCGCAATATCAAATTGCGAACGAAGCGAAAAGATTGTGATGTTTGCTCTGAACATCCCTTTGTGACGAGGCTTATCAATTATGAGCACTTTTGTGGAATGCGTGCATCAGATAAGGTAAGACAGGCTTAGAAGATAGCAACAACAACGTATTGCATGCATAACGGAGTGTTTTTTATTATTCAAGGATTTCGCCCTGTCAATCCTGCAAGCCAATCACCGGATGTCAGCTTTAGAATACGAAGAACTTACCAAGGAACCCCATCTACTAGTCGACGTCCGAAGTACAGTCGAATTCGACATGTGTCGATTAGATAATTCGATAAATATTCCCCTCAAACACATCTTAGACGACAGCAGAATAAATGAGATTCAAGCTCAAATTCAAGGCGATATGCCAGGTAAATAGAAATTCAAAAAAAAAAACACTATCAAAGCCTTCTCATCCGCTTCTTCCAGTTGTTGTTCTCTGTCGTCGCGGTAACGACTCCCAAATCGCTGTCGAACATTTGCGCAATAAGCTGAAAAGCTGTCCAGTCAAAGACATCATCGGTGGCCTGTATGCGTGGCAAAGAAATGTCGACCCAAGCTTTCCTATCTACTAGCTTTAGCCTTTAAGTTCAAATGTAAACACAATTTTTTTAAGGTTTTATTCTTTTTATTGTTGAAGCAATATAAAATGTTCATTCAAAGCTTTTAAAAAATATATAAACTCTGTTTTTAGCGAGTGGTTCGATTGAACTGGTCCCAATACTCATCAGTGGCTTGGTTCTTGTAGACAACATTTTTAAAGTAAGCGTTCCTGGCTCGCTGTTCTTGGGCAAGAATCTTGTTCGCTTCAACCTGCTCTTCTTGAAAAACCCTTTGGAGGAAAGAAGTTAGAGAGTTTTGAGATAAAGTACTAGAACTTACTTTTCCATTCGTTTGAGTTCTCTCTCCTTTAAAATGAGCTGCCTCTCGGTGTTCAGTATACATTGATCCCACATGGCTTCCTTCATCTTTTCTTCTTCTTTGCGTTGCTAGAAAAAAATCATTGGTCATAAGATAGGAGAACCCCAAAGCTTCAATAATTATTTAGCAACCTGATTCTGCTTCAATTGCTCTTTTTGCTGTATACGAATTTCTTCAGGGTCAACTTTCTTCTTTGAAATGATTTTGGGGTCTTTTAGCATGTCACTTCCAAGCATGTTGTAAATTTCGGCTAAATTATCTTCCTGGGTCTCTTGATGCGAACGTTTTTTGTTTGCTTGCTTTTCTTGGACCTTTCAGGTAAGTTAAGGTAATTTCAGTTTTAGTGCAGGGAAGAAGGAAACAAAATATATCTACCCACCAGCATTTGATTGTAGTGAAGAATGGATTCTTTGATTTTATGCTGAGTTTCTCGTTCAGCAACTGACATATCTATCAGGCGTTGATCTCTGGCTCTAAGGGATTGTTCGATGAGAGCATCAGCTCTTTTGCGATCTTCTGCAGCTTGTTTCCGCTCCCTCATCTTGGAAATGAAAATGTTATCTCAATATAGACACCGAGTGGTTTGAAATCGACACAAACTTACTTGTTGATCTAGCCAAGCCTTCTGTTGGTTTTTCTGTGCCTGTCGACGAGCTATACCATTTAAATCCTCCCCAAGGAAGCTGAAATTTGTGAATCACATTTTTTTTTGTTTACTGATACCAATGGGCGACTTACACTTGAGCACTGGAAATGCCTAAGCGTGGATCCTCATCGCAGATACGAGCTGGATGGTCATTTTTAAGTAAATTGGGATCATTTAAATCAAATTCTCGAGTCATATCTTTGCGTTGAAAACGACAGCGGAAATAGTTGAGATCAGCATTTCTGTTTTTGGTTTCCTAAATTGTAGAAAAGGAACAGTCTTTACTCGAGTCAAACAAAACTAAACAGACTTTTGGTTGGATAAACGCATTCACGCTGATCGACTTAAGACGTCATGGTATTTAGAACGAGATTGCATTGTCTCGATTAACATAAGGACATCTGCTGCCCAATCAACTAACAACGCGGTTCACCGCACTTCGATCGATTTAAGACACTTTTCAGGCATAAGGAATAAGGATAAAAGAGACAAGCATTGGACCATTGGACATTGGACTTGAACCAGTTTTTCGTTGTAGCGAAATTACGAATCGAGACCATCTTCTTGCGAAGAATTGACAAAACTTCCAAGAGTTTCATCTGTCATGAAAAAGTGCTTCTCACCTTTGCCGTTCGGAATCGGCGTTAAATTGTAGGTCCCCTCAATTCTACACACTCACCTAGAGAATTGTTGATGAGAGTAAGCCACTTAGGCCTTGGCTCTTCAAGAGCTGTCGCGCCACTCTATTTATTTGTATGGAGACCATCATAAGAAAAAGCTAGGATAAAATCCGACGTTTGGATTGTAGAAGTCCTTTGCCAGAATATAGAGACCTAGTGGCAACATTGCCAAGCAGCCTTTGAAGCGCTAGTTTAACACGGAAACTACAACCAAACCCCTAGCTTAATGTGAAATGCCAGCGAGCAAATGAAGTTGAACAGGAGTCTTACAAAGTGGCAATAGAAAGGACTTGAGCCACTAGCGATTCTTACAAAAAGGTAAAATAATTTACCGGAGAGTTTATACCCCAAATCGAGACCTAGTTGTGAATAAAGTAATACAGAATGTTCTGGCATCCCAGAAAACTCCGTTTGGTCGAAAGCTCTACGGCAAAGCGCTGGGGCCTGATTATGGGATTCGCGGCGAATCGTTTTGCTGGCGAGTTTGACATTTTTCAATTATTGCTTTCGCTTTCGCCTTCTTCGTTTTGAACTCGACCAATTAACGAATTCCAAGGCGAATTCGAAATGCCACAATGTTTGCTGACAAGTTGAAATCCGACAGCTTTTTAATTGCGGATTCACAGGCGAAAGAGTGTTTATTATTTTTAACTGGAATATCGGAAAAAATTGTTAAATCAAAAGTGTCAAATCACTGGAATATTGGAAGAATTTTTTTCGTTCCGCCGCGAATCCGTTAATATAGAGAAACAAAGCGAGTCGAATTTGAAAGGTCGAATTGAAAACGATCCGCCACGAATCGTTTTGCTAGCAAGTTTGACTTGCTTTCGCTTTCGCCTTCTTCGTTTTGAATTCGACCAATTAACGAATTCGAAGGCGAATTTGAAGCTATAATGTTTGCTGGCGAGTTAAAATCCGACAGCGCTTTATTGGCGGATTCACAAGCGAAGGAGTATTTATTATTATTAACTGGAATATTGGAAGAAATAGTCAAACTAAAAGTGTTAAATCACTGGAATATTAGATTTTTTTTCGATCCGCAGCGAATTCGTTAATATGGAAAAATGAAGCGAGTCGAATTTGAAAGGTCGAATTGATAACGATCCGCCGCGTTTCCCATAATCAGGCCCCTGTCATGCAATTTTTTTCTATAAAATGCCAACGAAATTGAAATTGGAAGAAAACAGTATGATGTCGGTAGAGCTTTTGTCAAGAGGGAACTCAACACTGAAGACGATATTGCTTCCCTTAACCTTCCTTCTGATCTTACTTACTCGCTCTTGTTCCAATTCCATAGCCTTCAACATATTTCCACGCTTTTTGACTTCTTCTATATAAATGCGTTCACATTCGGCCTCCTTTTCCTTGAGTTTAGTTTTTTCTGCAATTTGTGTGCTCAACGCATTGTTATCCAGCTGAAAAGGAGTTCAAGAGTGTTAACAATAAATTTTGAAAGAACAAAAATCTCACCCCATAAAGTCGTTGTTTTCCGTTGAAAATGCGTGCCTTACGTTCCTCTTCATATTTCCTTCGGCCAGCAATCACTGCAGCTTCCCGAAGATCTTCTTTTGTGGTTATTTCGAATTTGAGCATTTTGTTAGTTTATTCTGAACAATTTTTTGAAACAAATTTGCAGGGCGAGAAAAGGAAAAGTGACAAAACTGATTGTTTGTTCGCAAGTTGTTTTGTTTTATAAACAAAAAAACAAACGACCGGCATTTCTATACCAACATTGTTTTGTTGTTGCTATAGACATCGGTTTTGGTGTAGGGCGCATTTTTAAAGCTGATAAACTGTACTTAGTAAATCGATGTAGGACGATTCATTCGGTGTTTTCATCACCGCTACAACTGGAATTCGGTCTGGGCCTTCCTGCAGTCTCTTTTCCTTCCTTTAGAGAAAATGGTACTGAAGTTCGGGTGGAAACGAAACTTCGTTTTCTTTGGAAAATTCAGAATTAGATTTCGGAAAATGCTGGTATCGGTCTCCGATGACCTGGACGCTTTTTATACCTCAAGTGAAGAAAGCGGGTTCCAGTCTGTCAATTTCGTCACTTATTAGCGACTTGTTAAGTGCCCGTGGCTAAGTGGTTATGTTCGTTTGCTGCTAAGCAGAACATTGTGGGTTGGAGTCCTAATCTAGCCCATAAAGCTTTTATTTCATCTTTCGCGGGTACTGCCTCTTGCTGAACTGACAAAACTTCCAAGAGTAACAATATGTCATGAAAAAGTGCTTCTCAACTTTGCCGTTCGGATCGGCGTTAAATTGTAGGTCAACTCAATTCTTCACACGCACTCAGAGAATTGTTGTTGAGAGTGTAGCGTCGGAAGTAGGCACGTCTGGACTCACCACTCTGCCACTCGGCTGAACGCAGCCCACATGAAATCAACAACTGCCACTGAACGCTTTCGTTTCGACCAGCTGTCATAGTCATCATGATTGGTGCGTCATTCCGATCTCAACCGCACACCAAGCAACATCTAATAAATTAATTTACAAACGAAGTCAATTTTATACGCCAGTTTTTATAAAATAAAGTTTCATTATTATGTCTGCTATTACACGATGAAACTGGTTGCGTGCAACTTTTCGAACCCCATAAGTGCACAAGAGAAAAAAAATTCGAAAATATGAGACGGAAGAAAATCGACTCGTGTCGCATGAGTAAAATTTTCTGTGCAACAGTTTGACGTCTTTCTTTTCTCTTTTCTGTATTTTACTGTTCTTTTTGATTTAACTTCTTGAACTTCATGGAAATTGAAGTCAGTTCAGTCAAAATCGTAGGCTTAGGCAAAACATGTCCTTATTTTCGTATTCGTGTCACAGGATACAACTTTTTGTGCTAAAGCAAACGAAGCAAAAACATTTATAATCAAAACTGGACAAAGAGGTAATTGGGGCTATTCGGCGAAATCTTTTATTCTTTTATTCTGTTATTCTGTTATGAATTCCCATACAAAAGTTTAAGTTGTCAAAAAATCTTTTATGAATAACAGATTTGGTATTCGGCAAGCCAAATCTGTTATAAAATCTGTTAAGAAATCTGTTATGAACTGTCAAAAAATTCGAACATACTGAAAATCTTTTATGAATAACAGATTTGGTATTCAGCAAGCCAAAATCTTTTAAGAAATCTGTTAAGAATCATAAAAGAATAACAGGCAACTTTTCGGCACTTTTATGATAAAAGATTTCGATAAGTTCAACGTTTTCAGTTAAATATTGCATTTCGGCTTAGTTGATACATTTTTTTAATCTTCAAATTTGATAAATCTCGTTCATAGGTACACAAAATTGTTATATTTTATGTTCAATCCTAATTAATGGTTTTGGGTAAAAGTGAAGTGTTACCTGCAGCGTATTAAAAAGATTTAATAACAAATTTGTACGTATCGACAATTGCGAAGGACTTGAATTAAATTTATGAATATTCACAAAAATGCTTTTTTAAAGGTTTTTTTTAGATACGTTTCAAGAGATATATGTCCTCCCATTCTTCTGCTAGTGTTGTAAAAAACCAGTATAAATGGAACAAAACGGAGTGCATGTTTTGGTATAAACATTTTTCGACTTACAAAGACAAATTATTATTAACGAACAATTTACCAACAGATAACGATTCGGGAAATAGCGCAACTCTTATACATGTAATGGAGATACGCAGTGAAATGCGGGACAGCTCAAACTCTGCTCGATGCTTAAGTTCGTCTGCAGGGATCACATATTTCACAGATGTGGTCCACCTGTTTATTAATCAAAAAGTGAAATGATTTTTCTTTTTCAAAATGCTGCACAAGAGTGTAGGGACCAGAGATTGGCTGAATTTCTTAGAACCCCTATCTGTAAGGACCAATATGAAACGAGTTGTTGAAGAGCTCTATAGCATTGAAAGCGTCGTTGCTAACTTGCAAGGGTAACAGCGATTCAAGCCGCAAAAAGCCCTTCAGCAATGTCACCCAATCGAATCCCAATTAGAATCGAGTTAAGTTTAAGTGTCGAATGTCCATCGACTGCTTTCGGACCGAATCGATATTTTTACAGCGGTTGAATTTTCAATTATGTATGTCCATAAGTAAAATAGAATTTATTTTTAATTAAGAACAAATTAATACTTTATTTATTATTTTTATCATATGTACATGCATTTAGATTACAAAAAATATTATTGCATTTCTGGTCTTCGAACCACTCAGCGACTTGGTGAATTTCTGTATGAGATAGCTCCTTTGTTAACAAGGGTATTGTACTCCCACACCATGCCATTTCCTAATAAAGCAAAAATTATTGTTTGTGAAAGTTCATACAAACCTACTTACAATGTGATTCAAGCAGGAACGACTTCCGCAAGTTCCATTGAGAATTGTTTGTTCTGGAATCGTTTGAATGTCTATCCAGTTCCGCGATGGTCCAATGAGGGCGTTCAACAACTTCAATTTTTCCTGTCGCCAGTCGTCCTTTATGTGTTCCCATTTCTGCTTCTGTGCCAATTGGTAGGACTGTGAAGGGATTGCTTTCTGCAATTTCATTGATTTCTTCGCCAATTTTCGGGTGTTGAACATGAAATCATTCATTACACAATGCTGCGGCATTCAATGATCTAAGTTGGGCAGATAAAGGTGAAGTCCAATAAATAGAAGAACAAACATACATACTTGTCCTTGTATTCCGCCAAGGCGATTTCAGGAAAATGGCCATTCAAAATAGCAGCACCGGAAAATGCAGGGGCTGGTTTCTGGAAAGATAGCTATAAAATATAAAATAGATAAATTATAACTCAATTGAATTGAAATTAAACTTACCATCAGTCGTGGTTTTCCATGTTCTTCATTTATATATTTGACAATTTGCAAAGATTCACAAATAACAAACAATTTAATTTGTAGTAACAGCTGATAAATGACAGATGTCTCATAACAGATTTCTTTTTCGAAAAATTCATAACAGAATTTTATAAAAGTTCGAAGTTCTGAATACCAATTATAAAAGATCTTTTATTTCTAAATCTTTTATGATTCATAACAGAAAATTCATAACAGAATAACAGAAATGGCAGAATAGCCCCAAATATTTGGGGAATTTTATAAAAGTTCGAAGTTCTGAATACCAATTATAAAAGATCTTTTATTTCTAAATCTTTTATGATTCATAACAGAAAATTCATAACAGAATAACAGAAATGGCAGAATAGCCCCAAATTAACCTTTCCTAGGTACTTAAAATTAGTACAAATTATTTTTCTCTGTAGGAACATAGCTTTAAAAAAAAAAAAAACAAACCCGATGACGATTCAATACGAAACTTCTCCACAGCCAGTCCAAATAAATAGTCAATGTCCCAGATTCTTCGCCATAAAACATATTACTGGAAATTTTCAAACTAATACTGATGAATATCAAAAAGTTAATCCGAGTATATAGACCAAGACGATCCAGAAGCCTGGAATCCCTAAAACATTCAATGATTAAAATGTTTCTATTTTAAAATTTACGGTAGTCATTTTTGGATTTGAGTAAAAAGATTATATGTGAAATCAAATTTGACACCGAATTTTGTTTGTATGCCAAAATGGTCATGTAGATCAAGATCGAAAAGCACTGACAGTTATAAGGTGTTGGACGAGCAACTTCTCATCGGTCTTTCTCTTCCTCTTCGTTACGATGTTGTCTAGGACGCTTGTAGTCCCTTGAATTCAACGGTTCTTCATTTAATCATTAACGAAAATACACTTTTTAAATCGTAAAATTTTATTTGGGAAATTTAAAACATGGAGATCGGATTTCGGACCACTGATTCTATATATAAAAAAAAAAACTTCCTTGCCCATTCGCTCATTTGTTTCTTCGTAGCAGTTTCTGGTACTACAGGTCTAGTTGAATAAATTTGCCGGTTCGGCTAGACGGCTACAGCACCATCGCTACGTTCATAACCAGCAATGTCCTCTTTTGGTTTAACAGTCTTTTGTTGTAAAGATTATCCTCAACCTTCTGGATTCGTTAGTGGAATTTTCTCTCCGGTTCTAGCTTGAGCATGCTTAAAGAAATAAACAAACATTAGTTTGAGTTCTTTGGGAAATTATTTGTTTTTAACTCACAAAATTGCTTGCCTATAATAATAATTTGACAGCTTGTGACAACGAAATGAATCTTACGGAGAACTGTCAAATTAGTTTCATGCATCTAGTTTCAACGTGTAATATCAATTGAGAAACAGGATAGGATAACAAAGCAGAATTCGAAGATGTTGCATGAAACTAGTTTCATCGAGTAATAGCAGACTATAAATATTAAAAAAGTTCATCTGACTATTTCAATTCGTTCATTTTTATTGTCGAAGGCTAATCATATAGTTTTGGTGTGGATATTTTTGGATGCGCATTCCCAAAATAAACAAATAAAAAAAAAGGAAATCGATTTGAAACCATCGGCGGCCTGGTTGTGCCTCCCAAAAGAGTAAGCCACTGAGGCCTGTGCCACTCTATTTATTAGTGGCCTGTTGGTTCCAGGTTATTTTCAGCGGCATCACTCTGTAGTTCCTCGAAGTTAAGGCTTCTGAAGTTGATATAGTTCGCCGAAAGCTTCTAGTATGGCTGGTTGGTCAAGATTAACTGATAGAAGGACTGCTTTTAGCTCCAAGCGATTAATCTGCATCTCTTGAATTACTAAAGTTGGAAGGTTTGCTGTAAATCTCTGGAAGTATATAGACAAGACTTGATGATGCCATAACGAAATCCAGTCTTTGCACTTGCTTAAAGATTATGCATTGCATTGAAATTGACAATTTCGATGTCTTCTCTGGATATTGGCTTCAGGACTGAACTTCACTGTAGAGGTACATCGAAGACCTTGCTGAGTTGAAACCGGTTTTGCTGGTACCTTGGAGTTTGACTTTGAGATATTGAATTTAAATCTTGGCTTGGTAGGTTCTTCAGCTGTTGATTGCAGTAATTGCATTCGCGAGCCGATTATGTGGTGGATATTTGATTCTTTTTGGGCTCTGTCCGAGGTGGATTTGGGCCTCAATCAACAAATCTCCCCAGCCAGCTCGATACCTAGCTAGCTGTTTCCAGTTTTGCACGCCAAGTTGGTTGAGGTCATATTCAACTTGCGCCACCTGATCCTTGGTCTTTCTACTGCATCATCACACTGGTGTGGATTCGAGGACTTTACGTGACAAAGCCATCCGTTTTTTTTTTTTTTAGATAAGTCAGTTTCACTGTACAGCCCATAGAGTTCAGATCTTCTCCTCCATTCACCGTTTATGTAGACAGAAACATAGATCTTCCGTAGAACTTTTCTCTCAAAACGGCGGTTACGACGCTCTCATACGTTTTTGTCAAGGTCAATGCTTCTAGCACCATACAGTAGGACGGGGTGATGAGGGTCTAATAAGAGCGTCACCTTTGTTGTTCGGAAGAGGGCTTTACTACTCAATTGCTTTCTTAGTCCAACAAAACAGCGATTAACAAGAGTTATTCTCCTTCTGATCTTGACGCTAATGTCATTGTCCGTGTTGATAGCGGAGCCAAGGTATACAAAGTCCTTTACTACTTCGGAATTATATGCGTCTATCGTGACGTTTTGTCAAAGACGTCGGTGTTGAGTGTCCTTTCTTGATGACAGCATATACTTTGTTTTGCCCTCATTGACCGCTAAACCCATTCTTTCAGCCTCTGTCTGTATACACGCAAAAGCACTGCTGACAGCATGCTGCATTCTTCCAGTGATATCAATATCATCAAAATGACCTCTAGTGTTAACGTGGGAGTTCTGCACTATTCTTGCCAGTATTTTAATTAAGAAGTTGCATGACAGCGCATCGCGGAATGCCAAAACTGGACATGGCTGTCATACGCGGTAAAAAAAAATGGTAGGTGTAGCCTTGGAGCTCTTGAGTTTTTCCAGGATCTGCCGAAATGTGAATATTTGATCGATGGTGGACTTTCCTGGTCTAAATCCACACTGATATGGAACTATCAGTTGGTTGACAAACGGCTTCAACTTACATAGACGCAGAAAGATCTTATGGGCGATGTATAGGAGGTTGATGCCTCTGTAGTTGGTTTAAGTTTAGAAGGTCTCCTTTCTTCAGGATCGGGCAAACAATGCTGATGTTCCATGAGTTGGTGCATGCTCTTTACCAAGTCATCGCCCTTTGCTTTGAAGAGTTCGGCAATAATGCCGTCAGCTCCTGCGGCTTTGTTAGTTTTAAGCTTCATTTCCCCAAGATCGGATAGACGGAACTGTTGGCTTGCGTCGTCTTCCATCAATAGTTCCATTTGCTGGACAGCGGAATTTGGTTCGTCATCGCTGTTGTACAGTCCTCAGCATTGACTGTGACTCTTCAACGATTTCCTTGTTGGTCTTTACAAGTTTCAGTTTTTGCTCGGTAATCTTCAGTCATTCGTTGGGCCTCTTGGCAAGACTTACGAACCTCATTCCTGTTTTAAAGCCCTCAACTACTCGATCGAATCCTTTTGCTCTCCTTTTCTCTTTGTAAAGCTTGGGTTGTTCTTTCCTCTTCATATTCCCGTGCAGTGCTGCTCTATATGCTTCTTGCTTGGCTGCAGTAACCTGCCTGCATTCTACATCAAACCAAAGGTTTCGTTTTGGTCGCCGTTCACTTTTTCACATGGTCCTTGTGCACTATCCTGGCTCGGCAACTTGATTGCAATCAAAGCTGACGTGATTTAGTGTCAAAAATTAGTTACATTAGTCTTTATCAACATTTGTAAGGCTACAATCGTGCTAAGGGGATCCATGATTAGTTTCCAGGAAATCCTTAATCCTTAATCTATATCCGGTAGAACAGGTGGACATCGGCACTGCAATACCTTTTATTTGGATTGTCCTGTGCGCAGAAGTGCGTTTTTGCGCTGACTATAGTTGACTATTTCTCGTTTTTGCACGCCAATAGTTACGTTTCGTAACCACAATTGTCGTTTTTGCGGTCAGTGTTAAAGTGTCAAATTGTAACTATTTCTAACTATTCCCAACTCTACTCAGGAGGTGAGTTGAAAATGGTTGATGTGTCAAAGTCTTTTTTTTCTGTTTAATGGTGTTTTTAATGACTCAAAAAAAAAAACATTCTGTTCGTGCATTTTTTACCGTCGTAGTTGTCCGTATCCGTGCCGCCGCAAATTTAATTCAATCAAAAGATTTCTGTTCGTCTTCAATTAAAAATATTTAATTTCAAAAATATAAAGAAAATAAGATTCCCCTTACAAATTTTAAAGCTTCACGAGTCAAACTGAAAATCCTCAGTCACTACGAGGAGATACACACCAAGGAAATGATCGCATTTCCAAGTGGCTTAAAATTCAGCACCAATTTCAAGAATCATTCTCTTACCGGTCACAAACCCTTCCAATCGAATTGGCTATACTGCAATCCGCAAACACTCCTATTTCAACTGCAACTGCGTGGCGACTTGCAGGCTGCCAAAGATGGCCAAAACAGTCAGCGTCTACGTTCGGTTAGTTTACAAAAAGTCATCGAAAAACTCGAGGACATGGACATGGTTTTGGAGGATAAGTTGGCCACTGCCCATGAGCATAATGATTGTCGAACGTCAGTCCGCAGGAACGGCAAATGGAAGTTACTCTGCATGAGAAGAAATTGACGCAGCGGTGAATGGAGCTGACTGAGGAGAAAATTACGAAGATCACAGGAGAAAAGGACAATTTGGAGAGGAAGCTCAATGACGCTCCCGCAGAAGTCAAGCATAAGGAAACCCAAATCAATGATTGAAGGACGAAATCGGCATACATATTTGAATTCATTGTTTTTATGTTTGTCTGTCAGCAATAAAAAATGTTAATTTAGTTTCGGAGAATAAAGACTTTTTTCGTTTATTTATATAAAATCACGAACTAGATATTGGTATTGAGAGTTTTTCACTGAATCTGGGAGCCGCAATTAGGAGAATATCAGGAGCTGGCTTACTTGAAACAGCTTGAAGATTTCTTTATGGAGGGTGGTCTTCAGTCTCTTTCTCTTTTCTTTTCTTGCTGTGGGTTGTTCAAAAATAAATAAATATTTTCTCATCTCAATTGGCTTTAAAATCTTACCATATCAAGATCATTCTTGAATTTTTGAAATAAATTTAGAGCAACAAAAATTGTTATGATCAAAAGAAAAGAAAAATGTAACCTCAAAAGCTTTGTTTTTTTTTTCTTGTTTGACAGATCAACCAAACCTAACTAAAAAGCGTTTTTGTATGATTTCAACTATTTCTAACTATTTCAACTATGACACATCAACCATTTTCTTTTTGACATAAAAACTATAGTCAACTATCGTCAGCGCAAAAACGCACTTCAGGCTTACACCTAAAATTTGGTAAACAAATTTTTGCGTTAGTTAATAGCGTTTTTATTCTTTTTCGGATTTCTAATCATCTTCCTTCTCAAATTTTACAAACAAAATGTATCGTTTTCGCAAAATTTCTAAAATAAAAAACTTGCGGACTCTCTTTTAATTCACTGCAAGTCCTTTCCGGACAACCTGCTTATCCTATATCACACTGTTCCTTTCAGCATCAGTCTCAAATACGTTCGACTCAAAGCAATTCATAGAAGACCAAAAAGTCTCCAAAGTTTCTTATTATTTATTTTGACGGAAGTAATCCCTTCTCTCGGAGATTGGTAATGGAATTCGCAATGACAACAGCAGAGGATTTCAAATAGCCACCACTCAACAGCATCACAATCGGAATTTTGTTCTGAATAAATGTTGAAAATACAAATTCATCGCGATCTACAACGCCCTGTACAAATAGCAACATTTTGAAATAAGAAGAAAATCAATTTCAACATAAGTTACCTGCGGAGTAATGGACAGAAGCCCCAGCGGATCGCCCTTCAGTATATCAGTTCCAGCATTGTAAACAACAAAATCTGGTTCAAATTCCTTAATTGATTCCTTCAGGTATCTAAAATGGTGACACAAAATAAAAACCCAAGGCAATAAGCAAAATGCCAACTACCTCGCAAGCTTTCTTAAATACTCTTCATCCTCGGTAAATGGCGCCAATTCGACAGCACGCCTGATACTCTTTTTGGCAACAGTATCATTTGGATAAATCGACGCATTGTACATATCGAAAATGAACACTTGACGGTTGTTGTAGAAGTCTCGTTCGTGACCGTTGCCTTGATGAGCGTCCAGATCGATAATCATCACCCGAGTAACCAACTTTTCTTCTCGCAGCACTCGAGTCACCAAGAGCGTGATGTCTGCATAGGCACAAAAGCCTCCACCACGATAAGAGCAACAATGATGAAATCCACCCCCTAAATTAATCGCCCATCCAGTGTTCACGGCCAATTTGCCAGCCAGAATCGAGCCAGCTGTTTGGAAGCGCATTGGCCGCAGGTAGCCGCGTTGCACGAAATGATTGGGAACGAAGCAGAGAGGAGGAATTTCTGCGATTTTTGCCGCATTAATACTCCACTAAAAGAGAAAAAATTTGAAAACATTCGAATCTCATGGAAGAAGAATCTGTACTTTTAGGCTTTTCAAATATTTCCTTGCGTGAACTTCCAGCAGTTCCTCTTTGGTAATCTCGTTTGGAACATAAAAATTCCCATCGCCGAGTAGATTTTGTGCCTTCAAAATCTGTGAATGAAATTCTTCACTAAAAAAAATAAATCCTTCGATTTATTTCCTTTTCATAATCACTTCGAAGATATGATGTCCTTTGGCAGCATCGAACGGATGCAGTTTTTGAAGACCACAAAACTTTACTCCATACTTCTCGGAATACACAATCGGTAGTTTATATTCTGCGTCGCATTTGATTTCTTTCGACGATTCGCAATGAATTTTTTTAGTAGAAAATTTGTTCATGTCAAATTAATTGCTAATTTATACAAAAATGAACCATTTAAGTAGCTTTCGATTGCAGAGTGTTTGCACAACTGATTTTGATTTGACACTAGAGCCCAGCTGATTTGTACTGATGATGTTTTATTTTTTTACCCCACATCACACAGCAGCTGACATTATAAAGCTTTGCCATAGCGATGGAGAGCTTTTTTTTATGGTAAAGCAAGTTTTGGTTTGAATTTAATTTGTAACGGGTTATGGGGGCGTATGCGGAACATTTTTAGGTGCAGAGCTGGTTTATAGATATTTTTCGACTTCAAACATGGCACATGGTGATGGGCATAATGGAATGATTTCAACTATCGAGAAAATAGTATTCCAATGATTTCAATAGTCGACAGTCGAGTGATCATTCAAATTTTGAAACCGAATAGAAATAGTGAAAAAATTTAATGTCTCACTTACAAACTTAAGGTGGCGCTACAGTCCGTTGTGAACTTGGGCCTCAATCAACAGTCTCCATCAGCCAACTCGGTCCCTAGCTAGCTGTCTTCAGTTTTGCGCTCCAAGTTGATTGAAGTCCTCTTCCACTTAAGTGCGCCACCCGAGTCGCGGTCTTCCTCTCCTCCTTCGTCCCTCGCAAATAGTTTCGAAGGTTTTCTGGGCATTGGTATCCATCTTCTCTAAGTGACCGAGCCATCTGAGTCTCTGGACTTTGACCCTTCTGGCTAGGCCGATGTTGTTGTACAGACCGTAAAGTTCGCTGTTGTATCTCCTCCATTAACCTTTAATGCACACGGGGCCAAAGAAGAACCCGAAGAACTTTCCTCTCGAAACAGCCTGAGGCACATTCATCGGATTTTGTCAAGGTTCATGCCTCCACCAGGACTGGGATAATGATAATATATACCTTAGTTGCTATAGAGAGGGTTTTTCCAGTCAATTGCTTACTTAACCCAAAGAAACAGCGATTAGCAAGAGTTATTCTTCGTCTGATCTCGGCGCTGGTGTTATGGCCCGTGTTTATAGCGGAGCCTAGGGAGATAAACCCCTCTACTACCTCGAAGTTGTATGCATCTATTGTGACGTTCAGTCCGAGCCGTCGGTGTTGGGTGTCCTCTCCGTAGACAGCATATATGCTTCGTTTTTCCCTCATTTACCGCTTAACCCATTTTTGCCGCTTCTGTCTCAATTCTCACAAAGGCGCCATTGACATCACACTGTGTTCTTCCCATTACATATATCAATATCATCGGCGTACGCGAGAAGATAGTGCCTCTGGTGTAGAGAGTGGATTTCTGCACCATCTTTTCAAGAACGATGTCAAAGAAATCGCGCGATAGTGCATCGCCTTGAATACTTTTTTGACATCGAAAAATTCCGTAATCTCGTTATATCTCGGATAATCTAAATTAAAAAGGTATACTGCTGGGTATAAATGTTTGCGTAATGCTGATACTGATAAATTGCACTCTAATTCGCTAGCGACTTCTTAATTACGGTGTTCGAATAAATATTTGGGCGGTGTTCGTGGCAGAGCCAACAATAACGGCTTACGGGTTACAACCGAAAGTTCTTCATCATGCCTGTATAAAAAGAAGTGCGTTTTTGCGCTGACTATAGTTGACTATAGTTGACTATTTCTCGTTTTTGCACGCCAATAGTTACGTTTCGTAACCACAATTGTCGTTTTTGCGGTCAGTGTTAAAGTGTCAAATCGTAACTATTTCTAACTATTCCCAACTCTACTCAGGAGGTGAGTTGAAAATGGTTGATGTGTCAAAGTCTTTTTTTTCTGTTTAATGGTGTTTTTAATGACTATCAATCTGGAATAAAAAAAAAAAACATTCTGCTCGTGCATTTTTTACCGTCGTAGTTGTCCGTATCCGTGCCGCCGCAAATTTAATTCCAATCAAAGGATTTCTGTTCGTCTTGAATTAAAAATATTCCATTACAAAAATACACACCAAGGAAATGATCGCATTTCCAAGTGGCTTAAAATTCAACACCAATTTCAAGAATCATTCTCTAACCGGTCACAAACCCTTCCAATCGAATTGGTATACTGCAATCCGCTAACACTCCTATTTCAACTGCAACTGCGTGGCGACTTGCAGGCTGCCAAAGATGGCCAAAACAGTCAGCGTCTACGTTCGGTTAATTGACAAAAAGTCATCGAAAAACTCGAGGACATGGACATGGTTTTGAGGAAAAGTTGTCCACTGCCCATGACCATAATGATTGTCGAACGTCAGTCAGCACGAACGGCAAATGGAAGTTGTTCTGCATGAGAAGAAATTAACGCAGCGGTGAATGGAGCTGGCTAAGGAGAAAATTACGAAGATCACAGGAGAGAAGGACAATTCGGAGAGGAAGCTCAATGACGCTCTCGCAGTAGTCAAGCATTAGGAAACCAAATCAATGAATGAAGGACGAAATCGGCATACATATTTGAATTCATTGTTTTTATATTTGTCTGTCAGCAATAAAAAATGTTTAATTAGTTTCAGAGAATAAAGCTTTTTTCGTTTATTTATATAAGATCACAAACTAGATATTAGTTTTGATAGTTTTTCGCTGAATCTGGGAGCCGCAATTAGGAGAATATCAGGAGCTGGCTTACTTGCAACAGCTTGAAGATTTCTTTATGGAGGATGGTCTTCAGTCTCTTTCACTTTTCTTTTCTTGCTGTGGGTTGTTCAAAAATAAATAAATATGTTCTCATCTCAATTGCCTTTAAAATCTTACCATATCAAGATCATTCTTGAATTTTTGCAATAAATACAGCGCAACGAAAATTGTTGTCTCTTAATCCATTTCAATTATTATGATCAAAAGAAAAGAAAATTTTAATCGAAAAGATTTGTTTTTGTTTTTTTTTTCTGGTTTGACAGATCAACCAAACCTAACTAAAAAGCGTTTTTGGATGATTTCAACTATTTCTAACTATTTCAACTATGACACATCAACCATTTTCCTTTTGACATAAAAACTATAGTCAACTATCGTCAGCGCAAAAACGCACTTAAGTTGAAGTACAATATTCTACGTATGTATTCTGCACAATTACCGATACAGTCTACTCCGCTTAACTGAAACACCATTTTTGCAGACAATTTGTTTCAGTTAAGCGGAGTTTTCAGTTAACCGGATAACTGAAAATTGTTTCAAATAAGCGGAGTTTTGTTAAAATTAAATGCCGTTTTGTAAAAACAAAAATAAAAAAACAAACAAAAGATAAAGTAAGTAACTTAGTGCCATTCTCCTTCCTTCATTTCCTAACCCTCAAGTAAGCCAAATCAAGAATTGAGAAAAACTTGAAAGTAAAGGGACACTTTGAGAATAATTTTTTTTATCTTAGGGCACGGCAGTGCCCCCGCCAAGTCAAACCCGAAGCAAACACTGCTGTACCATCCTTTACAGGAACCATTTCGCCGCATTTTCAGGCCTCTATTTGAGAACCTTTGGATAAGACCAGAATTCTGAAATGTTCTCCATCAATCTAAAATTTCAAGTCTGTAGGTCATTTGTTTCCGAAGTAAAGCGAAATCAAAATTTCGCATTTAAGACACTCATCAAAATAGAACTAGAACTGCACATAACCTCAGATAGCTGAAATTTGGTACAGAGTAAGGGTTTAATGGCCAAATAAAGGGAAAACTATAAAAACTGGGATAATCGGAGATCTGGAGTATCTGGTCTTATAACACTCACTCACTCCACTAATATTTATAATAAATAATAAGTCAATATACCCACGTTTCTACAAAAAGAATTGAAATCCCACCAAAAACAAGCTGGATGAAGCTGCTTGTTTATCTCGGCTTGACTTTCCTATACGGGCTCCAGAATTTGAGAACGAAAATGGTCTCAATCGATAGATTATGATTAGTAAAGCACAAATAAAGTGTTTTTTTTTGCCGGAAATAAATATTTTTATTTTTAATTAATAAAATAAAAATGCATTTTTTGCACAGAATTCACGAATAAATGTCATTTTAAGTACCGGCAGACTGCGTATATTGATGGGATTTTTTCAGCGCGGGAATTTTCTTAAATATTTACCTACAAAGTATAATAAAATGTGTTACTATTACTTATACTCATGTTGAAATGCATTTTCTCATGATAAAATAATAATTAAAAATCTCGCGTGAAATTTTATTTAAACACGAGTTTAAGTAATAGTTTCAGATTTTGCGCGAAATTTTAAATCACTTCTTAAACTCACGTTAAAATACATTTCCTAATGACTTCCTATGTACATCATGAGCGCACCATAATTTTGACATACAAAGACCACATACATCACACCAGAAGAGAATGCGATGATATGTGGTGATTTCTATTTTAAACAATAGTCAACGATTCGTTCAACTGTTTCACTTATGCGGAGTTGAATACGTTCGAAATGTTAATTAGAGGCAAAACATTTTGTTTCAGTTAAGCACTATTCACATGAGCACGACCAACAAACGACGAATAAATGAAGAAATGTGATTTTAGAAGCCGTATTTCCTTACAAATTCTCAACAAAACGGTAGAAGTATAGTTTTTGTTTGATTTGTGGTGTATAATTTACTTTTTAATCTCAAAATGTTATTAGATTAGATTGGATTAGATTGATTGATTTTATTTTCATCATTTCTTAACATTATTAAAATTAAATATTAAATAACAAAATCAGAATTAGTTAAAATTAATATAATACAAAGCTTATTGGTTCTACGATAATGTTAGAAAGCAAGAAATTATTAGACAAAAAAAAAGCTCTCGCCGAGTATTCTGCCATGATTGGTTTTTGCAACTATGCAATACGTGAAAAGTTTTGCCACCGACATCTCGTTAAGAAGACTTATCATTTCCACTTCCGTGAGGTAATTAGATCCCAGGAAGGCTCTCCTGCTTTCTACCAGCACAGGACATTTTCCTAAAAAGTGAAAAACATCTTCTCTTTCTCTTAGGTTGCATAAACTACATTGTCCAGGAGGATCCTCTCGATGCGGAATATAGTTAAGATGCATGAGCTCCCCCCGAATTCTCAGCATCATAGAAATAACCTCAACATTGTTCTCATCTCTAAAGTAATTCTTTGGACCAAGGTTATGACTTAGGTGCTTGTAAATTAATCTATGAGTTGAATTTGAAGCTTCTTCTATATAGCGACTACGGAGCTTTTCATCAATCGCCGCAATTAGATTGTACAGTTTAACCTTGCAATCATTGACGTTGCCGAAATCCAGATCTAGTGACATAATAGACTCAGACACTGATTCAAATACACGAAATTTGCTACTATGTGCTATATTCTTGTTTGCGAAACACTTTGCCCAGGATGTTCCAGTTGCACTTTTTGCCTTCACAAATTTATCCCCAAGATGTCTTTGCATTCTAAGATTTTTTGTAAAGCACACTCCTAGATAAGTGAATTCCTTCACCACCTCAATCAAATTCGAATCGTAGCTCCATCTTTCATTTGCGCAATTTCTTCCACCTCCATTCTTGAAAATCATTATTTTGGATTTACTTAGATTGACCTTTAGATTCCACGTTACACAGTACCTATGTAATTGATTTATCATCAGTTGCAGAGATTGGGGTGAATTGAAAAGCATCACAATGTCATCGGCATAGAAAAGTGCTTTAATCACTATCCCTGCGAATTCCACACCTCCGCCAATGTTGTCGGTAAGGTCATCTATAAAGAGTGCAAATAATAGCGGGCTCAACGCACACCCCTGTCGGACGCCTGTTCCAGTCTGAAACCATTCAGAGATTTCCTTTACATTCCAAACCACGGCTTTGGTATCGTTCTAAATATTTTGGAGGACTTTGCCGAATTTCCTGGACATCCCCAGTCCATAAAGCTTGTATAAGAGCGCATTTCTGTCTACCCCATCGATCGCAGCTTTATAATCCACGAAGAAACAATAGAGTTTCTTTTGGTTCCGTAGAAAGTTATCGGCAATGCTCTTAAGTACAAATATTTGGTCGACCGTTGAGTAACCAGATCTGAATCCAGCTTGAACCTCCTTCAGTAACCCATTTTGGGCAATCCATAAATTAAGTCGTCGTTGCAGAATTGACGTAAAAATTTTGTAAGAGGCGTTCAAATGTTATTAAATTTTATAAAACAAATTTATTCTTGCGAAAACAATTCTAGTTGATACAAACTGTCAAACTCTATTCGCGTTCCACATCATCCACACTCCCAACGAACAAAATGTTCGCGCGCGTGTAACCTCAAAAATAATTCTTGCTTTGTTTTTTGGTTGTTCATTCGCGACAAATTAAAAAATCTCATATGAAAGAAATGTTAAAATCGACGAATTTTCTTTCGTTCGTTGGTCGTTGTTCGTGCTCATGTGAATAGTGCTTTACACGGAGTTTGCAATTAAGCGGAGTTCAGTAAAGCGGAGTTGACTGATTGTTTTCTTGTTGATAAATTTAAGGTATGCGTAACAATTTGTTTACTTACCACGTAGGAACCTTCACAATGGTTTCGAGCTTTATGTTTCCAATGAAATTAAAAAAAAGAGTTTACGCAATTATGTATTTATTTATTAGCAATTAATTAATGAAATAATAAAATATAGGTTCAAATTTACAAACTAACGAAAACTTCGAAAAAATATATATATTATAATATTAACCATTTATATTTGAACAAAAACAAAATAAACAAGTTTTGGGAAACATATTTCTTCTTCACTTTGAAAGCCTTGGTACACTTTTTTCATTCTTTGCAAAAAAAAAAATAAATAATTTTTACTTAAACATAATTCATTTAATTTTTAAAATGTATTTATTTTTTAGAAGTACTTTATTTTATTTTCATTAATCGTAAAAAAAGATTAAGATTTCAGTTCCATTTATTTATTTATTTTTTTGATCTATACTCCTACTCGCATTGACAAAATACACAATTTATCTTAATATTGGTGATAATTATTATTTTTGAATAAGTTTTGCCCTGATTTAAGATTTTTTCGTACAAGAATTATAACATTTAAGAAAAATATTTACTATAACAAAACTATTGATGTAATTTTTATTTTATTTTTATTATTTGTGTAGGGTTTTATAGTTAACTAAATTGTATTGATTTTGCATGAAAAATCATTTAAAGAATTTTTGTTGATTTTATTTTATTTTTTTTTTTATGAAAAATATAATATAAATATAAATTTATAAACAACTAAATCATTTTGAGCTTAAGAGAATTTCAGTAAAATATCGAACGACCATTTTTCTCTTTGATTCTTATAAAATCATGTAAAATAAGTGTAAAAAACGATATATTCCTAGCTTTTTTTAAACATTCTGTAAGAAAATAGCCATCCTTGCTGGATGACTCATCATATTGTAGTATGTTGTAAATTAAAACTGAAGCAATGGGCACATAGTAACACTTTGTTGCTATGAATCAAATAATTAAATAACACTTAGTTGCTACGATCCGGCCCGGGCGGCAAAATTAGCAACAATTTTTTTGAGCTTGCATGAACAAATTTAGAATAAGAAGTAAAAAAAACGTTTTATGTCAATAAATCATTTGAATAGGTCATTTCAATTTCATTTGTTCAAGATCTTTGTAAAGAATGAGATGATGTTGCAGTGATCACATTCTTTTTGACTGCAACCCAAATTGTTGTTATTTGGAAAGGAAAATTTTGCTTTGCTGGCTACTGAGGAGTGAAAAAACAAGGCTATTGTTAAGATTTATGTTGGCTTTGACTGACTCTAAAAGATTTGGAAAAGTGTACCACTATTTTCCCATTTTTGGTCATTCCTTTTTACCAAACGATCGTAATTTTGGAGTCATATACAAAAATTTTCGAAAACATGAACGTATCTACGTCCCAGAAGAATATATTAGTCGTGTTTTTTTTTTTCACTACTCAGTAGCCAGCACAGCAAAGTTTCCCTTGGCAAACAACAACAATTTGGATTGCAGTCGATAAAAGGGCCCGAAAAAAAAAATGACAGTTGTGCCGGCGATAGAAGTTTCAATTATTGAAATGAAGACAGCGCTGTTGGCGTTAAAAAGAATTATTTTGCTACGCAAATCTCCTGATTTGAATTATACACTCGCTTAGGTTGAAGTAATTGCTAAATTTGTGTAACCTTAGGCGTAACCCTTAGGTTAATTTTGCGACGTTGTATGTAACAATTACAAATAAAAATTTGATAGATTAAGTGCGTTGGAGCGTTTTATTCGCGTCTATTGATTTGGTTTCGAGCTCCAGCTCAAAATTTACAGTCATAGAGCTACAAATTGAAGATGTTTTAGAATATAAGAAATGGTGACCAAATTTGTACAAAAAAACATGTTTATCAACTGAATCTTATGGAAAAAAAAGTCCCAACGGACCAGAAATAGTCATTTGCACCTTCGACATACATGAGTTTTCATTATGATACAGATCGAAAAGGAACTATCATAGACGAAGAATATATTGGATTGTTTAAACATTCCTTCTGATTCATAAAGAAAATAAAAACTTCTGTTTCACATCCATCAGCAAAGCCTATGATTTGAAAGTGCCCATCAATAAAAAGAAAATAGACGATTTAAAACAAGTTCAAGATAACATTCTGGAACAGCATATTGAAAGGAGCCCGTTTGTCAATTAAAATAATTTACACTTTATTTTAACTATTAACTTTTTATTAACTTAGTCCTTTGCTTCACGTATTAACAGTCTGAACTCTTCCGCGATTCACACTATACTGACTATATTGGTTACTACTAACTGGCAGTCCTGTCTTTTGTTCTTTTCTTTATTTATTCTTCTTTTCAACAATCAGTGTTGCCGCTTACAGTATGCCATTTTAATAACTATATTTCTGGATGGCCAACTCAAAATGTTCAAGATAATCAAGATAAAAATGATGAAAAATATGACTATGAACCATGAAGATATTCAAACATGACAAATTAATACATGTAAAATGTTAATAAGATTATTTTTAAGTTTAATTCATAATTTTAAGCAATACAAAAATATAATAATAAGAACTGTTTTTCATTTTTTGTTTCATTTTTTTTTTATTCAAATGCATATTTGCTATTTTAATTTTCTACCGCTCAAACTATAAAGTCCATAAAAACTCATTTGTTTATAAATGAAACAAGACGTTTTTGAAATGACCGATTCATTTCATCTCTTCTCAAAATTTTGTGTGCGAGACAATGAATTTAAATACTATTTATTGCGGAAATGGTTTAAGTTAATCCTCCTCAAAATTTTACCTACACTGTTAGCCAATTATTGTATGCAACTGGTATGCAACCGTTACAATAATTTTAGTAATTTTCAACACGAATTTTCGATGTGTTTTATTCAACATTTGGTCGAAAAGAGAAATTGTTTAGTTTTCAACAGACTAAAAAGTAAGCATTGTTAAAGATCGTATATCGTAGCTCGTAAATCCCAGATCGTTGGTTTTTTAAGTAATATTTGCTAAATATTCAACATATTAACATATGTATATACATTTTACTCCGAATTTGTTGAAAAATCAACAAATAATGTCAAATTTACTTCAAAAATAAGAAAATACCGTACCAGTTAAGGCAGCACCTGCACAACAAATCCAAAGCCATCGGGCATTGCACTCATCGTCACATAAATATCAAATGCATTATCCTACTTCTTTTTATTTTTAAATTGTAATTTGCAACCTAAAGTAAATTCGAGCCGCATCCGGTTTCTTTGTAGGAAACGAAAAAAAGAAATAATAAATCAGAAATAACTTGTCAGCCAAGTGGTACAAAACGTGTTTCATTTACAACGGACAAGTGTGGTTCGCTTTTTTTTGTCTCAAACAGTCGTTGTGACTTTAACTGATTTCCTTAAAATTAAGAAAAAAGTGAACGTTAATAAAAAAGCAATGTAGTGAAAAAATCAGAGAACTTCAATAACAAAAAAAAAAAAAGAGATGAAAAACTGGAAAATAAGAATATCGACAAACTCCACTGAAGAAAAAGAAGATAGACAAACTCCAAATAGAAAAGGATTCTGAAGCACAAATAATATGATAACAAAAATTTTGTAAGAAAATTGTTTCTATATTTTTATATTTCATGTGAAAAATTATAAGAAAGAATATCAATATACCTAGGAGGTTTTTCTATACAAAGAGCAAGGTACTTGTTGTATTCCTAAGAAGAAGCAACTTAATTGGTGGTGGAGTTATTCGTACCTTAGTAGGTTACTGGCAAAAATGAAGGGCTATAATTCTGTGGGCAGACTCTATAACCGCTTAAGTCGAGTTAGGTCGAAAGTGACTTTTCAAATTTACAGACCTGTATCTCTTTTTAAACGAAAGTTATGAGCAAAAAACCAAATACATAGCTTAAGTCATATTTTTAAAAAGGTCATAAGCCAAAAAGACTTAACTTGAAAAATTTATGATTTTTTATAACGAACGTCTCATAATTTCCATTAAGTTTTTTTAAGTTTATATAGTTTCGTTTTTCCATAAAAACCTATCCCAAGATAGGTTGGAAATAAATATAACTAAGTTGAGATAGGAAATAATTTGTCTTTCCATATTTATAAACTGTATGTTTTCTATTTCCTTAACTCAAGTTAGGCTGTTTTTCCTCAATGTAATACTATGTATTGTAAGCAATAAGAAAAAGAGAGAGAGCCAAACTCTCTCTCCTTTAAGAAATAAGAACAAAACGAAACACGAAAAAATCTGTATCTGTATCAAGGTGGCTGCCAGCTTTAGATTATTCAGTCAGTCTGTATTTGGTATCGGTTCGATCATAACCAGCAGATTATTCGCATAAATAAAATTATGTTGACTTATTAAATTGAAATCGGTGTTTTATTGAAACCAGTGAAGTGTCATACTAAAGAATTTACAGACTTAAAAATCAGAAGTGGGATATAAATCCACCCCAAAACCCCTTTGATTAAAATATTTAAAAATAAAAAAGAGTGCCCCTTGTTCCAATCGATTTTGGTCCAGTGAAAAAAAAACCTAACAGAAACAGAGAACAGTCGGTCTATTTTTTTGATAATTGAGTGGTTTCTTGACGCCCTAAAATCGTGAACATTCTATGCGAAAATCATAAATTTTAAATATTCTTAAAACGACGCGCAACCAGTTGCAGTAAATATTCTTAAAACGACGCACAAATAGTACAAACGAAGCGATGAATACACACATGGAAAAAAAAAAACAACTCGAGAATTATACAGTTGCGCAGCTGAAGGCGTGGCTACAAAAATTGCAACAGAAAACATCAGGCAACAAGCCTGAACTCATTCAACGGTTGCTATCCATGTCAGATAAAGAGCGCGGCGACATACCACCACCACCAAAAGAAACTACGCAGCTGGATGACGATGAAAGTTCGGAACAAGAACTATTTTTAGATGTAACAAGCGACAACGAGAATTACAGCAACGGCGAAGGGGAAAATAACGAGCGAACTAACGACATTGAAGAAAGAAATAACGAAAAAACAAACGAGAGTCAAGCAAAAGAAAATGAGAAGAAAAAGAGTGAATTTAACAAAGAGACAAACGAGTTGAAATTAATGAAAAAATAATTAGAATTAATAAAGAAAGAAATGGAATTACAAAAGAGAGAAAACGATTTACTGAAAAGAGAGAATGAGTGGAATTTAATAATGGTGAACATTTTTCTCACTGGGAAACACAAATCAGAAACCTAATAAAAGCGTACAAACTGGATGACAACAACACGCGTATATTGATTTCTGGCCGGTTAAGTAGTAACGCATTAAAATGGTTCAACTCGAAAAGTGATTTGGCACAAATATCTACCGAGCAGCTGTTGAAAGAGATGGGAGAAATGTTTGTCTCGAATGAAAGTCGGTTGACGCTAAAGAGGGCATTCGAATGCCGGATCTGGCAATTCGCTGAAACCTTCCAGGCCTACTACCACGACAAGACTATCATGGCCAATAAGCCCAATAAGACCTAGACGACGAAGAAGAGATTGTTGAGAACCTCATCGACGGGATACCGGACACTCGACTACGAGCACAAGCACGAATGCAGTGTTTTGCTACCAGGCAGCAGCTGGCAGAGGCATTCAAACAAATTGAATTGCCGAAACTCAAGCCCACACCAGTACAAGCATCAGGCTCTGGTCTGACAGTGGCACGCCGAAACGTAGTACCAGTGAAGCAGGAACCGAAACAGCAAATCAGGTGTTATAACTGCAACTCCATCGGGCATTTTACATCGGAATGCCGAAAACCAAAACACGCTTTGGGAGCATGCCATGTTTGCGCTGAAGTAGGACACCTAGCAGCTGTGTGTCCCAACAGGAAGGCGGTGGCTGTCCATCACGTGGACCATACTGATGATGAAGATGAATATCCCTATTAGACACTGGCAGCCCCTTCAGTATTGTACGCGAACAATATGTCCCAATAAATTTTGTAACAAGTAATGTTAAACGTGTTAAATTAAATGGCATAAATAAAAGCCCTGTAAAAATAATTGGCTGTGTTAGTAGCATTATTTATTTCGAGGAAATGGAGATAAAAATAAAATTATTTGTAGTAAGCAATAGCACTATGTCTCATTCGGCTATATTAGGTAGGGATTTTCTAAAAATGGCTAATATGAAATTTTGTAAATGTATTGAATCTAAGGAATCTAAAGAAAATGAAACTACTAATGAGATACTAATTAACTTTAATGAGAGCCGTACAAATGAGTGTTCAAACGAAAATGATAGTTATTCAAACGAATGTTTTAAGCTAATGAATGTAGAAAATATAGAGAACACAAATGAAGTGAAACTCAATGATGATTGTAAACAACCATTTAAAATAAAAAAATTATTTAACGAAATGTACCTTTTTACCATATCAAAATGGAGGAAGAATCAGTTAAATATACATCGTTTGTGACTCCAATGATGTATGAGTTCCTCAAAATGCCATTTGGCTTAAGGAATGCGCCCTCGACTTTTCAGCGATTCATTAACGAGGTCTTCAGAGATTTAATACGAGCTGGAAAGGTTGCCATCTATTTAGATGACATTATGGTAGCAACTGAAACAGTTGAGGAACATCTTGAAATATTACGTGAGGTTTTTGAGAAGTTGGTTGCGAATAAGTTGGAGTTGCGTCAGGATATATGTAGATTCCTAGAATCAGAAATCCATTACTTAGGGTATGTAAAATCGGATGAGGGTATTAGGCCAGATGAAAAGGGAATAGAATCGGTGAAGAGTTTCCCTATCTCACGGAATGCGAAAGAGGTACATAGTTTTTTGGGCTTATGTTCCTATTTCAGGTGATTTATAAAGGGATTCTCTTTATTAGCCGAGCCACTATATAAACTGATAAGGAAAGATGCAGTATTTAAATTTGAAGAAAGAGAGGTTGCTTCCGTGTACTCCAGCAGAGATTACTCGAATCACCAATACTAGCGATTTACGATCCGCGGGACGAAACTGAGTTGCATTGTGATGCCAGTGCTTTGGGTTTTTGAGCAATTCTTCTACCAAAGAAAAAAGATGGGGTTTTCCACCCAGTCTTTTACTTTTCAAAACGTACAACCGAGTGTGAATCACGGTATCACAGTTTCGAATTGGAGACACTGGCAATCATCAATGCGCTCAAAAGGTTCAGGATTTATTTGCACGGGTTGAAATTTAAAATCGTTACGGATTGTAACTCTTTGACGCTCACATTTAATAAAAAGGAAATAAACCCAAGGATTGCTAGATGGGCTCTCGAGCTACAAGACTACGATTACGTTTTAGAACATCGAAGTGGTGGTAAGATGCAGCATGCGGATGCGTTGAGTCGTATAACTATATTGGTACTCGAAGATAACACCTTCGAACAAACATTGTCAATTTGCCAAAATAAAGACGAGAGCATACAAAAGATTAAGGAAAAATTGCAGGTACAAGAGGATAGGAAGTACGAATTGAGAAATGGGTTAGTCTATAGAAAAATGTTAAAGAACATACTGTTTGTAGTGCCGTCATGTATGGAGCGAAACATTTTGCAGAAATACCATGATGAGTTAGGACATGTAGGGTCGGAGAAAGTGGTAGACAACATTCTGAAGTCCTACTGGTTTCCAGAATTAAACAAGAAGGTGAAGGACCATATCAGTAATTGTCTTAAATGTTTAGTATTTTCGGCAAAGATGGGCAAACATGAAGGCCTCCTACATAACATCCCGAAGGGTGACGTACCATTCGACACTGTACATATTGACCACTTTGGTCCGATAACCCTTAAAATGTGTAAGAAAAGATACGTTTTCTTGGTAATAGATGCATTTTCAAAATTCACCAGGTTGTATGCGGTGAGCTCTACAAGTACAAGAGAGGTGATTTCTTGTTTAAAATCTTACTTCAATGCGTACAGTAGACCTAAAGTCATTGTTTCTGATCGGGGTAGTGCGTTCACTTCTGCTGCATTTAGTGAATTTTTAGACGAAAACAATGTCAAGCATGTGAAAATCGCCACGGCATCACCTCAGGCAAACGGACAAGTCGAGAGGGTAAATAGAAGTTTGGCGCCCATGCTCGCGAAAGTCACGAACGGTGGTTTGGAATTGTCACTTGACAAGGCGTTAGCAAAAATCGAGTTTGTCATGAATAATACTTTACATAAAGGAATAGGAACTCATCCAAGTCAGTTGCTTTTTGGTGTAAGTCAAAGAGGAGAAGTTGTTGATCCGTTAAGGGAGGTATTAGAGGGATTCGAGAATGAGAGCAGCTGAGAAGATAATGAAAGCACAGGAGTATAATAAGCAAAAGAAAGATCAGACGAGAGTGAGAAAGAGATTTCAAGTAGGAGATTATGTATTGGTCAAGAATTTTGTTAGTCAACCAAATGTCTGTAAGAAAATAATACCCAAGTTTAAAGGGCCTTACGAAGTAAGGCAAGTGTTACCTAATGACAGATATGTGATAGGGGACGTTGAAGGGTTCCAGATCATAGTATGGGAGGTAGCAAACCTAAAGCCATATATAAACCAAGGTCAGTCAGCGGAAGGCAATCGGGACGATTGCGTATCAGGAAAGGCCGAATTGTAAGCAATAAGAAAAAGAGAGAGAAACAAACTCTCTCTCCTTTAAGAAATAAGAACAAATCGAAACACGAAAAAATCTGTATCTGTATCAAGGTGGCTGCCAGCTTTAGATTATTGAGTCAGTCTGTATTTGGTATCGGTTCGATTATAACCAGTAGATTATTCGTATAAATAAAATTGTGTTGACTTATTAAATTGAAATCGGTGTTTTATTGAAACCAGTGACGCAAGAATTTCAACGATTTCGTTAGCCCAGTGGTAGAGTGGTGGCTTACCAATCCAGAGTCGTGGGTTCAATTCCCACTCAGAGGCAACCAAAAACATAGAGGCTTTTTTTCACAACCGTGAAGTTGAAAATTTTATTGTTTGGGAGAAGAAGCAAATGGTGAAGGCGAAGAAGGCAGGGACATCGAAAGATGCCTCTGCGAATACATCGGATGAGTCTGCGGTAAAATCAGACCATCCGAAAACTGCTGATGAAGCAACAACATCAGCAACAACAAAACCATCAGCAGAGGTACCGCAAAAAAGGAGGCGGTCCCTCAAAGCAATACCGAATCTCGTGAAGAGGAGAGCACCAGCCACCTCAGCTATGCTGCAAGCTGAGGGGAGCGACGAGCGGTCAGCTAAAACCAAAGCAGCAACCAAAATCCAGCAACAATTAAATACCTCACCATTGTACAGGTCCGGGGACAGCAGTCGTCCTCAGAGGAGGAAGAGATTGAGGCAGAAAAGGCCCAATCTATAATAAATGATTTAAACGAAGAAATTGCGTTGATCAAGAAGAAAATGGAACCATACCTTCAGCTCCTGAAGAAAAACAAGAAGCGAGTCGCCAGAAGGAAGCAGAGCTTCGTAAGAAACTCGCTGAAGAGAGAAAGCAGCAACAGCTTATAAAAGAACAACAACTACTACAGCAGCAAAAACAACAACAACAACAGAAGCAGCAAAACCAAGCTGTTTCAAGTAAGCAGGTGGCACCCAAACCCCAAACGGTGTCCCAACATCAACAAAAACAGCCGCCTAGACCGAACACAGGGGCGCCACAATCAGGCCCCAGCACATCGGGGGCCCTCAAACCAATGGCGGCAGCAGCAACACAGCGCTCCGCAGCACCAGCACCAGCACCTGCACCAACAGCAGCTCCAGTGACAGCATCAGCAGCAGTACCAACAGAAGCACCTGTAACAGCGTCAACGTCAGCAGCAGCGAGGCAGCAACAACAGCAACAACAGCAACTCCAGCAACACCAGCAACAACCACGGCAAAAGTCCGAGAAAGTGCCACCAATAAGGACATACAAGGTCGACCTACAGGACATAAAACAGGTATGTAAGTCGGCCACTGGTAGCAAATTTTATATTAAAATTATTAATGAAAAGCAGAAGCGGTATTCGGTCCAATGCTTCACATTGGCCGAATACAAACTTGTTAAGAGTGTCTTAAAGAAGCCACTGCTGAATTCTTCAGTTTCACTCCTAGGAGTGAAAAACCGAAGACGGTCCTTTTAAAGGGCATCAGTTCCTGCACGGAACCAGAAGAGCTCCTAGCTGAGCTCCGTCAGAAGGCCAGCGATGACCTCGAATTCATCGGAGTCAAGCCATTTTCTACAGTTAGGTCCAGACGGTAGGGGCATAAACTTCCAATCTTTATCGTGACATTGTCGCCCCAAAGTAGACTGGAGAGTCTTAGGAATATCACCGTCCTAGACTACCAGGTCATACACTGGGAAAAATTAAAGAGGCACGACGACATGCTGCAATGCATGCGCTGCCAAAGGTTCGGTCACGCTGCAGCCAACTGCGAAATGCAGTTGCGCTGTGTGAAATGCGCCGAAACCCACAATAGGGGTGAATGTAGGTTAGGGACTGAGCGGGTCGAAGACATGACCCAGCTAAAGTGTGTTATCTGCGGGAACGAGGGGCACCCTGCAAATTATCGGGGCTGTCCTAAAGTCCAAGAGATACGGGAGAAACAGGCCAGCCAAAAGGCCGTAGAAAGTCGAACCGTACGACAAGCTCCGACAACAAATTCATTCGTGAGGCCCGATCGTTCTTACGCCAAATCAGCGAAAGGAATGGGTAAAGCGAGACAGGCTCCACCACCGGTCGCCCCACTGGCCCAAGAGCCCAAGGCGCCGGCAGGGCAGCCAGACTTTGTGGCCTTGTTGGTTGCCATTCAAGGCCAACTAGCAGGACTACAAAGACAGATCTGGGAGCAAGCCTCAAGAGTGGATCATCTCCACTCTTTGGTGAGTATGGTAATAAACAATCATACCTACAGGCTGGTACCAGCGTATTTGGGCCATGACCACCAGGGCCCACTGCCTGGCACCACTTTGGAGAAGACGGTCGCTGAATCCGGAAGACAGAAAACCAACCTGATTATCGGTTGTGATGCCAATGCGCACCATACTACGTGGGGTAGTACCGATATAAATGACAGAGGTGAGTCTCTTTTTGATTATATCTTAACATCAAATCTAGTAGTAAGTAACGTAGGTAATGAACCAACCTTCGTTGCTAAAAATCGACAAGAGGTGTTAGATATCACTCTTGTCTCGTTACATCTCTCAAATAGAATATTGAACTGGAGAGTATCAAAGGAGCACTCATTCTCCGATCACAGATATATCCAATTCACACTTATTGAAGAGTCCCCAAAACTGATCCAAATCCGGAATTATATGGACTCGGATGATACATTCAATGATCCGAATTTCAATACATCAGGTTATTCCAGCTCTGTGAGTGTTGAGGAATTGATTGCTATGGGAGCCCAAATTGAACAAGCTCTTGCAACACGGACGTTCGAAAAAAAAAAAAAAATAGGGCTTAGCAACGAAATAGTGGGAAAATGTATCAATCCGTCAGTGGAAAGACCGTTAGGGCTAGAGCTTTCAAAACATTTCACAACTGCAGAATCAGATGTCGTGAAGAAGTAGACATTGAAAACATTGAACTATTATTTAAACAGTACTGGTCACTAGGAAGCTACGATCAAAGGATCTTGTACATGAGTTCAATCAAAATGTGACACATTGATCAATGAAATAAACAAGAAGCGGAAACGTGAGCATTCCATGAAATATTCACTGACAATAAATGGGAAAAACATTTTCTTAACTGCTTTGACGAAACAGAGAGTGGGAAACATACTCCTACCAACAAATGCAGCAGAGAGGTTCAAGAAAAGATAAGGAAACATATTTTAAAATTTCCGGCCTATGAAAGCCATTACAGCCGAAGGGACACAAGTAAAAAATACTTGTCAAATAGCATTAATTTAACATCCATGCATCGCTTATACAAGAAAGAAGTAGAAAATCCAGAAAGTCTCTCAAAGTATTCCCAAATCTTTAAAATCATGGGTTTAAAGTTCAAAGCCCCAAATGTTGACACATGTTCTACATGCGACGCATTCATTTCTAAAATTAAAGTTGCTGAAACCGAAGGCTTAATGTTAAAACTAATTGAACAAAAGAGCAACCATTTAAACAAAGCCGACATGGCCTACGAAGCAAAACGTATTGACAAAGCAGAAGCGAAAAGAACAAAATCGATTAAAGCTTTTACCTTTGACCTATAGCAGTGCTTACCCACTCCGTTTTTAAGAAATTCAATCAGTTTTTATAAACGACAGCTTTGGACGTTCAATTTAACCTGTCATGATTTGGAGTCCAATGCAGCAAAATGTTTTATGTGGCATGAAGGAATAGCGCGCCGTGGTGGAACAGTTCCAGAAGAAACTAAGGAAGTAATATTCTAAGGTGATTCATGCTCCGGACAGAACAAGAATTCTTTCGTAGCTGCAATGTTTATTTCATTTCTCACAGATTCCAAAAATATTGACCACATTGATCAAAAGTTCATCGAATCGGGATATACGCAGAGTGTGTGGACAGTGATCACGCCCTTATCGAGAAGAAGAAAAAAAGAACCAATGTCAAAATTGAAACACCAAGAGACTGGTATCAATATTTCGATTCGGTTACAACAAAAATGGAATCAATAGAAATGAAAGGGGTTAATGAGAGATGTCATTGAACTAAGACGTGTTTTTTTGATTCGCTCCGATAATAGTTTAATATTTGATTAACATCCGTTTAAATACAGTGGGTTGCCAAATTAATAGGGACACTAAAAATTTATGTACATTTTCAAGTTTTACTCCTCTTTCAGCGTTTGTTTTGGTTCAAAGTGTAAGTTTTTTTTTTGAAATATCATAGCCTACCTATTTTACCGTTAATTTAAATTATTAAGAAAATATTTATAATGCCTTTATTCCGGGAAAGTCTATTTCAATTGGTGAAGTACCACAAAGGCAAGAGTTAAAAAAAAAAAGAAATTAATTTTGTGAAAAGTTTGTGTGTATATTTTCTTAACGAATATTGAGTGGAACGTAAGTAAAAAGCTTAGTTGTTTAAAACCAGGCTTTTATTCATAAGAAAATAATGATTTTTTGATAATTTCGGGAATTTCTTAGAAACAAAATGGGCCGAGGAAAGGATGTCACTCCAAGAAAACAAACCGAAATAAGAACGTTGCTGACTCATACCAATTATTCCCAAAGAGAAATAGCTGCTGTCTCAGGTGTATCCAAGTCTTCTGTAAACAGAATTAAGCTTAACTTGGACAAAAATATGCCAACAAGTCCAAAAAAAACGGGAAAATGTGGGAGAAAGAGGATGACAACTCCCCGGACGGATAGGAAAATCAGAGACGTGTGTTTGAAGAATAGAAAAAAAAGTGCGACGGTGCTCACTAAAATGATCCAAGACTCTGGAGTAATGGTTTCAATAAGAACTGTGCAGCGAAGATTAAAGGAGGAAGGACTTTCGGGTCATCGTCCTGCAAAGAAACCACGCCTAACCGAAGCAATGAAAAAGAAACGGTTAGCTTGGGCTCGGAATCATCGTCATATGACTGTTGATGATTGGAGTAAGGTGAGTAACAAATTCATTTATTACAAAACAAATATTGATGGAAAAACAAACATTTGTTTTTATTTTAAATGTTTTTTCTATTAATAAAGGTTTGCTTCTCCGATGAGTCATCATTCGAAATTTTAGCGGACAAGAGCAGTTTTGTGCGGCGGCGTGCCAGTGAAAAGTACCATCCTGACTGCATTGTAGAAAGGGTAAAACATCCAGTGAAAGTTATGGTGTGGTCGGTGATCAACGCAAAAGGGGTAGGGCGCCTGCAGATTGTCCAGGGAATGATGAACCAGAATCAATACAAGGACATCTTACAAACTCGCCTCATTCCCCAACTCCGAGAATGGTTCCCAGACAACGAACTGCACACATTTATGCACGACTCAGCCCCATGCCATAAAGCTAAGAGTGTAACAACATTCCTAGAAAATAACAACATTGAAGTTTTGCCTTGGCCAGGCAATTCCCCTGACATGAACCCCATAGAAAACCTATGGGAGATCACTAAAAGGGAAATTGCCAAAGAAATCATCACAACAAAGGTGAAACTCATTGAAAAGCTAATAGAAGTCTGGCATCACTGCCCTGAAATAAAAGAATGCGCCAAAAAGTGCATTGAGAGCATGCCTAGGCGCATTCAGGCAGTTATTGAGGCAAAAGGAAATATCACCAAATATTGAACTTTCTGACTTTTTTTTAATCTTTTTGCTATTCCTTGAAAATTATTTATATTAACATTATTTTCATATTCAAATGACAGTAATTATAAACATTTTCAGTAATAAAATACTTTTCTTTAACTTAAAACACATGATTTTTAATGATTTCGTGAAAAAACATTCAATTTTCTTGAAATTTATGAATGTCCCTATTAATTTGGCAACCCACTGTAAGTACCTAAATCAATTGAATTAATTTTGTCTTAAGAAACTGAACTGTGTTGCATAAACAATTACCGTTAAGCTTCATATTGACCCAATAAACAAAGTGAAAAATCTAAAATTGTCAGAAGTGTACCTAATAATTTTTTGCACGTGGTTATTTCAATTATCTCTCTTTGCATACAATGTCAAAATCTGACACCGCAGCCACCACCAACTCAACAATTGTCACAGCAACCTCTCTCGCATCTTCATCGGTCCCGCCTAAACCTACCACTTCTAAAACAACAAAACCCTCAGTCTCCAAGGCCACCGCCACCAAAGTCACAGCATCCACCTCTGCCATCAAAATCTCTGCAACTCTTACCCCGAAAACGAGATTGCAAAAATCGAAAAACTTTATTGAAACAATCCAAACTCCACATAAAGCTAAATTTTTGTCATCTGGTTTCAATAGTGCGGTAAAGTTGACAACTGCTGCAATGCCTCTTACAAATAGTGACGATAAAAACAAACTTCTGCTTGAACTTGAGGCTAATTTAATGGCTATACTAACAACATCTTTGAGATAGCTTGAAGTAAAAATAAAAATACACATCAGGGAAACGTTCTCTTCATTGAATGTTCGTCTGTCTCAGTGCGAGAGTGAGCTATTTGAACTAAAAAAAGAAAATAATAAATTTAAAGAGGAATTGGAGAACAACCAGCGTGTTCAGCGTCTCAGTGATGTTATTGTATGTGGTCTACCTGATGATCATGATTGTAGTGCAATCGATCTTGCAAAAAAGCTTGCTGCCAAACTTAACCATCCACTCTCCCCTCATTTTGATGCGTTTCGACTTAACACACGAAATAATAATAAACCACTGCTCATTCGCTTATCCTCTCAAGCTGAAAAGAATCTACTCGCTGCATTCCATGCTATTGGTAAACTATTTTATTCTCAGGTGCTGAATCATTGTGACAATGCACTTCCAAATTAAAACGAACAACGCATCTACATTAACGAAAGCCTCACACCGCTTAAAAAGAAACAGATCATGGACCGTAAACAATATATAAATCCTGATTTTCATTCATTTTATGAAAACCTTAAAGCAGCATTGATGAGCCAAATATTCATCCCGATTTGATGGAATCTTATCTGGAAGGAGAATTCTAAATTATATTGTTTTGCTCCAATAAATAATCCAAATTTTCCAAAACTTTCGGCTATATGCAAGTTCCGCAGACTTTCAACTTAAAAAGCAAATAAAAAAGAAAAAAAAAAACAAATCCATGGATCACAAAATTTTTTTCTTATTAATTTATATTTTCCATTAACAAACCGGTGAAGAAGAAAAGGATATTAAAAAGTGTATTTAGTAAGTATACGTCACAGTGCACATTTAACTTTTATGCTTTAATTCTTTATGGTATCGTTATTTTATGATTTGATCAAATTTAAAGTGATTGAAGGACCAACAAGCAATTTCATTATTAGTGAAAGAAGAAAACTGAGGCATAAATACATATGTTATGGTAGAGAAATTTACCATTTTTTCCTAGACGTAGCCATAATATTATGGAAAAACATTCGATATTGCAACATAAATATTTAGAAAAAATAATTTGGGAACAGCCATTCTGTTTTAAAGCAATTAACTATATCCTTAAATACTGGGGCCGAATTACGGCATCCGTTATCGAATAATACGATACTGAATTGTGTGTGTTTGGCATTACCTCTCACGATATCGAGCTATGTATCGAGTTTCTAGTACAATAATTTAAATTCTCTGCTCAGTTATCGAGCGTAATTTCATTCGACACACAAACACCTCACTGATGGGGCAACTTGTTAAGAATAAACTTAATTTTTTTCTTTGAGTTATCTTATTATGAAATTGTTAGCCAATAATTTGATAAGGTCAAGATTTTTCTCTCCAAAGCTTCACCAATCTCGTCTTTTGTTAGCAGTCAAACTGTGGTTTTTCATACAAAAAAAAAAAAAAATAATAATAATATTTATGGCTTGACTATTTCCCTCAAGTTTTGTTTATTTATTTGTCAAACCTATCAAAATTCCTTCAAAACTGTCGCCACGAAGACGATGAAAAGGAAAGCACTAAGCGAGACAGCAATGTGCTACAACTACAGCTTCTATCAGAAAAAACTCCATTTTTAACTTCACTCGCTGATTAGTTTCATAGTCAAGCGGACGCACTTTGCCGTAACAAGAACAAAAAAATACAATTTAAAAATTACATAAAACTTTGTAATTATTTGCCTTCAGCCCACAATAAATTTTAAATACCTAAACAGTATTTGTTTTGTCCTTTGCCAATGACAAAGTTTTTAAATTGATAAATTTACGTTCTCGTGTGCCGCGCCGCTGCAAAGCCAACAAGAATTGCCAAATTAAATCGCCATTTGTCACGAAACAAATTATTGCCTTACGCCAAGAAAGAAGCCGCCAAAGCCTTTATTGAAACATCGAGCTGCAGAATAACTGCAGCAGCCGAGTAAGCCAGAAACAATACCATTTGAATACAGATTGCTACCCACGATACACCAGCTAACACCGTATTTGGACCATGATGATTTGTTGCGAGTTAATGGACGCATTGATGCAGCCCACTATTCACCAGCAGATGCCAGAAGGCCGATAATTTTGCCACAGAAACATCCACTAACGCTTCTGGTACTGAACCATTTCCATCGTTCTTTGCACCATCAAAATGACGCCTTGATAATCAATGAGGTTCGCCAGCGCTATTGGGTACCCTACATTCGATCAGTACTCAACAAAGTCATGCGAAATTGTCAGCAATGTAAGATCAACAGAGCAACGCCTGCAACACCACTCATGGGACAACTTCCTCCAGATCGATTGACACACTACGTTCCCCCGTTTTCCTATACAGGATTGGACTATTTTGGACCGCTGCAAGTCTCCATCGGCCGGAGGAGAGAAAAACAATGGGTAGCGTTGTTTACGTGCTTTACGACGAGGGCCATTCACTTGGAATTGGCCGTAGATCTCTCTACTGATACCCTCATCTTGTGCTTAAGGAACTTTGTTAATCGCCGTGGTACTCCAGTCCGTATAAGAAGTGATAACGGAACGAACTTCATTGGAGCTAAAAAAAGAACTCGCTAGAGAGGCTGGGCTGTTTAACACCGACCGCATTCAGGACGAGATGTCCTCAAGAGGAATCGACTGGAAGTTTTTGTGTCCAGCGAATCCTAGTGAAGGAGGCGTATGGGAGCGCTTGGTACGAGCCGTGAAGAAGGTGCTCTTGGTAACCCTACGAGGGGAAGCGCCACGGGTAGAAACATAAAGGAGTCTTCTTATCGAAGCTGAAAATATCGTCAACTCTCGACCACTAACAGACTTACCATTAAGCTCGGAAAAAGATGAGCCGTTAACGCCCAATCATTTTTGATCGGTTGCCCCAACTCTACTCAGACATCGAATCTAGCCGACAACTTCTGTGACCGAAAACAGTGGAGGATCTGCCTTCAATTAAAGCACCGTCTCCCTAGGCTCATCACCCGTAATAAGTGGCACGAGGGTGTGCCTCCTCTGAAGATTGATGACTTGGTCATCATTTGCGACGCCAGCCAGCCAAGGAGTAAGTGGCGTCGAGGGAAGATAGTCAACGTTTATCCGGCGAAAGACGGTCAGGTAAGAAGTGCCGATGTCAAAACAACACAAGGAATACTTCGTCGCCCAGCATCCAAGCTTGCAGTATTACAAGTACAAGTCGATGGTGAATCTCGTCAAGAATTCACGGAGGGTGGGATGTCGCCACGAAGACGATGAAAAGGAAAGCACTAAGCGAGACAGCAATAGTGCTACAACTACAGCTTCTATCAGAAAAAACTCCGTTCTTAACTTCACTCGCCGACTAGTTTCATAGTGAAGAGGACGCACTTTGCCGTAACAAGAACAAAAAAATACAATTTAAAAATTTCATAAAACTTTTTAATTATTTGCCTTCTGCCTAAAATAAATTTTAAATACCTAAACAGTTTTTGTTTTGTCCTTTGCCAATGACAAAAACAAATAGAGACTCGATAAAAGTACTACATTTTTTTATTCTTAAGCGATACGTGCCTATTGAATGCCATAATCCCAATGAGGTTACTCGTTCGTTCGATAACTGATGAGACCCACTCACTCGATAACGGATGCCGTAATTCGGCCCCTGATTTTGAGTGTTAAAAAAAACTTAACATAAACATTTTTATCCCACCTTTTAACTGAAGGCAGAACAACATAAGTTCATATAGAAAAAAAAAAAATTCTCTTACTATATCGTGTTAGGCTGTTATGGTTAAGTGGGGGTCTCGCGAAAATGCAAACTCAAAACACAAGTAAAAAGTGTGCGCATGTATTGGTGCGTTATATTGCTCTCTTAATTGCAACCATTTTTTGTGTTATGAAACTATGAGAGCAAATCTTTTCCTTCTTGCTTCTCTTCATTATATTCCATTTTGCTTTCGTATAGCGGATCTGCATAGTAGGTACATACAAAATCAAAGATCAACGAAGCACAAAGGCGACAACGATGTACGATGTCTATTTTGATGTCTCCTGTTTGTATTCGTAGCATCACGTTTCGGTGTCGGCCGGCGCGTGTTCGGCCGGCGGGCGGAGCGTTGATCTTCGTTGTTCGTGAATATTAGAACAAAAAACAAGTTTTTATGTTATTTCTCATTATGTTTCACTTATCGTAGGTACATGGACGATGAAGTGCAGTCTCTTATTTGTCATTTATTGCATAAAAATCCTTTATTGAAAGTTAACAAATAAGAAAAATAAAAAAATCATATTTACGGATTTCCTGGAGGGGGAACCAAGCCTGTGTCAAAATCTTTGGATTTTTTGAGATATTATGAAGTTTTCACGTTGAAGTTAAATTAAAAAGACAAAAATTATGCACTATATATGTAGCTTAACATTTTCCAAACCAAAATAATTTTATTTCATTAAAATATTCCAACAATTGTGGGCGCTATGACGTTTCGCACAGTGCCTTGAGACATAGCTTTAACGCACCATAACAGCCTTACACGATTTATACAATTTGTTTTTAAGTAATAAACATAGCAAAACAGCCTCTTGAGATACGCTATTTATTTTTCCTCCATTTACAATAAGGCCATAACAGCTTAAGTGTTTACTTCATGAATAACTATGTACCAAAAGCGAACATTTATTTTCTTCTGTCATAAGATGAGGCTTAAGTGTTTACTTCTTGAATAACTATGTACCAAAAAGCGAACATTTATTTTCTTCTGTCATATGATGACCTCCCTCTTTTTCTATATTTCCACATTTAAAAAAATATTAAAATAATAATTTTCCTAATACCAGTGAATTTTTGAAAGTTTGAACTTCTCTCCTGAAAAGTATGAATATTCGACCTAAGCTGTTATGGTTTGTGGCCACGGAATTAAAACGGAACAATATGAACCTTCCGATCCGAGGTGACCACTCTCAAAATAGGGAATTGCTCAGCGGGTATCCTCCGATTACCTTTTGTTGTCGGAGATAAATATATTTAAAAAGCAGTGCTGAACTCTCACTGCAGAGACAGTAGCTCAATAAAATCAATCTATTTTACTATAAAAACATAAATTTACTTCTGATATCCCACTGAAGAGACAGAAAAGAACATACATAATTATAATACATTTATACTAATATAACACTAGATTCACCTGCAACTGAAGAGGCAAACAAGGTATCAACAAATTATTTGTTTTTTGTTAAAGTTAATCTATTAAATATTCTGTTCTTAAGATGTTACTGACCGCCAAAAAATAATTAAATTCTTAAACGAAAGGGAATTTCCACATATTGTAATTGCTTCTTGCTGTCAGCATAACAAGTTCTCTTTTAATCGCATCGCTTCTTATTGAAAATGGATGATCTCCATAATTCTGTCACCCAATTAACAGATGCTGTTAACGCACTCGTCGAAAAACTAACGAACATTGAGGTGTGAATTTTTCGCCTCGAGCAGCAAAATATTCAAATGGACTTCCAACCAGTTCTTCAACGCTTACAAAACATAGAAGATCGCCTAGTTACGCCAGAAAGAAGGCCTTTTCCGAATGCGGAGCGACAAGAACTACTCTGTGGGCCCAGGTCAGAACAGGACCTAAGAGATAGATATTTGTAAGCTTCCGGATTCCGTTAAGGAACGCCGGTAATACCATCGGCTTCATTTCATGGATCCGTAGCGTGGAAGCCATTCTGAAAGATTATGAAATCGTTCCAATATACCGAGCCATTTTACAACATATTAGGCAAAAAGTTAGGGGACGCGCTGACGCCGCACTGATATCCTAGAACATCTTCGAAAATGACTGGACAGAGATTAAAAGGGTTTTCAACAAACAAAAAAATTACTGCAGGCTAAAGGAAGGAAATTGATAATGCCATCATGGCATTATTTTACAAAACGTTTTTACCATTTTCGACTGTTGAGAATGTTAGCTTCAAAAAATTTGTTAATAGCCTCAATCCTGCTTATCAACTGCCCAGCAGGAAATACATTTCAAATGTCATGCTGAACGCGGAGTACCAAATTTGCGAAGCCCAAGTAAAAGAGCGTTTCATTCACATCAAAGGAGGTTGACTGACTGCGCATTATATAAACAGATCTTAGAGAGATCTCACACAGCCGCCAAAATAAAGGAAGCAATTCAAAAGTTGATTGATGAGTGGAATTTACAGTGAAAAGTTGCTGTGGCAGATAATGCCTTAAATGTCCAAAAAACCCAATCAAGGATATGCAGTTAAAACATTTTGGGTGCTTTGCCCACACCATTAACTTGATTGCGAAAGCCGCCTTGGCAATAACGGACATTGAGACTTTTCTTGGCAAGATACGTGGAATAGTGAGCCACTTCCGAAGAAGCACGACGGCAGCAGAAAAATTATTAAAATACCAACCACAAACACAACTCCCACAGCCGAAAAAATTAATAATTGATGTCTCCACTAGATGGAACTCAACATTGGATATGGTGGAAAGACTGATGGTCCTGAAGGGAACCCAAACATCCACAATGGCTTTACTTGAAAGTGCGAGCAGTTTTTCTCTTCAAACTATCACTGCAGATGTGTAGCTTCTGTGTAAAACCAGCTTTGCAGAGTGCTGAAACCTCTTAAAGATGTCACTGATGACATAAGTGGTGAACAATATCTTACAGGCAGTCTTGTAATCATTTTCAACAATATATTGACAAAAATTTACGAGGAGAAGTTTTGCAGCTATATAACACTTCAACAAAGCGCTCTTTAAGTTGCACAAAAAATAAAGACGAATTTAACCATGCGCTTGATAAATATAGAGCACAGTGGAACATTCGCAATTTGTACTCTTCTTGGTTCAAGGTTCAAGTTGCATTTTTTTATTGAAAGCGCAGCTGCTGATGCTGCCAAAAAAAGTGATTGAGTTGACGATTGCTGTCATACGTTAAACAAGAAGAAGTAGTCTTGCAACTGACAACAATTCACAAAGACAAACAGCACCAGAAACTTCTTCAACGGTTGCATCAAGTGAGGCCTATATTACTATCTGGGAAGATTTTGACTCAGTTATTGCAGAACTATCAACTATAACAATCCAATCTTCGAGAGCAGGAGCTATTGACGAGCTTCGAAGATACCTTTCTTATAAAATGGCTAAAAGACAAGAGAATCCAAACGAATGGTGGCAGAATCAACGTTTTATCAGCAGTATTGCTGTATAATTGCCACTTCCGTTTCCTGTGAGTCTGGTGAACTTATTTCAGAGAGGAGAGAGAAAAATATTAGTGATATTTTTATATCGGTTTAAATACTATAGTATTTCTAAACTAATATATTAATTAGGTAATATCTCAAAATAATAGTATTGACCCATGCCATGTAAAGGTAGAACAAAGAGAGACACTAAACTTTCGTATCTCTCTTTGTTCTCTTAGGTAATCTAGTGAAATAGGCAGTTGCATTCCTCTCTTTAAACAATTCAATCGTAATACTTGCGCTTTCACGAATGTCCATCAGTTTACCTTCGAGCCCAACTTCGGACGAACTCTTAAGTATAGAGACTCGTTCCTTGGCGAACGTGAAACTCCCTTCCACACTTTGTCTTCCCCGGACATTGCAATATTCAAGATTAATTACTAATTCAATAAATACCAAACAAGCAAAAAGTAACTACATGCTATTATATTGCGAAATCATTTTATCAAGTAAGCAATAATGAAATGTAAAACGAGTTGACAAATGAAGGGGAAAATAATAAAGTGTCAGTCTTCTGCCAGCAAGCCAAGTAACTTGTGTCTTTTTTTCTATTCGAGCTTTATGCAAACTCGATAACTGGCGCCCGAGCAGTTAAGAACCGATAATTGACAATCTGAGCAGGCTAAAAACCGCTCAAAGTCAAATAAAAATTAAAAGTGTTTAAGTGCATCGGAATTTCGTTTAAATAAACTTCGTGGCGCAACACAATAACCGCCCAACGAAATATAAAAACTGGAGTAAAATAATGCTTCGCATTATAAGAACATAAGAACCGCCCAACAAAAAATAAAAAGTAAAATAGTGCTTCTCATTTAATTCTAAGGTAGCGACTGTTAGTTCCATTAAAGCACAACATAAGAACCGCTATATATAACATCCTACCAAAGACAGAAGACTCCTGAGGAGCATCAAACAGTGGCTAAACCCGTACCTCAGTAACACCAGTAGAAAGGACAATACGGACCCCCGACGATGCTGCTACTATTGTAAGTCTTTGAAATATTAACTATTTATAAACAATCAATACTGAAAAATATATATTAAAAAAATTACTACTGTAACAAATATGCATAAAGAAACAAGCACACACTTACACGATTAACTCAACAAAAGAGCACGAAACTCAATAAAGCATGCTACTATGAGATGAGCGTCGACTACAACTTTTAACTATAAAAGGCGATGTTTTCTAAAATTGAGATAACTTTTGATTCAAGCGCAGAACGAGCACTACTTGTCTTGTCTGCCCCTCTCCCATAAAAAATAAATGTCCTCCTCCTCCTTAAATTAGAAACAATCTTATCCTTCTCTCCTTTTACCCAAATTCATATTATCATGTCTAACATAGAACATTTAACGGACTTGGTAAAACAACAGGCAGGGTCTCACAGCCTTGCAATCAACCTTCCTATCCCTAGAACAGAGCAGGATCTCATTGACATTCGGAAATTTCCGGATTGTGTCAGAGATCTTCAGGTCTTTGACGGAAATGCTGTCCAGTACATCTCATTGAATCCATCCTTAGAGATTACGAAATAGTGAAAGCGAAACCGATATACAGAGCTTTATTTACAGCACATTCGACAGAAAATCAGAGATCCGACTGATGCCGCCCTCATATTATATAACATCTTTGATGAAGAATGGCCTGAAATCAAAAAATGTTTGTCATTGCATTATGCGATGTTCGGACATTAGAACATGAACTTAACTTACTTACTCAAGGTCGCAAAACTATAGACGAATTCTTTGCAAGAGTTATCATCAGTTATCTCTTCTCATTAAAAATAAAATCAAAACTGAAGAACACTTAACTTAAGAAATTTCTAAATACGTCATGGAAATACTAATTGATCCGATTAACCAATGTTTCCCTCAAGAACCCAACAGGGAAGCAAAATCAATCAAGCTGACACGAATCAAAAACCATGTTGGAATAGTTCACCGCCTCAGAAGCCGACTAACCCAAAATCACCACAGCCAATGGAAGTGGACAGATCAGTGTGTCCGTGCCGAAATGAGGACCTTATCTTCTGACCCAATTTATACAAAATCCTTTCCTTACCCTGCTAATCTCCGACCAGAAATCGAATCCCAAATAAACAAAATGTTGCTGATGGCGTCATAAGACTATCTAAGAGCCCTTACAACTCTCAGCTTTGGATAGTTCTAAAGAAACCAAAGGCAACAGGTGAACGACTGTATAGACTTGTCATAGAAATCTATGACAGAAAAAGAATCAATGCAACGCATGATAAATGACGTTTTAAAACCTCTTATAGGTAAAACGTGTTACGAATAGGTACATAGACGACATTGTCTTTCGACCATCTAAAAATCTGGACGAAGTGCTGTCATACCTGGGAAAGGCTAATCATAAGGTTAGAAAAATCCAAGTTTTCTAGAAATTTCTGGGATATATAGTTACTAAAGACGGAATTCGTGCAGACCCTGCAAAGATAGCAGCAATGCAAAAAATTCCACCCCCAACGAATTTAAAAGAACACAAATGTTTCTTGGGCTTGGCAACTTACTACAGTAAGCTTATTTAAGGCTTTGCTAAAATAGCAAAGCCTCTAAGAAACCTAACAAGAGTCGAAAATGCGCAAAAGAGCAAATCAATCCAAAAAGGTTGACGATCAGGCCTTGAAGGCATTCGAAAATTTCAAAGATATGCTTATATCTTCGGATATTCTTTTTCCAACTTTGTTCTTACAACCGACGCACGTCTCCAATTATGTCATTGGAGACGTTTTATCTCAGGGCAACATAGATAGAGACAGACCCATCACAGTTGGTAAGCATCACACTAAGCGGGCGGTCGGAAAACACAAAAGTAAAGTCGGAACTGTAAAGCAAATTGCTGTGCGGAAAAAATAAAACCAAACATTTAAAGAAACGAAAAAAAAAAAACTTAGTAACAAAATTTTTTAAAAGTGGAAATTCGTTTTAACGAACCGAAAATAATAACGAATAAAAGAAACTATAAACCAAACATAAAACTAAAAAGAAAAAAAGATACTGTACTCAAAATTTGGCCTGCCACTGCCCGAAACATATCAGAAAAATTATAAAAAAATAAAACCCCGAATACTTACCCCTAAATAAATACCTTAAAAAAAAAAAATATATTCACCAAATACTTACCCCTGAATTAACACCTAAAATTAAAGAGGAAAAACAAACCCCAAATACTTACCCATAAATGAGTTACTAAAATAAAAGAAAGAAAAAACGAAAACCTATACTTACCAGCTTTACTAACCAAAACTTGGATACTTACCTGATGACCTGTATAAAAGACAACAACCAAACTAACCTGAAGATCACATCACCTAGAAATACTTACTCTTTTTATTCTTTGCGCTAAAAGTTAAATTATTATCATTTGGAATGTGTAATTGCTTTATTTAAATATCTACTTTTGATTTGTGCTTTTTTTGTTTTTAATAAAGTAAATGTTCAAGATAGATTCTTTAGAATTAGTGGTGTAATCTGGCTATAGTGAGTAAAAAAAAAGAAAGTTCTGTCAACAGTGGGGTAGTTGAAAAAAAAGAGAAAAAAAATAAAATAAAAGAAAAAACGAAAGATGTATATAAAAACTATAATCAACATTTTCTTTTGAGGACCGCGGCGGATAGTAAACAAGGTACGTGATAATATATCATCTGTAACGAAATAGGACTTCGGCCCCTCCACTCCTCGTAGTCCACCCTTACAACCACATATGTACAGGCATATGAGGCTGGTCCGGGCAGCAGGAGGTAGAGGGGTGTCCAGGCTCCGACCCCCTTTCGGCATGTTGGCAACCGGCTGGATGCTCGTCGGATGGGGTGAGTCCTTGGAGTCGAAGCTCTGGACGGCCGTTACGAAAAAAAAATCATGCCTATCCAAAAAAAAATTAACGGTGGAACCCGATGAACTATGTATAGGGGAGGGTCGACTTCAGCGAGGCCGAGGGTCCTGATGTTGTTGGCCCTCGGAGGATTTTCCCACCCATGTATCCTTGAGATACCACCATGGCTACCACTACCTCCAGTATTGTGTGGTAGCCCCAAATCCTACTCTCCCTTGTCCCTAACTTCCTTTATCCATCCCGCTTACCTCCTTCAACCTGATGGTGGTGACTTTATTCAGTCATTTCCAACCTGTTAAATTTCAAATATTTTGTCATTATCCCAAGGATAATATTAAAAAATTTCATTTACATATGTATGTATCTGAATTATAATTTTTATTTAAATAAAATAGAAGTTAAAATTAAAATTACTATAATTGCAAGACAAAAAATTGTTAACAAACTAAATTATAAAATTCTATGAATTATTTGTTAATATTATTCAATTTATTAAAAAAAAAAGAAAAATAATACCAAGGTTGATCCTTAATTTTTCTACATACAAAAGAAAATCAAAATTCTATTGCTAGTAGTGTGTATTTCTTGTGTTTATTTTTTCTTTTTTTCTATTTTTTTGTCTTTATTTTAATTTTTAGAATAAAATTTATTAATGGATTTATAATTATTAGTAGTTTTTACTAACCTGTAAGTACTTTCAACTCTTCCGCAGCAGTGCACTACTCCGGCCAGCGTTTCTAAAATTTAAACTGATTAATGGTGTAGTAGTATTAAAGGTGTGTAGTGTATTGTTTATTTCCTTTTTTTCACAAATTTAAAATATTTGATAAAGGCTCACTGGTTTATTTCTTTTTTTTTTAAACAAACAGGACTAAAAAGGTAATTATGATGTAATTAAGACACTAAAATAGGTTAAATAAATTAATAAGTAAAAATATTTTAATTTGCAGCATATTCCGGACCGGGGGGGGGGGAGGACACTTCAGGTAAGTTTATTCAAATTCATATATTTTTTTTCTCAAATTTTTACTTTTCAGGTTTTTAAAATTTTCAAATGTTCCACTGTTTTTTCCTGTTTTTTATATATATTTTCTTTTAACATTTCCACTTTCACAGTTTTTCTTCCTTTCCACTTTTCACTGTTTGTCTTTCTTCACTTCTCATTTTTTTTTTCTTTCTTCACTTTTCAGGTTTTCTTTTTTCACTTTTCCCAATTTTCTTTCTTCACTTTTCACAGTTTTTTTTTATTTTATTTTATTTTAGGACATGGCTTCAACTTACTTCTTTTCCACTATTAATTGTTCAATTTTCCCACTGTTTTCTTTTTTTATTTTCTTTTAATGTTTTTTCACTTTTTTATTTTCTTTCTTTTAGATTTTCAATATATTTCATGTTTTTTTTTTTTTTTTATAATTTCACTGTTTTGGTTTTCTTTTTTTTTAAGATTTTCAATTTTTTTATGTTTTCAGAATTTCACTGATTATGGTTTTTCTTTTATTCTTTGATTAGCATTTTTGCAGCACAAATTCACTGTAACTATTGGTGATGTATGTGTTCTTTGAACTTTAAAATTTATCGTGACACTAAAATAAGTTAATAGATTAGAGCTAATTCACTGAATGATGCACGCGAATAATGTTGGTACAACTTTTCGGTTTTGTTAAGCATGAAATTTTGTTGGAATAGAGGATTTTTTTTTTATTTATTCGCGACCACAGAAAAGACTGCTCAACGATCGAATACACATGGACCTTGCGGAGAAAATGACACGACGAACTATACACAATTTAACTATCTAAAAACTGAAACTGACTCAAAAACTTAGTTTTTCTCTCTTTTGAGTTTGTTTA
>CAKKXW010000003.1:25870839-25883002 GCA_920937365.1 Sphaerophoria rueppellii | reverse complement strand
TGAAATCAGGCGACGAAGCTGTGATCTGTTGGTCGACAAATGTTGCGAAAAAACGTCGGAACATTTTTTGTTGGATGCTTATTCGAATTGTGATTTTACTTGAGCACGACAAATAGTTTTAGCTGCTGTCTGCGTTTTTCATTATCTAAAATTGAATTGAACTTTTTGCGAGAAATAAGAAGAATACGACAGTTTTGTTTGATGTAGTTTTTTTCTGGGTCAACTTATCTGAAATCTAGAAATTTTGTCATAACAGCTGACTTTGACGGATTGGAAACATGTTTTGTCGATGAATTTGAAGCTGCAAACAGAAGTATCATTAGACCATTAGACTAATTGTTGGTGTTACCATTCAGTAAAAATGTATAATCGAGGGTAAACTTTGAAAGAGTTACTAGGTCTGTTTGTTATATGCTGCTTCCACTGAACAAAAAACTGAGATTAACTCAAATCTACTTGAAATCTCTTCGAAATCACTAGATTTGTCATACAAAAGTTAATCATCTCGATTCGAGATTCCAAATTAATCTACTTGATTTGAACTCTGCTGAACGGATTCACTTTCTCATTTCCAACGAACCGGTGGATCTTTGTATATATATTTGGGGAGTAGTCTCAAGATGGAAAACGATGGTGGTGCCATCTTGAGAATTTTTCACAGAACCAGTTTTTCTTACATAAATTTGTATTGTGTGTTCTGTGCTTGGTTTGACAGAAGATCTGATAGTACTCCCCAAATATATATTCGTTCTATAACTTGCCCCTGACTGACCAACTAAAAATTCAGGTACACTGAATGTATTCATTTCACGTAACGTAACGTCCAACCATTTTGTTCATCCTCTTTACGTTACACGACAAGTAAGAAAGAATCAAAAGAAAACGCCAAAAACGAAAACTGTTCTTTTAACTTTTCCGCGAATGTCACTGCAGTTTGGTTTTTCTCACTCGTACTTTATTTTCGTCTTCAACTAAAGTAGATTTTCCTTATTACCAAAGTGATATTCTTACAAAAAAATAAGCAAAACTATTTAGAAAGAATGAAAAAGTCTCGAAATCTACAAGCGATACTCTTCCTCTGGACAATATTAATTGGTAAGTAGAAGAAATTGCATCCCCTAAAAAAAAAACAACAAATTCCAACGAACTACCAACAAAATCATCAAACAAAAAAGTAGGCGTTGTTGGGAAAGGTGAAATTTGCGAATATCATGTTCGCGCCGCCATCCAAATCGAAGGTTTTCCACATAAATCATTTACCTAATGCTTCAAGTGCCACTTGGATGCCATCCAATTGCATTATTCCATGACCCAAGTTGAAACAATAAATCAATCGACTTCTCCAACATTTTTAATAGCGATAGCGACACGACACAGACCAAAGACATGACGAAAAAAATGACTTCAGCCACCTCCACCTCACTCTGCTGATATTGTAAGTGTAACCATGACTCGAATGTGAGTCACTAGGAAGTACTTGGCTCTAAGAAGATGCAATTGATAGATTGCAGCTGCTTTGATTTCGTATTCTATATATTTCCATGGCCATTTGAGTGTTGAGTCGATTCGGACTAGGGAACTCAAGATGATTGAATATGAACTGCGTTTAATAAAGGCTCTTGAAGATAGTTATGTTATTTCAGAATAGCTAATCGCTTTTAGGGTTATTAACCTTTTTCTCTTCAACTTTTTTGTTACTTGCTTTGGTTAAAGCTGCAATTCTGAATGCTTGTGGTCTGTCGCTGTATCTTAATCTCTAGGTTTGGACTTCTGTTTATCGCAATCAGGGCGACACGGTCATTCTGTTTATTTTTAGCTTTTTACGGGCACCGGTGATCTCCAGTCGTGCCAACCTGTTACCTACATGTGTCGATCCTTAAGTCTTTTACGACTAGCTGGAAGGCACTGCTGGAAAATTCAAACCTTTCTCTGCAACTTTATCCAGCTGAAGTCCCCAAAATTTCGAAATCGAATCAAAAAATAACCACGGATTCCTATGGTAGGTAATGGCCTCAGTGCACCGACACCAGCAGTGCCTCTGTCGTGAAACTAGTCCGTCTGTCAATTGCTTGTCCGATTTTTCCCTTTTGCGTTAAAGTCTTATCTGTGTTTTTGTTTGCAGGTGAGGTTAAGTTTAAGTATTCATATCCCCCCGTCCGACGAGCTGACGCCGTGCATCGCAAGCAAACTGCATCCTCGGAACTTCGAGACTCCTTCTTCTCCTAAAGATCTCTTCTTGCCTCGCAACAAAATGGCAAGTATACGCCAGAGAAGCGTCTTGAGTGTTCTGCTCTTTATTACAGTCTTTGGTTCCCTTCTGAAGGGCCCAAAACTGCATTGGTTAGTCCTTGCTGGTGATGGAGACAGAATAAGTCCAGATCCGACGGTTCTAACGAGCGCCTGACGCATAGGTACATGTTCTTTAAGGAACTGGGTACCACATGAGATCAAAAGAGACACAATTCATATTTCTCCTGCCATTTATTTGAATGGAATAGTGGTTCCCCCAAAAAAATACAACACGGCCAATTCAGTTATTCATCATCATCGTCGGCCTGGCCAATGAATTTTCTCCCTTCATCTGCGCCCCAACTGGGATCTGATCCGGGTCGTTTTCAGCTGGTTGTTGTTCCTGTTCCAATGCGAATTTGCCGCGCTGTTTCCTACCATGAATATTATCGCAAAGGACTTTCCGTGCCGGTTCTTCTTCGCTCATAAAAGCCTTCCGATCTTACTAACTTTTCTCTCGAACTCGGCTATGAGTTCAGAGTGCCTTGGGATAAGACCAATTTTCCCGACAAGGAGATATGCTTGCTGGCCTGTTTCGTCTTCAATCTGGGGTTGGAGAAAGCATCTGCGATTATCAAACATCTGCAGAAGGGACTATCTTCACCAAGGCCACCCAGATTATTGGGTTACGCAGATGACACCGAAAGTTCTTCGATAGGGGATATCAAGCTGGCTGCTGCAAGCCAGCATAACCGACTTTCTTCGAAACTGCTCCGTCAAAGGTTTAATACCTACCAGTTCTTACTAAACGATTCCAGGCTTGCGTGCTTACTCAAAGGCAAAGTATATTCGGCCTAGTTTGTGAGTGAGGCCGATACAGGAGGCTCTATAAGTAGAAGCGTATCATATCCAAAGCGCAAAAGTCTCGCAAGTCTGGTGGATGTGAAATTACTAGGAAAGGTGTAAAAATATGTTGCACACCCCTAGGTCCTTATTTTCTTGTATAAACATTGATAGGGTTTTATGGAATCGGAACTACTACTGTCCGATTCAGGGCCAACCCTTCGGAATGTCGAAGAGCTCGTACAACTTCTTTTTCGTGTCTGCATCCCTGCCTTCAGTGGCGCACTGATGACATTGAGTTTTGATGTGGATTGTCGTGAGGCGCTCATCCTTACATTCTTATGGTGGCGCTACAGTCCAGGGCGGACCAGTGCCGCACCCATCAAATTTCTCTTGCCAGCTCGGTCCCTGGCTAGCTGTCTCCAGTTTCGCACGCCAAGTTGGTTCAGGTCCTCTACCACCTGTGTGCCCCACCGGAGTTGCGGTCTTCCTCTTCTGCGACGTCCTTCCGGGTTGGATTCGAAGACTACGAGCCGGAGCATTATTTTCCATTCGCTCAAGATGACCCAACCATCTAAGTCCTTGGACCTTTACTTTTCTTGCTAGGTTAGTGTCGCTGTACAGCTCGTACAGTTCTTAGTTGAATCTTCGTCTCCATTCTCCATTAATGCAGACAGGACCAAAAATCACTCGAAGAATTTTTCTCTCAAAGCAGCCCAAAGCGTTTTCATCAGATGTCCATGTCTCTGCACCATACATGAGGACCGGGATGATGAGGGGCTCATCCAATATGTGAAAATCAAGACCTTGAGTCGAATCCCACCGGTGTAGACATCGCAAACTTTTAGTTTTTGTTGCCCGAGCAGTGTGTTCTATATATCGAACCAATAATATTCGTTGTCCTCAAATCGTTGCATGGGTCGTCATCAGTAATCTCGTTAGTATCCGAGGCATACAATCGAAATTGTCTATTTCTTGAGTTGCAGGGCAGTCATAGTCGCCGCCATAGAGTGCAAATTCCATATTGGTTCATCGTCAAGAGCAAAATATTCACATTTGCAAACGGAAATGCTTAATATAAACAGAGCAACTTTATCTTTTGTTGTGTTTAGTTTTCCTCTTTGGAAGTATCTATCTCAAGGGATAAAGTTGTCTGTGTGATCGACTTCCACGTCGCGTCGTCGATCATCCAAGCAGTTTGAAGTGTGAATCTGTATTCTTGGCGATGGTCGAATCAGTTTGTGTCAACTTCTTTATTGTATCGATCGCGAAAATAAATTGAGCTCTTACCAGGGATTTTGGGCTCATTGAGTCTGAAAGAAACGTTAATAAATCGATGAATATGTTAAGTTCTTAAACAAGTCAGTGTTCGACTAATTCAATGTTGTTTTCTGATATAATTGCAATAATGTGTTGAATGGAGTGACCAGTGGTGGTTCGTAAGCCATTTGTGATGATGAAAAAGCAGTTTGTTGGTTGGTTTTAAGATATTCGTGGATGTTTTGAGTATGGCCCATTCTGAGCCATCATTAAGGATAAGATTGGCGTAGGTTAGGTTATGTTGGAGTGGCTGTCTAGATGTTACTGACTCACTTAGACCTCAAGGGTCCATTGTGATACTACTAAAGAAGTTACTCATGGGAGAGTAATGAACTTTAACAAACCATTTTGTACATTTCATGAAGTTAGAGAGACATTTTGTGTCGATCGTTGCCCGTTCACTGGTATTATCGACGAAAGGATTACCGAGATAGTAATGCCTTCTGTTGGAGAGCGCCGGACATGTACACAGAAGGTGTTGGACTCTTTCCACTTCCTCCTCGTCCATGCTGCTTCTACAGAAGTCGTTTGTGTAGACCCCTACGATTGGTGTAGGATAGCGAGCATTGTTCGCTCCAGTCTAGGCAAGTTTTGTTTATGTTGTTAAGATTTAAGCGATAAAACTAGAAAGAGGTCCTTGGAATTCTAGTTTAGCTTCAGAAACTGCGTGTTCATTCCCCTATATACTCGTGTTCCATGGCTATTTTTAAGTGCATACCTACACACTCGCACCACACCTTGTTCAGCCTTCTTTTCTGTTTGTTTTTTGTATTTAACAAAAATATTTCATTTCAGATTATTTTCCAGCCAATGCAGAAAGAACCCACGAAATGATGTACGAATCCATCAGCGGAGCCAGTTGCTTTCGTCGTTTAAACGGAACACACCAAACTGGCTGCTCTTGTAAGTACTTAACCCAACAAGAATCGAAATCTTTTGCTAATTATTCCATTTTAATTCCAGCTGCATCATCTGGTTCAGTTGGAGCGCTGCATGTCGTAAAAACACTCGACGACATCAACTTCCTGTTAAACAGTCCTCCATCGCCGCCCTATGCCCCCGTCATACCACCGCGTTTCTTCACACGCGCCAACCTGCTTCGCCTCAAAAACGAAGGTGGCAAAAACATATCCGTTGTCATTCTTGTCAACGGAATCGACAACAAGACAGAGTCATTCAGTCACGAACTGACATGTCCCAATAAATACAGCAACATCCACAATTCCACCTGCGACGCAGCTCGTCCCGAAACCCTCTGGAATCCCTTCGGCACTGGCCTACTGCACGAAGACTTCCCTTTTCCCATTTACTATGTCGCCGATCCCGATGAAAAGACAAAAATTCTCAAATGTTTCGAAACGTTTAATAACTTCGACTATGACACCCAAGCCGAACGATCGCTATGCAGTGTCCAAGTGAATACTTTCATGTCTGCCGCTGTCAGTTCGGAAGTTTGCATGCGTCGAACGAATTTCGTCAACAATCTGAGCCGAACGCGGTACTGTGATCCGCTTGAGGGACGAAACATCTACGGCACACTCTTTCCCAGGGACCAAACGGTGACGGACGATAAGCGAGATGCCGTCGACCCGGAAGAAAAACTCATTATGGTGTCGACACGTCTGGACACCACATCGATGTTCGACGGCGTTGGACTTGGTGCCATGGACTCGCTGCTCTCTTATGCGACCTTGGTTAATGTAGCCCATGTCTTGGCTCGTCTTCTGCCTCAGCATAAGAACGAACACTACAACATTCTCTTTGTTGTGTTCAATGGCGAGACCTACGACTACATTGGATCACAGCGATTCGTCTACGACATCCAGAACAAAGCTTTCCCCACACGCAGTACACGCACTCGGCCCATTGACTTTGAAAACATCGCGCTTATGATCGATATCGGGGCTCTGGACGACATGTTCGAAATCAACTTACATTCCCGACGGGACATTCCATTGGCCACAGAATTCCTTGGCAAAGTGCGAAACTACACCGAATCGTTTGATCTGAAATTGAAGTTCAATTCGGTGGTGAGCGAGAATCTGCCGCCGACATCGGCGCAGTCGTTCCTCAGATCGAATCTCACCTTCCCGGCTGTGATATTAAATGCCAAACCGTCGAATAAGTTCTATCACTCGATCTACGACGATCAGTACAATGTCGATTTTGTTTATGGCAACACAACGATGGATTTCAGCGTGTTGATGGAGAAAGAATTAGCCAGTGATCACTTCCATGTGGATTCGGTGCAAATGAAAGTTCGCAATGTCTCGTCGGCCATTGCCCTCGGCTTGTATGAAATTCTGTCGGGTGTTGTGTATGATGGCAATAAGCTGGCGAATCCAATTCTGGTGGATGAGTTCCTGTTTTGTTTCCTGCAAATGGCCGATTGTCCACTGTTCAAGGCCGCCTCGCATCCAAGTAGTCAAATAAGGCTGCCAATTCCGCCATTAAGGTTAGTTTTTTGTCGTTGCTTTACTTGTGGCTTGCTAATCAATTTAATTGTGGTTTCTATTTGAAGGTATATCAGCGTGCTGGGAGCATCCCAAGAGGCATCGGGCTGGTCATACAGACTGCTCGGTTATATTCTGTCGCAAAAGATGACAGAAATCAGTAAAGAGAACTGCACACATCTGCCGCTTCATTGGTTTGCTGGCTATGACGGGAAAGGCGAATGTCGAATGACAACGCAGAATTACAGTGTGGCATTGAGCCCAGCGTTCCTGATGGATGGTAAGTTATTTTTTTCTTTATTCAAAAATTACCGAATAGTTGCCATTGTCTGCGCCACATTCGGTACCCATTCCGGCAGGTTCTTCCTTCTACCTCGAAGATTTGCCGACGCGTCGCCATCCAATTTCGTACCTCAAGACTTCAGGCTTTCTAGCCTTCAACAAAATACTTACCAGCTTCCAATCCCTTGTAAGATCTCAGCCTGAGACACAGCAGTTTTCCATTCGGATCGGTCCCTCGTATGCGTTTTCTAGTCGTAGAAACCAAGCTCTCTGGCATCCGCAGTCACTTGGTCTTTGTACCGTAGGTTCGGTCTTCCTTGCCGTCTCGAACCTGGGGGCTGCGAAGAGAAGACTTTCTTGGCTTTAGCGTTGTCGTCCATTCGCTCGATGTTGCCTAGCCAATGTAGTCGTCTTTTCTTGGCTTTCTTGACTACATCTACATCTTTATACAGCTCGTACAGTTCGCGGTAGGTAAACTCCTTAGCTAAATCGAAATAGCTGCTACCAACAGAAACGTTTTGTCCTAGGCGGTGGACAGATGTTCTTTTGTTTGTCAATAGTACTTTGTTGTGTACTCGATCACTTCAAGGCCAACGAGTTTCACTTGTTTTTCAATCGCTGTGAAGGCCTCAAGCACAGCTCTTTGGGAGCGACTGATGATCTCTTTGTCGTCCGCATAGCATAGGAGCTTGCACATCTTTGGAACAACTCGGATGAGCTGTTAACCTTTTGCACTGTATTGTTTAGCGTCGTTCGGTACAGCTGGATCAGTTTGTTTGGGTACCCAAATTTAGACATCGCCATCATAAGCTCTTGGCGGAGCATGCTATCATAAGCAGCTTTGAAGTCGATGGAAAGATGGTGGGTTTCGACTTGAAATTCGTTGATCCTTGCCAGGATCTGTCTATCGTTGTTCTGCCTGGCCTAAAGCCACACTGGTACGTGCAGATTATTGTGTTGCACAACGGTTTAAGAAGCTCGCACACTACGTGGGATAGGATTTTGTATGACATAGAATCCCATTTTTTGTAGATGGGGCATATGTAGCTTATCGACCAGTCGGTGGGCATGCATTCTTCCTCCCACACTTTGGTGATGACCTGGTGCATGCGGTTCATCAAAACACCTCCATATTTAAAGAGGTCCGCAGGTATGCCATCCGACCCAGCGGGCTTGTTATTTTTTTTAGCTTTTGGATGGTTCTTTCTATTTGCTTTATGCTGTGGGCTGGGACTGGGTCTTCATCGACATTTTTCAGCAGCTGTTGGAAGTGCTGCTTGAAAACATCTACAATTCCATGTGCTTCGGTAACTTGGTTTCCTTCACTGTGAAGAGCCTGTGTCCCTGTTCTGAAACTAGAAATTAAATGCTTCGACGTTTTATCGAAGTCGGATGTTCTTGGCACGTGACTCTTCTAGATCTGAGCCTGTTGAGAAACTGCGGATGCTCTTTTTTTCCTTTGCAGAGTCTTTTTCTCATTTCTCTTACCGTTCTGTACTCTTCTCTTCGTGCTCTTGTTTTTCGTTGCAGCGTCTGCAAACGTTTATTTTCCGTTTCTCTTTTCAATATCGCGCATTCATCATCATACCAACGGTTTTTTGCGAGGCTGGCTAGTAACTTATCGTGGACGCAGCTACATTTGTAACTATTTCGCTATATTAGTTCCTGAAGGTGTTGACTTCTGTGGTATTTGGAAGTACGGCGAGTTTCTCACTCAGGCGTTCATTGTAGTTCGACATTTTCTGGAGTGCAAAGGCAATTGATGTTGAAAACTCTTTCTTTAGGTAGCATCGTTTGATAATTGAGCTAAAGTTGGCCACTACCAGAAAGTGGTCAGAGTTGACATTTGCTCCTCGGAAAGTGCGCACGTTGGCGGTTCGACAATCCGGAGATCGCCAGGTTGCTGTGTAGGCATGGTTAGGTTGGAGTACCTGTCCAGATGTTGCCGACTCACTTAGACCTCAAGGGTCCATCGTGATACCCCTAAAGAAGCTACTCCATTGGAGAGTAATGAACTTAAACAAACCATTTTTAACTTTTAATGAAGTAAGAGAGACATCTTGTGTCGATCTTCCGTCTTTAAAACCTTGTGCAACTTATCGTCGTATTATGAGCTGCCGTCAAATCGATTAGTCGGAAGCTGTGGAACTTCGTGGAGGCTATGGTTTTTGATTAACCCGCCAAAGATATTTTCCTTTCCGATTTTTGCATTGAATTCTCGGAGTACCGTTTTGGCGTGCGTCGTACTCTGGACAGGCTCCGTAGGCTCTATTCAGGTGGGCGTAAATATCATCCTCGTTAGACGCCTCGGTATCATCGTTTAGTGGCGTGAGCACATATTATACTGATGTTTTGTAGTGCGGGGGGTCTCTGTGACTGACCGAAATATTTTAATGGTTCGTCACTTTTCGCTCGCATTTTCCATCATTATGAGCCTGTGTTCCAGGTCTTATACCGGAAATCAATTGGTTAGCTCGTTGTTTGTTTTCCATGGTTTTCTTCCCATCTCTTTAAGTAGCCAAAACTACAACTGTCAAATGCACGAATTTCAATTCCTCAAACGTAACTTAAAAACTAACCTCAATTCACGTATTTGCTTATCTTTCTAGATTACGATTGGAAATCTGGCCAATACTCAACATGGACCGAATCAACATGGTCCCAACTTAGCGCACGTATATTCCTAAGACCGTCCAAAACTCACGAAGCAATAACACTCTCAATTGGTATTGTTGTTGCAATACTATCATTCTGTCTCGTCTATTTGATAAACAGCCGATCGGAGGTTCTCTTTGAAAACGCTCCAACGAGATCATCGTGAGTATTAACCCGTTTTCTTAATTTTTTTCTTTTTCTATTGTTTTTTGTTTGTTTTCTGTGTCTTGTCTTAGACTCATTTAAATCATCATAATATTCTTCCCCCCTCTTTTTTTCCCCATATCTAGCATAACGGAACCAGCGGCTTGTTAGTATTGTAGATAGTAAGACAAACTAAACAAAAATTTATAAAAATAAAAAGAAACTTAACAGAAAGACTGCCCTCACTTAGGCGAAAATGTAAAATAGTTCATAAGTATTATTATTAAAAAAACAAAAACAAAAAAAAAAGACATTCTTACTATCATCAAATTTGATTATGTATATTTTTTACTTATCTCCCCATTGACAATATTTTATTTTAATCTCAATAGCTTTTAAATATTAGATAAATGATAATAATAAAAAAAAAACTAAACACAGTTCCATTCTTTAAGAAGCTTTATAGATTTTTTTATCATTTAAGAGAAGAAATAATCATCTTCGGAAAGAGATTAGACATTGAGCAATAGAAGGCAATTTCAGTAAAACGTCGAACGCCAAATTAAGCTAAAATTTTAGTTTTTGTCAGATAAAGTTCATTTAATTGGGAATTTTGTAGGAAAATAAAACACGTGTTTTGAGTGGAAAAATATAGATAAAAAACCACTTAATTTATTAGTGACCGACACGTCCTGCTAGTTTAATAGCCTGCTTCCAAGTGAGTTTCTTGTTAGAAAAACCCTTCACATAAACCTGCTTATCGTTAAGTTTCTTAATATTCATAATTTAACGAAGCGTCATAAGAACGCTCACATGCACAAAAATATCCTTCTCCTAAACATCGAATGCGGAGTTACCAAACTCATGCCGTTCGATACACTTTTGTTGAAATGATAGATGTTGCTGTTGAAAGACCGGTTGTTAATGAAAATAACTATTTTATACTTTATTTTATTATTATTCATTCACTAAACACATTACTTCACGTCTTAACACTTCTACGGTTCACATAATACTGACTAGACTTTAGTTGTGAGGTACTTTTTTCAAAGGCTGAGGTAAGCTCGCCGGTCTTCCCAGGGCTTAGATTAAAGTGTACCAGAACTTTAATTTTGGTCAAGAATTCTTAATTTATTTCTATATTTGGTTGACAATTATTTATGTTATTTTGGACACTCAGTTCTTTAAATCACTTCTCATTTGTTTTAATAGAAACGCTGAATTCGGTTTTCGTAAATACACTTTTTATTTATTCGATTCTTACTTGTCACGACTGATGCTTAATTCAGACTGACTGTAACAGAAATTCTAAAGCTGGCAGCCACCTTGATACATATACAGATTTTTTTTGTTTTGTTCTTATTTCTTAAAGAAGAGAGTTTGGCTCTCTCTTTCTCTTTTTCTTATTGCTTACAGTTATTAATATAATTAGATCGTCTTAATCAAAATATATAATACGCTGTTTGCATTGTCGTGGATCCTCTTCAGTATTTTGATGTTGATTTGCCTACGGAAAATTTCTTCTCGGTATGATTACAGTCATGTGGGCGGCTGTGGGTTTCTATCGGCTGCTGCGAGAATGTTATGAGCTGCAGTGTTCCGTATACTAATAGGAGGGTTGAATCTTCGCTTGTTTACTGCGCACGAAATCGAGAAATCACAGACGAATCCGGTAAATCACGGACAAATCCGGTAAATCACGGATAATTCCGGTAAATCACAGACAAATCTGGCAAATGGGTTAATGACAAGACCCCTTACCACTGGTGGGGGGAAGTCTATGTCCGGTTAGTTCGGGTTTTATACTCACCTGCTGCGGGAGCACACATCTGCTCGCTACGGATGCCTGACTGCGACTGTCTTCACTATTACATTACTGTCTTCACTAGTGCTGGCAGCCGGCTATTTATAGGCTGCCTGCTGTGCGATGTACCGTTATGCTGTTGTTTGTTTGGGTAACAACAGTATTGTTTTTATTTGCTGCGGTTAGCAACAGGCGGTGCGATGATGGTCGGATGATTCTTGCTGGCGGTAAATACATGGCGTCGTTTATTTTTGTTATGACAACAATGGGTTTGTTTGTTGTCGTATTGCCATGTAGCGTGTCGTCCGTCGGATATTTATCGGCCGACGGTCGTGATCACTTCTGTCATTACATTATCACTTCTGTCAGCGTCAGTCCGTAGGCATCGCTCGTCTACACACGAGGGCGTCGTCCACTCATATTTTGGGCTTGA
>CAKKXW010000003.1:25844783-25864273 GCA_920937365.1 Sphaerophoria rueppellii | reverse complement strand
TTTGGTAGAACATATTTTGTGTTCTAAATTGTTCCAAACTGTTCTGACATTTCTCATGAAGCTGTACTGTACTGTGCTGTGCTGTGCTGTACTGTGCTGCCTTTTTGTCGCTGAACAAAGCTAATATCTTTCTCGCAGAAGACACATTCTATTAAATTCAATGTAAGGTTGGCTTCTTTCAAAATCTGTAAGAAATGTTCGAGCTTAGCCATGCCTTCTGCAACTGCAACAACAAACGATGGTATCTGGCTTCATTTTTTGTGCAAGAATGTTCATTAACTTTTGGAAGACTAATGGAGCATTTAGAAGGCCGAATGGCATTGCAACAAATTCGTATAGCCCATCAGGGGTGATGAAAGCTGTTAGACAAGTATATTCTTTCTTCACTTTGGTAATATCCTGATGCTTAGTCCAAGACGTAATAATGATATCCCGCCAAATTATTCAATTGTTCATCCATCAACGGCATGGGAAACTTGATGGTTGATGTTCGATTGGCGTGGATTTAGACATAATAATTTCCAATTCGGCCAAATGTGTTCGTCCTAGTTGCTTTTGTTTGTTACAAAGTATTGGCGGTGCTTATTGAGTAAGTCAATTAGAGATCAGTTACTGGATTGACAGGGTGCCACACATTGAAAAATTTAAAGCAAATATTATACAAGGAATGTCGGAATAAAGTCCGAAGAGTTCAATAGGAATATCCTCTATGGTCTTATCTGTTTTTGTGAGTATCAACGTCTCAACGATGCCAAAATACTGAAAGTTGATTTCAAGGTTCCAGTTTTAGATTGGTCATTGTCTCTAGTTCCATATGCAAACCCATAATAACTTGCAAGTTCTGCGATGGTAGACTTATGGATCCAAAGCTACTAGGTTAATTCCTTGTCAAATCTTGGAATGGATATTTCAATAGAACAATAGAAGTGAGATTCGGAACATGCGTTGTTCGTCTCTTGAGTCCCTAGGGAAGTCACCAAATTTCCTCAACAGCAATTCATGCCAGTGTAAAATAAATTGAAGGGCTTTGTTCTTCATTCAGGGCTCTTTTTCTATTTGCTCTGCTCGAGTGTTGATATCACATTGAGTTGGTCCGCTTGTTTGTTGATATAGAAAAAAATCACCTCTGTCATGCAGAAAATAAAGTTAGTTTATAATTTCTAATTTTTAGTATGTCAGCTTAAAGTATCGTTGCATATGTTCCAGATCATTACAATCTAAGCAGCCAAGTTACAAGAATCCTTTTAGAGCTTGTAATTTAAAAAAACAGTAGCGGCAACAACAGTTATTACTGATTAAGCATATCGTGGTTTACTAATAAAAATTTTAACGAACAAACCTTTTTTTTTGCGCACTTACTAACATTTTTCCACAAAAGTCTTGCTGTTAAAATTGATTTGCGGAATAGACAAGAAATATCATTCATAAGATGCTGAACACAACGTCAACGCCTTTATCTCATCCCAATCCCAGCATCATAACAAAAATTGTTGAGACGCTTATAAGAGCAGATCTGCAAGAAAAACGAGAGGACCTATACAGAATTCGAAAGCAATGTGAGTAAATTTACTTCAATTTATTCATAGAATCATTCCTTATCAAATCGATATGTAGATTGCGCTCATTATCCTGTTACATCGTTATTCATATGTATGGGGTTAAGATTTAATTTTATTTATTAAATTTTTAAAAACGATCAAGAGGCAACCGCCTGGTTGGAGTACAAATTAAGACTAACTCAGGAAAATAACATATGGAATAAGATGCACTTCATAAGGAAGTGCATCGTGTGTGGTATTAAGTAAGATAACAATATCCGTTCGCTGATCTTATTATCTCTTTATCTGGGATATTGATATCTTGCATTGAATTCTCAAGTGAATAATACCAACTGAGTACATTGTTGACATTGGAGATTCAACCTTATAATGAATAAATAACAGCATCGTATAAAGAACGATGTGTGGGCGATGCTTGAATATCCATAGTCTGATTGTAATTTAATCTGTACTTAACTATGGTTACCTTAGATTAAATTTGCAATAGTTTTAATATAAGAAACATTGTCAAGATTCACCTGGCAATATCACGTCGGAAGATGGTATTCCATATTTGTTGGAGATCAATTTGAACTGCAGGTTTCTTAGATCTGGGTACTCCTGTCTTAATCTTCTTTCTACGATGTCCCTTACGAGCTCAATTGGGTTGTGGTGTTAGTTTCTCGGTGGATGTTTGAGTAATTCAACATTGTGCCTTTCTAGACACTGTCGTTGGCCACACTGCCAATGGTTGAGCATTTCCATGCATCAAAATTAGTGTATTGTGCATTTAAAACACTTAGATTGAAGCACAGTTCAGGTGGATAAAACCGTGTCTTTTCGTATGGGTCTAGATGAAAAATGTCTAAGATTTTCTTTTACTGCAGTCTGTTAACAAAATTAACAAGACGAGTACAAAGGGCAAATTGTGAGGTACTCTTTTGTTTGTCTTAACCTATATAATTCCGTTGTTTCAACGTCGTAGATATCCTTCGGTTTATGAATGCTGCTTCGCCTTCGGAAGTTTCCTTCTCTGTAGAATTAGGGTCTCGTGGACGGATGTTGGTTTCTATCGGCTAGGCTCACTGGTGCAGGAATATTATGAACGGCAGGATTTCGCACACTATTAAGAGGGGTGAATCTTCGCTTGGTTAATGCGGATGTAATCGGGGAATCACGGGCGGACCCGGTAAATCACAGACGAATCTGGAAAATCACGGACTAATCTGGGAAATCACGGGCGGACCCGGTAAATCACAGACGAATCTGGAAAATCACGGACGGGTCCAAGAAACTCACGGACGGACCCGGTAAATCACATACGAATCTGGAAAATCAAGGACGGATCCTGGAAATCACGGGCGGACCCGGTAAATCACAGACGAATCTGGAAAACGGGTAAGTGACAGTACCCCTTACCGCTGGTATGGGGAAGTCTACGTCCGGTTAGTTCGGTTTCTATACTCAACACTGCGGGAACACATGTCTGCTCACTACGAATGCCTGGCTTCGACTGACTTCTCTAGTGCTGGCAGTTGGCTATTTATAGGCGCGATGTACCGTTTTGATGTTGGTTGGCAAACCTGCTTGTCGCTCGCTGGTAAACAATTGCTAGTTGTTCGTTTGGTTAGCAACAGCATTGTTTTTGTTTCATGAAAAGGAAAGAAAGGCCTGACCTATTTTCACTGCATTTTTTTTAAATTAAATATATATTTTTATATTTCTTGCATCAGCATCCTTTAACAATGTTTGTTGAGATGGAAAGTTTTTAAATTAATTGTGAACAAAATTTCATTTATAATTAATAAATTACTCGAGCGGTTTCTTTCTTCACGCCATTTTGAGTTCTGTAAACGCCGAAGTGGCAGGAATGGATGGTTGGAATGAAATTAGCTTAAAAGTATTGGGTATATGCAGCCATTTTTGATCTGTAGTTCTGTCGGTGAACTCTCTTGAATCCTTAACCTTTCAAATATTTCATTGATTATTGTTTTTTCACAATAAAGTTGGTCCATCTCCATCCAAGGATCGCAACAATGTTTTGCTTTCATAACCAAAGAAACAATCTTTTTTACGTTGTTCTTGCGCAAACTTTGAATTCCATATAATGTTATACAAATCTAAGACTGTGGTGTTGTTGCCTTCAAGTTTTTTGATGGCATTATTAAAGTAATGAAATAAATAGCTAGCGAAGTTCAAAAAGAATTGAACCTTATTACTTCCATAAGTAACCTCTTCTCCATTTGGGGGTTTATGAGTTCCAAGGGTAAGTTTTTAAAAAAAAATTCGTCTCATTTGAGTTTTATTGGACACCATTTTGAGGAGCATATACGAAACCACACCAACAATATTTAAGATCCCATAAAATATAGCAAATGGCCGTCGCGTCGCTTTGTTCGTCTCGAAACACTGTACCACTTTAACTATCACTACCCTGAGGTATATGGGACCCTGAAGCTCAAATATTTCCAACTACACCACTCGAAAATTAATAAATGACTGATTTTTTGACATCTGCTACGATAATATGAGAATTCCATTAGTGGCACTGGCGTGGGTTGCTTAGTTTTTAAAAAATTCAAAAAAAATGTATGTTTGCAATGGCGCTGGACCCCAGGGTAGGGTTTAAGGATTAAGAAGCTAATTCCTGTATTTAAAATAGAGTCATGTATTTTTTTTTTGTCATCAAATTTAAATATGTTTTCATATCGATTCTGCATTACTATGAAGGTGTTGAAATCTGACGACATACGTATCTCTCATCATTAAAACTGTACTTCAATCTAACAACAGATTCAATGATTTAAGCTAAGTTCAAAGGTCAAAGAGCAGTGATTCCTCCAGATCCACAACCTTTGCATAACACAAGATTAATTAATTTATAAATAATATTGCTATCTATGCCAATCTTAAATCAGTTGTCAATCCTGAAACTGTGAAGCTGTGAAGTCCAGCTTCACTATTTCCGATTCTGTATCTGTTAAAAAATGAAAAAAATCAAATCAGATTGTGAAATTATGGATGCCGGACGAATCAAACGTGGTGCTCGAGCTTCAACAGCCCAAAAACTCTATTTGCCAATCTCGGTTGTATTTTTTTCAAGGGCTTTTAAAAGAATAACACAAAACTTTAAAAGAAATAACTCAAACAATTTTTTAATTAAATCTTTTATTAACGATTGACTAAAATTACGTACGAATGGAATGTCTTTCTTCTCAATACTGTGTAGTGTCGCATCCTTGGAAACCAATACCTTTCGCTCGAATGCTTTAATGTTTTATTCTCGGAAAAATGTCCCATTTTCCCATGACTCCCTTGCATGTCACGCTGTCGTACTCCTTTTGGTATGTAGAGCCTTACCTCGTTATCTACCAATCTATACAGTCTTCCATTCTGTACCTTATAATCTGTATGAATTTGCATATCGTTGTCGTTCACTGCAGGCCTTTTTAGAGTTTCAATTATTTCAGCTACTTTGGAATCTTGTAATTGGAGTGTATAGAGCCATGGTTGCCTGGAGAGTGCATCTGCATGCGCCGTTTCTTTTCCTGGGCGATGTTGGACTTCATAATCGTACTCTTGCATTCTAAGCCACCAACGTGCAATCCTTGGTATCATTTCTTTTTTTTTCATGGCAATCTTGAGGGCTTGACAGTCAGTGACAATTAAGAAGGGTTTGCCAAGAACATACTGGCGGAAACTTTCTACGGAGTCCACTACAGCCAACGCCTCCAACTCATAGCTATGATATATTGTCTCTTCTGTTGTCGTCTTTTGACTATAATAAGCAACAGGGTGCAAAGATTTGCCGACTCGTTGCAAACGCACTCCAGCAATTCCTTGAGCGGTGGCATCTGTGTGTACTTCATGTTGTGCTAAGGGATTGTATAGTTCAAGCAGGGGTTTATTAAGGAGGCATTTATTTAAATCTTGGAAAGCGGTTTCCTCTTTCGATGTCCATTGAAACTTGTTATCTTTTCTGATCAAGTTTGTCGATGGCATAGCAATCAGAGAATAATTTTCAATAAATTTCTTGAAATAACTTGTCAGACCAATAAACTGTCGTACACCGTGCTCATCAGTTGGTCTATCAAAGTGTTCTACAGCTGAAATTTTTGTCTTACCTGGTTGGACGGTGCCATTTTCGATTTCGTGTCCAAGGTATTCTATTCTTTCTTTGAAGAACTCGCACTTCTTTAAATTAATTGTCAAGTTAGCTTCTTTTAATATGCCCAAGAAAGTTTCTAAGTTAGCCATTCCTTCATCGATCGATTGTGCGGGTATAACTACGCCATCCATATAGCAAACAACTCTGTGTGGACGTATTTTTCGGCAAATCATGTTCAGGAGCTTCTTCTTTAAAATTTCTTTGACAGTTGTTGGTGAATTTCTATTTCATTATTCTGGTGGGGAAAATTTGTTTTAAGTCCGTTAGCCAAGTCCGCCCAGGAACGATCCTTCAACCGTGTCCCACCATAATCGTCCGGGACCTGCAGCCATCAGGAGTGCCATTTCTTCCTAAGAGAATATTTTAGTTAAAATGTTAAAATGCAGTTTATACTGCATTTTTTCCAGGAGTATAAACTGCAATTTACTTTCGGATGGCCTATCTCTTTTTCTTTCTTTAATAATGCTTTTGTTCTAGTTCTATCAACAGTTTTTCTCGTCGGATAATGTCCCATTCACGGGAACGTTCATCTTGGTCATTTGGTTCATTATCCGTAATGGTAGGTGAGTCAATTATTAAATCAAAAGCACGCTTTCCTCTTTGCAAAGGCGTTATACATCCTCGATTTTGATTGATCAAGCTTTCTTCAAACTGTCGTATACGGTGTAAAAGGATTCTTTTCGTTCCCTTTGTAGATAAGTTGCGCTTCCTAAGCTCATCACGGAGTTGTGTTACCGTCTTACCGTCCATGGTTCTATAGAAAAATATAGATAAACAGACAAAAACATATGCATTCATATATATACCTCAACAGATACGTACAATAGCGTTAATCGTTTGCCAAAACACATCAGATCATTACTTTACCAAAAATAGAAATAAATAAATTAACAACTTTAATATGAGTAGGAACAATATCCTTTAAAATATTTCGTTGAGTCAAATCAACAATCATGACCATCGAGAAAAAGAAAAAAAAAAGTAATCGTGGATATCTGTTAATATTGTTTTCGATATTTAAAGGCATCGATATAAAGAAAAATTATCGATATATCTTGTATTTGACATCCCTAAAAACCAAAATAAATATCAAATTCTTTTCTCCTTTTATTTTTAAAATCCGTTGCTCCATCCATATCTGTTTTGCCAACCATTCGATTGCGTAGCCGCAATTGAACATAACATACACCATCTCATTTTCACATACAGTTCATCATAACTTGTTTTACAACTAATGCACATCATCTTGTGTCTCTTACTCAATTTGAAATGCAAAATGCAATACATACCAGGGATGGAATTTGAGGTTTTTCAATTGTACTGAACTCATTTTTCAAATTGTACCAAATTGTACCAAAACCTAGTTTCGAACGAAAATAGACAAATTTAAAAATTTTATTAAAAAAAAAAAAGTAAAGAAAAGATTCCACGGACATTTCAGTGAAGAATAACTTTTAATTAATACAGAAAAAATATAATTACAGAATATTTTACCTTTAATCAACAAAATAAAATTCATAAGCACTGTTTTCATTAATTAACTATACATGGGCTGTCCGTCGCGTCGTGTGAAAAATACAAAATTTGAAAATATTGAAAATAAAGGGTTCCACCGGAGAGTAGAATTGATTGGGCGAATTCATATTGTTAAAGCAGAAAGCCTGTGGAAGCTGTATTTTTTTTTCTTCTCAAAGAACGTCTGAAGCAACAATTTACTACATAAACTTTAAGTTGCTTAGTAGAAATGCTTCATTTATTAATGCTGTTGAGATAATTTTCGGTTTTATGAACAGAAAATGGCAGAAATATTAAAATGCCATTCAAGCCTTCAAGCTCAATGAAAAATGCAATAAGGCCAGTGTGAAAGCAAACGAGAGAACAAAATAGAACGCATACTTTCAACTAATTAGTTCATCTAGTCGAGGCTTATAATTTCAAGTGCTAGTATTTTGTACGTTACAAGTGGAATCTTCTTGCGAAGTTGGCTTCTGACAGTCCATGTATAGTATGCCAATGACTCTATTGCTTATTTCTTCTGTTCATACATTCTTTTTAAAAATATAACTTATGTATGTTCTCTGGCAACGCATCTGCTATCTAGTTTTGAAAATGATGAAAAATTTGAAAGGGCTTACACCCGGGACTTTTAATATTTTACTGAATTCATGCAGAGCTTACAGAAAAACTTATTAACAAGCCTGTAAATGCTAAAAAAAATAAGTCTTATTAAAAAAAATCTTTTTTTTTTTGAAAAACGATGATAATTTCGCATACGCAAATTGTACCGAATAGAGACAAATTGTACTTTTGTACTCCAACAAACTCAATTGTATCGAATTTGGTACAATTGTACCAACTTTTCCATGGGTGATGCATACATGAACATAATGAACCGTTATCCTTTCCAATGGATTTAACTTTAAAAAAAAATAACAGACAGATACCGTTCACTTTGCTACTTCGTTTAATCGTACCCGCCTCCAGTCTCAGGGGAATTTGTTCTTTTTTCTAGTAGATAATGATGTTATTAAATAACTTTTAAATAACATTTATATCACCTGGATTTATCCCACTTCTGAACTTTAAAAGAATAACACAAAGCAATTTTTTATTTAAATCTATTATTAACGATTGACAAAAATTACGTAGGTCTCTTCCCCATGGCTGTTCAACTCAAAGCAATCTTCCTTTTTTTCATCTACTCCTTTTTTCTTAGTTTCGTTCTTTTGATTGAGGGGATAGAGCGAGATAGTTACTATTCGACGGCAACAAGCTTTTATTTTAGATCGTCGTCAAACATATGCATCGTGGACCTTTCCCCCAAACTGGGCATTCGCACTAAATATGACACAAACAATTTGAACATTCATCGAATGTGTGTTCTCTTCGTGGAGCTGTGAGCTTAATATGAGATCCATCGATTAATCCGATTATTCCGGGAAAACATGTGTTTGATAACACGCAGATTTGATTTGTTTGACGTCTGCGATAGACATAGATAATAAGTTCTGACCAACACCACTTTGGAAGCTATCCGTTGCAAAAAAAAAAAACGCAAATCACTCAGTTTTTGTTATATTTCTTTAATATTAAATTCTATGTTTGTATTTGTTTTTCCTTGAATCTCGAGAACATTTTGAGAAGACGTTGAGAAGATGGTATTTCGTAGCTCAGAAGAGAAAAAACTAAAACAAGAGAAAATTAAATAAAACAACCGATTTTTATATTGGAAAAATGTTATAGAAAAAAACCACTTAAACTCTTTATTCTTTCCACACTCTCCATGTCTTTCCATGGCTATTGTCTGATTTCAACTAACTCTTTCTTTCGATTTCTTAGACTTATTCGAACCTTTCGAATTCGAAAAGTTTCTCTTTCGATACAGTTAAATATTCTATGCAATCATCGAACCCGAGAGTTGCCATCTCTCGGTGTTCGATACAGATGGTATGTACTGTATCCGATGAAAGCCATTGTGATATCATGGAAAGTGTTACGTAACTCTGGCAGCATGGTATTAAGTCGACCTAAAGAATAAAATAAAAAGTATTAAGTAAAACCAAAAAAAAAATAATGTTTGTTTTTAGATTTTTTCAGTTTTTAGTTATTATCGACAGCTACAGTGACGAGCAAAAGTGGTCAAATGTTCTGAATTATTTGAAAAATTGGTTAAAACTAAGAGTTTGAAATGAAATTTAAACCTTCTTAATTTTTATAATTTTCATTCTTAGTTTAACATTTATTATTGATCATATTTTTTTTCAAAAAATTAAATATTTTACAAAACAAAAACATTTTAATTGATTTTTTTACTTGTCCAATTGTGCACGTTTTGAATCATTGTTTTTTTGTCCATAAACCTTTATTTTTTATTACTTGTGAGCAACGTCTTGGCATTCTTTCCACCAAATTATGGAGAATGTTTTCTGGAATACGATACCATTCCAGCTCTATTCCTTGCCATAGCTCCTGGGTATTTGATGGATGAGTTTCGTACTCCCCCAAACGTGCGTCGCTTCGGCTTTGTGCTGGCCATGTCATTGTCATAAACTGTTAATCAACAGTTTGACCACTATTAGCTGGGATTTATGTAAAAATAAGAAAAAAACATTAGAAAACTTGATTTATTTTGAATTTATTTGCAGTTAGTCTACTTATACTTACCCCTGAGGACAACTATCACTGGTTGTGCTACTTGCTACTTACTTTAAAGCATCGCATTTTATAGGGCTCGGTTGAGTTTACTTTTTCCCCTCTTCTCTTTCTTGAGTGCTTCTGGCGGTGAGGGGTGAGGGTTCCCATTTTATATATTTTTGTTTACACATGCAACTATTGAAGTTTTTTGTGCTTTAGTCTTCTATAAATCGGACAACTGATCGTCAAAAATATGTTTTACTTTTAAACTCCCATTATATGGAGTTAGAATGTCCTTTTCTTCGTTGGTAATTTTTCTGAAAAAATTATCCCAAAAGCCACATTACAATTTTGTTCCCTTCATTATTTAAACTTTCACTTTTGGAAAATCAGATAAAAGATATGCTTACTGATGAAGAACTAATTATGTCCGAAGAATATTGAGCTGTCCGAGCCAATGATATAATCTGAGGAATTAATCGTTCCATTGCTCTTTCTGTTCGGGATAGACCTGTTTCTTCCCATTCAGAATCATTGGATTCGGTTTCAGATGCTTTTGGGGATTAATTCGTCAGCTTTTTGAAAGGATAGATTCCTATGCACATTTTTAATGATTGTTTGAAAAATACCAGTCTTATTGGAAAGCAGAATATTCTGTGGTCTCGATGAACATGAAACGCACAGAATTTAAGAAAGAACACTAGTTTGTCAAATGTAACACAACACACTATGTTTATTTTATCTTTAATACTAAAAAGAAGTTTTTACAAGTTTTATTAATTGGCAAATATTGAAAGGCATAAATAGTGAATAGCGAAATGAACTTGTTGAGCAGCAGCAATCAAATGAAGAAAATTCTCGTTGTTTTGTCATTCGTTGGAATGCAGACAAAACGTTTTACAAATTTGTTTGGCTTGGGTGCGAAGTTAGGTGTGTTTGTAGACGCTTGATGATGCAATCCAATCGTCTGTTTGCAGGTCTGCTTTGGGTCTGTTCATTTGCTGGTTGCTGTGATTGCTTGTCAAAATGATTGCCACAATTCACCATGTTGTCTTTTTTAAAAAAATCCCGACCTTGCTCAGTAGAGATTGAATTAACATGGCGTACCCATCCATTCGAGCAAAACTGAATTCTCTTCCGAACTTTGTTCCTTGCATTTCTGCTTCCAACATTAAATACGGATTGTAGGGTAAGGTCGGGATGATTTGACACGTTAACAAACTTTTCAAAATAGAGTTCCACCGCAGTGGTAGCATTTATTAAACATTTTTTCGGTCTTGTGCGAAATTTAGCTAATGAATACTTCCTGCGTAGCTTGATCTAAGTGGTTGAGGTTTATGTCGGTTGTTGATGATTGTTTGCACAAAGATTAATTGCTGTAGTTAAGGTTAGATCTTTTGTATCAAGCATTTTACGTCGCAATCGTTAATCGCGAATACCTACTACAATTCTGTCTCTGACAAACTCGTTTTCTAGAGGACCATATTCACATGTTCTTACGAGTTCTCTCAGACGAAAAATTAAATCTTCAGTTTATTCTCTTCGTCTTTTTGTTAAGCCGTGTTCACTTGGCCATGGCTGCTGGTCTATCCTAGTGGCGCCAATGCCATGCACTGCCACATCCAATTTCCTCGGTCTCAGTATTAATCTGTTAGAGAGAGAAGGAGTTAACAAACTAACCTGTGATCCAGGATCGCAGAGGGCTCGCAAAAGTTGCTTCTCTCCAGTACCACCGTATGTATAAGTGAGGGCTGTAGCGAGTAATACGGTGGCTGGTGTTCCCTATGTTTGCGCTGTGAGTCAATTTTCCTCTTCCTCGTGTAGCTCTTGAGGACCATGGTTAGTATTCTCCCAGGCGATAGGATTCTCGGGTTGGCACCTTGCGGTACAATAAATTCTTGTGTCTCTTCTGACACGTCTGACAGGATCGCGTCGATGGGAAGCTGGTAGCGCTGTGCGCCTTTCTTAGGCAATTGAAGTACTCACCTGCTTGTCTTACGAGGTCCGTTCTCTGGCGGTTGTCCATCTTTGTAAATGTCGAACAGATTGACGACCGATGTGCCTGGCCACAGAATATACATGATACACCTTCCGATGACGCCGATCTCTTTTGTAGTTGGCTCATGATTTAAGAGTCTCCACTCAGCAAACCTCTAAGTGATATCGCTTGGCATTGTTTCACGGCACCATCCAATCCAAACCGGCATATTTATTTTCATCCCAAGCTTTTTTATAATTAAGACTTAGTTTCTTTTTTTACTAGTATGATAACTCTTACTTGTTGCATCGTCAGTCCATGATGCATTTGACTGCATTTAATAATGTATGTATTTAACTCCTGCTTCTGTTCGTTTGAAAAAACTCTGCAGGCGTTGTATTCCGAATTAAAATTCCTGCGATCAGCTTCTGTCTTCTTCTTTTTTTTCCACTCTATGCTGAAGAAGAGTAGCATTTTTCAAATTGAACATATCTGCTGCTTTTCTAATAGTGTATGTTCGACGGTCGACGATGGTTGTTGGAGTGGGTCGGAGAAACGCCTGGAGGAACTCCTAGCTAATTTGTCACGACCGATGTTGTTTCTCTCTGTCTTTTGCTCATATGTTCTCACCATTTTTGACCTAAAAGAAATAAAACATTAGAGAAGTACATTGAAGTATATTTAAGCGTTACTCACTTTACAAAAAAAAAAAAAAAAAAACTTACAGAACATTGTTGTTTTTCAATATTTGGCTTCTCTAGGTATTGCCTTACATCAATTAATGCGTCACTAGTTGGTGTTGCCACTCTGATGTTCTGAGTGGTGGGTGTGTTCAAAAACAACAGTTCATCTATTTTTGATCTTTGCAGTTGAGACACCGATGCTGCTGACATAGACGGCAAATCAACATTTTCCACAATTTCAGGTTGAACAATGATCACTGTCAAAAATGACGAGTACTCCCTCTGAAGAGTCTACAGTCCGCTTCCTGCTACGTTCTGAAGCCACATTTTTTGAATCTTGGGTCAAGCAAAGTCGAATACACCAGTGGTGTTCTTTGATGGTATGGTTTTAAGCGCTTAAGTGCGATGAGTCGTGGGAGCGAAACCATTCTCAGTCGATTGCTTGTTGTTCCATAAACACTTTTGGCTGTATTTATGGCGGGCCATTACCCATGATGTATGATGTGGAAAGTATCTCTTATCCATGATGAGTGGGCTTCGGTCGTGGGTGAATAGTTTATACTCGCTAACGATTTCTCCTGTCACTTATAATAATCGGTCCAGCTTTTGAAAAAAACCCTCTCCGAGGGGACTGATGTGGCTGGAACATACAAGTATTTTGTGGTACAACAGAAAAAGCTCAGGATCCGTAGATTTCCAAGCATTCCAAAATTTAAGAATGTCTTCAGATCGATTTAAATACGCTGGTCGTACATATTGCTGGACTTACTCACCAGCTGCAACGCTAGGTGCATTGGTATACGTTGTTTGCACCTCACTTATTTTTTGGTCCAACGTAGCCCACAGTGATATTGGGTTTGAATGTGATAGATTTGTGAAGGCCTGATTTGTTTCTTCACCCGTATGTTTGTTGGAATGGGAAACAGGGATGCGTGATTGTGTGTTATTTTTTTTTTTATTAACAAGGTATGAAACCTCATCAACCCCATCTTTGTGCATTGGCAGCATTATCATCAATGCCAAATGTTACTATTGCGCAGGTTTTATCGGATTCCAACTAACCCAGTCTTCTTCTAATAACGTGGATTAGATAACTTTGTAATGAAATTCCACATGATATTTTCATCACTTGGTTTGATACCGCATATTGCAAACCTCTTATTAGAGGTATAATGAGTGACACTGTAGGGTATTTTTCTGCTGAAAGCTCTTTAGTCATGGACTCTATTGGCTTGAAGATCGATATGCAATCGGGAATTATTTCCCACTCCTCAGCTGTCAAAAATGAAGGGGCACTTGCTAGGGATGTAATGAAAGCCGAAAATGGCTCTTTGACTATAAGTATGCGTTCAAGCATTGTGAGAGTAGAATTCCACCTTGATGATACATCTTGTTTTAATTTAAGTTCCGTCAAACCCATTTGTTTTTGTTTGATTACATCAACTACACATAAATTTAATGTGTGAGCAATACACGGATGGTGATGTTTTTTTAAGACTTCTGTAATTGCTTTCTTAATAATTGCACCATTGTCACCTACTATGGTCACTACTTTTGTTGCTATTCCCCATTCCTTCAAAATATTGGATAAGACATTACCAATATTTTCACCAGTGTGCTTTTCTGCAACTTCTTTTGTTTCCAAAACTGATGACCATATCTTTTCATTTGAAATGTAATGACTTGTTACACTTAAAAATGTCCTTTTACTGTCCGAAGTCCACATATCCGTTGTAATTGCAGCAAAGGTGACATTGTCAAGCATAAGTTCTAATTATTCGAAGGCTTGGTTATATTTTGCTTGTAACATCGTATTCGATAACGATTTTTGGTTGGGAACATGGTACAAGGGCTGCATTTATTTGGAATACTCTAAAAACCCTTCGTTTTCTACAAAAGAGAGTGGCTGCAAGTCTTAAGCTATCATTTCAAGCTCAGAAGGCTCTGATCGCTTATCTGCCATAAGTAAACTTGTTTAAAATGTACTCTTTTTCTGCACCTCTGCATTTGATATTTCATTCGCTTGTAGAGGAGCAGTTGAGTTATTGGCCTCTGACTGTACGTTGGTCTGGATTGAGCAAGATGGTCTTTCATTTTCATGACTTCCACTTGGAGAAACAGAGGGCTTATCACTCAAAAATGCAGGGTGTTTTCGACGCAGGTGGTCATTCAAATTCGAAGTATTTCCTGCAATTTTAAGAGTTCTTTTGCATATGTTTCAAATAACTGTGTGCCAAGATTTCTTCAAATATTCCCAAATATGGGACCGTTTTGATTCCTGGACGCATTGTTTCCTGTTAATTACTATAAAAATAAGTCAAATTAGAAACTATCAAGATAATTCTCTGGTTTTCTTTATTTTATTGCTTTTTTAACAGAATTTTGCATTTATAAAAAAAAAAAAGCAAAATATTGCACACATTTATGTAAGTTACGAGTTGCTCACTCACGTTGATGAAAAAGTATTTTCCACAGCCAACCAATGGCCGGATTAAATAAGAGATTTGAAGTCAAATTTGTGTCTTATCTCATGTTTATTCGAACCGACTAGCTCGGCGGCAAAATCACAAGTGCCACCTGTATTTTGGCACCATTCTTGGGCTTTTCGTAAAATTTCGTTGAGGGAAATAACGACTTTTCCTTCTTTGCCTGATCCAAGGATGAATATATTATCAGCAAATGTCAAGACAGATTTTATTGTTCGGTCACCTGTACTTATTTTGTTTAAAAGAGAATCAATATAGGCATTATATAACATTGTTGACATTGGTGATCCTTGGGGAGCACCGTTTTCGATTTTGTGAATGATAGCCATTGATTTTCCTGTTTGCATTAAAGATAAGATAACTTTTAATAGATTTGAATTGATTCCCCAGTTTTGGAGTTGATTAATTACCACTAATGAAGTTACTTTTTCGAAAGCCTTTACTAGGTCCATGGACAAAAGAACTGAATAATTTATTTTGTCAAGCCAACTCTGTATGCACGGCTTGATCAAGTATGTGCATCAAAGTATGTGTGCCTCTATGTGATTTGAAACCGTGTTGACCGTTGTTAAGGTTTACTTCAAGAGTCCATTTGAGTCTACTCGCAATTATTTTTTCAAATAATTTTTAAAGAACGGTGAGAAGGGTAATCGGTCGGTAACTATCGATGGATTATGCGTCTGTGTTAGGTTTTGGAATTGGAATTAAATTTGCTTTTTTCCATTTATGTGGGAAAGTACCTTTTTTCAACAAATTGTTGTAAAGCTTAACCATTCTTAGCTTGACTTCAACTGGTAAACCTTTCATCATCTTGATCTTATATGTAATCTTATCCGAGCCAGGAGTAGAGCCTTTGGTTTCACGCAGAGATTCCATTAATTAAGTAAGGGTCATATCTGTAAAGGAGGTGGTTGTACCGGAATCTATGGAAAAATTATTTTTTGATTGAATAATATGATCTGGAAAATTTGCGTCAGAACTATACCCAGCCCATTTGTTTGCTAAAAGTGTTGCAATTTTTCTTTGGTCAGTCACTGTAGTAGAACCATATCTGATTCCAGTGATACTAGATCTTCAATGATTTCCGTTTACAGCTCTGACTTTATTCCAAAGTGTTTTAGAGTCCATTAAGCGATTGATTGACGCTAAGAAATTTGACCACGCATTTCTTTTTGCTTCACGAACTGAACGTGAACTCAATGATATTGAGGGTTGTTTGGAGTTGCTGGGTGGATGAGAGGAAGAATTGGTTGGTGAGAGAGCAAGCAGACTGCCTAGTGGCAGCCCTCGCACTCTCCCCCACCAGAGCTGTCCGCGACCTTGAGCATGGATTCGTTTTGAGTTTCATTTCATCTTTTTTTTTTAAACATTGGACAAAATCTATTTCTCAAGGATTTAAATAAATGTGGGCGGATTTTGAAAATCCGTTGACATTTATATGAGTTTGCGATGCATGTTGGTATCTTTCAATATACATCTATGGAAAAAAATCTATGAGATTTTATTTTTCTACAGTAAAAAACAAAAGCTATTACTTTTCACAAAAATTTATTTCGCAAGTAAAATTTTCCGTTATTTATAGTTTGATCATTTAGCGGAGGGTTTGTAAAATACCTAAGTTATATTTTTTACATTAAAATATTTATTTAGTCTTTTACCAATCTCGTAAGATTGTAAATGTGAATCAAATTTTTTGATTTCAATGTAATAACTAGAGTTCGGATTTTCATGCACTTAAAATCTCAAAATATGCGCTTAAAATATGCACCCAAAAATACAAAATATGCATTCAAAATATGCACTTAAAAAAAATTGTTTCGGTTCAATTTAAAAACACATTTCTTTTAGTTAGTAAAATAAATTCATTTTTAATTTTTAATTAACATTTAATAAAAAAAAAAACACACATAACAGTTAACGTAAACAACCATAGACCACTGAATTTAAATTTAAAAACAATCGACTGCTTAGAATAACTGTTAACAGTATGTATGTATGTGTGCAGTGGCAGGAGCGAACATTTTATTTACAGATGAAATAAAGTAAGGAGATGGGAAACAAAGCTTTCAAAATAGATTTGCCTACACCTACAAGCTGAAATTTACGGATTGCAAAGATGTGTGCGTGTTTTCATAATTTTTTTTTTTCGACATTCAATCTAGCAATCTACGTTAAATTTGAAAATGCGAAGACAAACAAAAGAGATCTGTAAAATTAGAAAATCTCAACTAAAATTTTTTTTTTGTAATTTTAACTCAAGTCATTCATGTACAAAAAAGAAAAAGAAAAAAAGTGAAAATGGAATGCCCGTCCCAGTAACCAACTTCACATTGGTTCAAGTTGTAACAGACAAAACACTAGCCCTTGAAATTGCAAGCGTCGAGTAGATGGACCACTATTTTTTTCACAAAGCTAGCGATATTAGATAGAAAAATCAATATTTTTGTCATTTTCTACTCCTAGAACCGAAAGCAATCTATCTCAACAGCATTAATGAATTAAGCTTTTCTAGTAAGCAACTAGATGAAGAAGAAATAAAATACGGGATCTCGAGTTTTTGAAAAATTTTAATTTGGCTCTTTAAATGTTTATTTGGCAGTCTATGTATAGCCAATTGCTTTAATTTAGTTTTTGTTTTTTAATTATTATGAGCCGATAGAATCTAGTCAACTTCATACAGTACATTCTACGTTGTTTTTATATGTAGCGGGGATGGTACATAATATGGGGGTTGGGGTCGTTCAAGATTGTGAAATGAATCAAAGAAAAAGATGATAGCTTATTGAGCTAAGGGGAATATATGCTCTAAAAATATGAAAAAAAATATGCAAAATATGCGTTTATAGAAAAATATGCAAGAAAATATGCGAAATATGCAAAATATGCATTTATAGTTAAAATATGCAAAAATATGTACTAACGTTTAAATGCCATTTTAAAGGAAATTTCATGATTCGTATACATAACTTATGGTTTTGCTTCTAAGATGTTCATAAAAAAACATGCATTTGCATGGAAATCCGATCCCTAATCATAATCATAAACAGCAATAGTTCGAAAAATCCTATTTATCAATGTTAGAAGTTAGATGTTAGTTTCAATTTTCTCAAAAACGACTCCTACGATTTGCTTAAAGCATCCTTGATCATTTTTTTCGCAACTCCGATATTTTAGGACAAACAGATTTTTTTTGTATTGCTGCAAAACCGTACCTCTCATAGAACCATTTTTACTTGCGACATATAGAATATATGGCAAGTATTGAATTCGTAAGAAAAAGTTGAGATGCTGATGAGATATGACATTACGATGATGGAGAAGTAAAAAAAAGTGGGTCCGGCGATTCCGCCCGTCTGTATGTCTGTCTGTAAACGCACATACAGCGCCTTAACCACAGTACCAGTACACTGGTCCAATTAGAGGTTTGAGCGAAAACGCATCTGTTGTTTTTTTAGATCAAAATTTAGGGTAGCAACCATACAATTTTTTTGGCCAAAAACCAAAAGTTTCAATTTACTCAAAAATGGCTCCTACGATTTTTTTTAAACTTCCTCGAAATTTTTTGTTTCAAAGACTGATGTAAAAATATTTTTGTTTTGCTCCAAAACGGTACCCCTATAGAACTGTTTTTTTTTGTTATACGATTTTCTCGAAAAATAAAAGTCCTAATAACACTAATGTTTTTACGTATTTTTCTACTCTGAGGAGTTTGTCGCGTATATACATGAGTCGCACTCACATTTTTTTAATTGCTGTTAAACTTTTGGCTGAAACTATCATAATTTTGATTATGTTAGGGTCGTCTTAAGTTTTGACGCCTGATTTTCGATTTATGAACCGACAATACGATGTCTGCTTCGCAAGATAATAGCAGAAAAAACGTAACGCACATACGCTTTTTTAAACATACATGCACACACACATACAGATAAAAAGGGTTGATTCGAATTCTAGTGACCTCGAAACATGGAGATATGCGAAAACTCTCTGAGAAGTTAAAAATTTAAACAATCAACAATTGCTTAATAAATTTTATGGCATCAATATATGTTCATATAAAATGTGTTTTTTTTTTGCATATTTTATATTTCATATTTCATATAAAAAAAATAGTTAAATTTTGGAAAACAGGAGCAAGTTTGTGCGACCAAGTCGTGCAGATTTTTAAAATTTAAATTTGCAAAAATTAACCCCTGATGGTTTAGCAAATAATCAAAAAAAATTGCGTACCTATTGAGAGTGAATCTCTGTTTCTTCATCAAAAGATTGTCAACAAAATCAAAATTAGGTCTTATTTCCATGTTGACGTGGAAACTAGGCCAGATGTCCTTTTTTTTTGTAAATTTTTGTAAGTAAGATGCGGACTACTTCTTTGTCTCTAAGTGAGAGTTATCCATGCGTTAAAAAAAACTAATAAACGATTTGGTAGTCCCCAATTAAAAACGTTTAAATTTAAAATTTTTAGACGTGCTGAACCAGCGTGTTTGAACGAGGACAAAAGGT